>JAMPIV010007314.1:0-380688 GCA_024509875.1 Oreohelix idahoensis | reverse complement strand
AATACTTTAACTTAATGTCAAAATAGTTTACACCCCAAAATAATATCTTAAATAACAACTAAGATAATACCTTACTCACTGTTTTACTCAAATAAATTATTAGCCCTACAAAACAAACAATGACACAAATGATGATGATAAACAGTACACCCTAATTTAACAAACAACAACTTTGTAGGTTGGTAACAAGAACAAGGAAAGATGTGTGACAGAATTAATATTGAAATATACAGTACCTGACCTCTGTAACGTACGAAAACAGGAGATTGAAAAAATTAACGTATTTACAGGATAGTGTAAGAAGAAAAATGACTGAAGAATACACCATATACACAGAACGTCAAAGAGGGAATGTAATATACAACCAACAACAAACTGCACGTAAACAACTAATGCAAAAATGCACACTTTATTCGTGAAGGGCAATACAACTGATCCTGCCCACAGGATAGGACCCCTTCTAAGAATAAATAGCGCAAAATCCTACAGATGAAATCAAAACACAAATAAATAACATAATCGTAACGTCCAACAACAACAATAAAACAATGAATACCAAGGAAAGCCTATAGAGCAACCTGGACAAATAAATGAATTAAGGCCTTAGAATGATGAACCAAAACAAACTAAAGTTACGTAGCTTTTTCTGGTGTACTGGAATGGTAGGCTATGGCAATAAACTGATCTGATCTGTTGTCTCCAAGTCACCTCTGAAGCAGTAACTTTGAGAAATCCAAACACTACAACAGTCCCTGTCAGGAATATGTTAATACACACTTAGTATATAATTTAAGCTCTTAGAATCTAACTAAAATGGACGAAAGAACTAGAGAGAAAGATGACAGCTAGGATTCACACAGTTATAAGTAACGTAGATATAAGTAATGTGTAAGGCAGATAGGAATAGCACAGCTAAACGTATTGTAGATATTACAATTAATTATAAATGTAGTTTAATCTAAACCTACATCACTCAAAGAAAGAGTAATACTAAAGACAGTAGAACAGCAACACTGAAAATGAAGTAGAAAATAAGTGATACTACTGAAAGAAGAAAGTAACAGAACTAAAGAGAAGAAGCTACATGCGAAAACAGAAGTACTCAGTATACAAGAAGAACTACTGATTTCTTATGAAATACACTGTTAGCACTACATAACCAAAAAATTATCCTTTTAACTAGAAACTTAGTAAACACTTTACTAGAACATTAGCATACTAGAACCCAAAAGAATGTTACGTAACTTCCTTAAACGAATAACAACAGAATAATATCTAATTAAGTTGTATCTCAAGAAATTATGACGAACACTAATTGTTCACAGAACAACTACATAATACTTAAATTCCAAGCGTGTAGATATGTTTATAATGTCTTCAGCCAGTCCCAAGGTTGATGAAATATGAAGACCACACACAGCACGGCACAACACACTCAGTTCAGATTCTGTAGCATCACTAGCTACACACCTTGGAAAACAGGGCTCGTGTTTTCCAGTTCACACTGTCGAGTAGACCACAGCAACACGACAGCTTCACAGCTCCTCTTCTTTTGGTCCTAACACAGATTCTTCTGGTCACAACACACCGTTTCACAGCATCTGCCGGCAGCAAACGATGTAAACAGACTTGTAAGGCAGCATTCCTAGCACACTGTTTTCTCGCCAGCACACAGTCACAGCTGACCGTTGACCCAGATTTGAACAGTGTCGAATCGTCTGTTACTGTAAAGTTGTCACACTTCGCTGCGTTAAAAAACATAGGCTGCTGACCATATGACCTCAGATCACTTTAGTACTGTACAACTTTGGGTTCGTTTGTAACATCCAAATAGACGAGCTCCCAATGTGACGGGTAGGGTGTATGTGGGTGGATGTAGGAAGGTTAAACACTTATACGCCACTCGTCCCAGCTCACTGTCTAAGAAACAACTCCAACAGCTATGTCAATCTCCACAATATATTATATGAACAATAAATCACAATGGACGCAGGGCCATTACAAATAATGTAGACATCATCAATCCCGAGTATTCTGTAAGCACTCTGCTTCTCGGAATCACTACACACAGCAACTAGGATTCTTCATAAACAACCACTGCAACATCCACCCTTCTCTTCTATATGCTCTTCGCTGTCTCCTGTCTACTGACTCAACTCTCTACTAACTCAACACACGTCTCCAACCAACACACTCCTCCCGCTGACTGCCCCTTTCATGCGTATTCACTAAAACCCGTGAAACCATTTCACGCTCCACTGATCTTCATTCACGCATCACAAAAGCTAACAGCTTGTCTCAAGCTGTGCTCACAACCCTGCTTGTAGCTAAATCATTACAATGCACGCATTCCCCGCTCACAACAACTCACATAACTAATAAACTCCCGCTGGAGCATGGGAACATTCACACATGCAAACTACCCTCAAAACACTCCGTGACATATATATACATATATATATATATGACACTTTCACTGGACTGTAAAGTTGGTATTTATTTTATTAAAGTCCTTCATGAGTCATCACTCAAACTGTTTTTGTTGTTATTGGTATTTTATTTGTTTGATAATGTCTCTGGATAGGCTGATCAGTGGAATTGTGTTACCACTTATCTCCAAAATTGAGTAGCATCCAACTATAGCCAGGATCACAAAATGTCTGGATCTCCAGGCTGGGAAACATAGGTTGTCTACTTCTAGGTATATTGAGAACGTTTGCACCACAGAGACCCTCAGAAGAGAATGTCTCGTAAAATCTTAGTAGTTGCAGGATAAAACCTGCAATACAAATAATCACAACCCTTGTATGGTCAAGCACTATTCTATCCACACACACAATGGACGTAACAAACATTTCAAACATGGTGCTAACAGTTGCATAGGACAATTTACCTCAGTACCACTCACAGCCAGTTCAATGTGATTACACTTTCCTTATAAATCCTACGTTAGATCCATTTGTCCATGATCTGCTTCCATGCAATGATTTGGTTTAGTTCAAACTATTAAGTGACACCTTGATTAATACATGTTAACAAATTCTATGATCCTTTCTCATGGTCCTGATCAGTGTGTCTTTCCTTTAGGAAATACTCCTTCAAATATATTATTAAACCTACAGTCGTATTTTTGCCCTAATTCTCAAATATTCTACACATTTCCCAATACTGGCTTCCGTCTCTAAAAGTCAACACATGCTTCCGTTCAGATGGCAAACACTCGTCCTGTAAGTTTTTTCTTAACACACTCAACACACTTACGAACACACAAGTGGATTAATCACAAGAAAATTACATAATTATATACATATATATATATTCTTTCTTACCCTCAGGCAATACACATAAGCTGTAACAGGCTGTCAAAAGGTATCTAGGTCTGCTATGCAGATGCAGTGGCAAAGTATTTGACAGCACAATTTTTGCCGCTCTCTTCTGTACCGCTTAGTGTTTCAAAAAGTTGTGGCTCCAAATCAACCAAGTTCAAGGACTTTTATACCATCGCTCCCCCGTATCGGAGAACACGGCCAAAACCCGGTGTTAGGAATCCAAAAACAAGGCATCTTTTGCCTGCTTGTTCAAAGTGCAAAATTTTTAATATTTATTATCTCTCTTAATTCTGAACCGATTTTGATCATTTAAAGTTAGAATTATACTGTAAATTTATCTCTACCGCTCTATCTAATAATTGTTTAGTTAGCAAAATGCATTTAAATCTATGCAGACTTTAACTAACTAAATTGGGGACTACGCTGATGTATAGATGTCAATTTAAACGATTTTTCTCGTTAAATGAACTACTATTCGAGAAAGTCTTTGCACCTACCTCTTAAGTAACATCCCCGTTGTTGAACTATCTACATCTTTCCTTTTAACTTTCTCTAGTTCTTAAGAAATTAAATAAATTCTTACTATCCTTTACACAAAATGGGCCTCTATGTTAAGCCTAAAAAGGTTTCCTTATACACACTATAAAAAGGAGCGTTTTCATTGGTTCTTATATCGGTCCGTTTTCCTATAGTATTGCGTGCGGTAAATATGACCGTGGTGTAAGACAGACCTTCTTCTTCCTCGTTCGTCCTGAAAAAGGACGTTGGTTTCGTTGTGTCTGTTTACGCCGGAGCTGTGACATCTGCGCCTTTCGGCCGACACATCCGACTTCAGCACGGCATTTTTTGGGACCGGGTTAACCTTCCCTCTTCGATCCCTACTCTCTCAGCCAGACTGCAGTGATGCAGCCTGTTTCCAGGACCACCACGTGGAGGTGGAGTAGGGTCTTGGTCAGCTCTGGCTCGCTGACCCTGATGCAAGCAGTCAAGCTGTGTGTCGCTGACTGCATTCTCTATTGCTGCATCTTTGGGTCCCGTAAGACAGACCAAAACACGACAGTGGGCAAACCTGAGCCCATAACAATAAGGAACTAGAAGCTGGAACAGACAGATACATTTACATACCTAGGATGCATAGTAACATCAGACGGCGAAACAAGCAAAGACATCACCAACAGAATGAATAAAGCGAGAACAACCTTTGCATTAGGAAGCAAGTGAGAGCTGGACACGTCCATGATGGAGAACATTGAATAAGATTGTGCTGTGCGAAAGTGAGGAAGAAAAATTAGTGCATCACATAGTAGTACTTATTCTATAATCGTCAGATCAGAGAGAGAGAGAGAGAGAGAGAGAGAGAGAGAGAGAGAGAGAGAGAGAGAGAGAGAGAGAACGAACGAACGAACGAACTTTATTTTCAAAGGGTTGAGAATTGGGCACGCAGGCCCGTCTGGCATTCTGCCCTTCCTTTCTCTCACCTTTTATTCTGAATTCATTTATTCTCACTTGCATTTTACATATCAATTTCAAGGAATTCAACGTTGTAAAGTAAAATAAAATAAAATAGCACACTCTTGTTAACATTGACTACGTATAAGCATGACATAAAATATGTTTAAAAGTACAAACATCGTTATTAGAACCTACTATTATAAGAAAAGATAATCTGCTTAGTGGGGCATGTAATCAGAACTCATAAAGTATTCGAAAAGTCTACGATTGTATGAATAGGGACTGAGGTTGTTTCTTACGTTATGTGGAAGACAATTCCAAAGATGAGCAGCAGAATACGCTAAGCTTTTCTTGAATAAGTCAACCCTAGGCTTGGGCACGTGCAATTTGTTAAAGCGTTGACTGCGTCTTTCACTGCATTTGAACATTGGCCACATATATCTTCTTCTTCTTCCGTCCTTAGCCAACGACCGGCAAAGCAGTCAGTGGCCATTACGCCTAGTGGCGTCTTAAGGGCAACAGCGAATAGATTTTCTCTGCCGTTGTTCCCATCACGCCTAATGGCGTCTTTAGGGCAACGACAAATCAATCCGTTAGGCCACATATATGCTGGATCATTATGTGACAGGATTTTGTGAAAAAATTTAGTTTTGTTAAACAGAAGGCGCTTTCTTAAGGGCAGTATTAGGAGATTTTTATATAGATCAACACACTGAGTTAGGCAGTTGTCAGAGACTAAACGCACTGCACGCTTTTATAGTGAACGGAGTCTCTTTGTGTTTGACATTGAGCAACCATACCAGATTGTGGAGCAATAGTCAAGGTTTGCTTGTATGTGAGATACATAGAACAATTTTCGTGCGTCTTCATCTAGAAAATGTTTGATTTGAGCTAACTGATAAACTTTCTGTGCCGTTTGCCTGGTCAGTGCATGTACATGTGAGTTCCAATTTAGATTCTGGTTAACCACTATTCCTAGAGTTTTATGTTCATTAACGTTTTCAATTAGTGAGGTACCATTGTAGATCTGAAGTGTTGTTTTCTCTGAATTATGCAATTTTTGTCTAGTTGCTATTAACATGCATTTTGTTTTAATAATATTTATTAGCACGCGATTTCCGTTGCTCCACTTAATCAGATTATCTGTATCTTTTTGTAACGATAGATCGAGTGTGTTACAACTTTTATCACTCTTGTAAACAGTGCAGTCGTCTGCAAACAGGTCACATGAGGAGTGCTTCATGTGTAGTGGAAGGTCATTAATTTATATGTCAAAAAGTAGAGGACCAGGTATAGAACCCCGAGGAACGACGGTATTTATTATTGCTGGGTTTGAATAGGAGTTATTGTGAGAAACTACATGTTTTCTGTCTGACAGGAATGATTTAATTATTGTCACCAGTTGAAAGTTTACTTTTGATGTTTCTAGTTTTCTAATTAAAATAGCGTGATCTATCATATCAAATTTTTTTTAAAGTCTACAAAGTTTGCCCCACACATGTTATCGTTGTTAATATTTAGGTGCCAGTTGTCTATCATCTTAGTTAGAGCAGTGTGACATGAATGTTTAGGTCTAAACACCGACTGACTATCAATAAGCAAGTCGTTGTTAACTAGATGTTGTCGAGTTATTAAAGGCTTTTCATTACCTTGCAAGGTATGTCACTCTCTTGTCACCTTCAAATCTTGCAATCAATTTTTCGATCGTTTCCAGATGAGCAATAGCTCTGAAACTTGACATAGTTGTGTATTCTCTATGACAATACATTAATCAGTCGTAAAAATAATAAAATGAATCAAATTAAAATTAATATTATATATTTTTGTATTGTATCATCAGTTAAATGGGCGATAACTGCAAATAATCTAGGTGTATTCTTTCCAATAAGATTGTCTCTCTTGACAGAAATATTGAAACTTCTCCCCCCACCCCCCTCCCCACACACTATCGCAAGCGCGTGCACAGACATACACGCAACTGATGAAACAATACAAACAAACACAATTAATATTAATTTTAATGTTATTTATTTTATTATTTTTACGACTGATTATTGTATTGTCATCGGGAATACACAACTATGCTAAGTTTCAGAGCTATTGCTTATATGGAAGCGATCGAAAAATCGATTGCAAGATTTGAAGGTGACCATCGATCCGGTTTCATAACTAGCGGTAAAACGTGCATCGTTTGTCAGAAATGCCAGGCTAGGAAATTATACGAGAAGAGAATCCCCGGTTTGTTTAAAACTAGAATACGAAGGTAGGGTGCTGATATCTTTATGTAGTAAAACCTACCACTGTTTCGGCAAGCACGATAAATCTAGTGCTAAGGGGCTCAATAAACATCACAATAAGCTAGACTTTTAGATGTACTCACCCAACAACGGAAATTTCCAGTCATATTTTTACATACAAAGAATAGTTGACTCCGATAATGTCACCACTTCATATACGTCATAAGGAGAACCCTTATAATACATTCATCGTCGAGAGGGACGACAACAATGTCAACCAGACTAACCTCGCCGGCTGACCAACTCTACACCCCTTATTATATAAATAAAAATATTTAAATAAAAAATAAAATAAAATTTTTTGTCTCACTTCGTGTACATTTGTATTCCCTCTTACATGGTTTTTTTCTCTCATCCCTATACTCTCATCAATACCTACACACAAAACACCAGCCAAAACCAAAATCAACACCACCCACACCACACCCCGCTCATTAGCCATCTTCCTCTATAAAATTCTTCAATTTTTATATTACATTGTCTTACTCCGGCGGCCCCGCTACACGCCAACACACACCCACCAGTCATCATCAATACCTCCAGCACTCTCCATTAAAAACCACACCGACCAGCTAACGACAATAATTATCTACACTCCCCCATTTTATTGGTTTTATCCTGTCATATTTCCTTATATAAACCCATTCCTCCCCCAAAATAGGGGAAACACTTGTGAAGATGAGTACCCACGGCACCGTTCCCACAAACTGGGTGTATATGCGTAGAAGTGATAAAATGTTTAAACCGTTGGAGAGTGGGCTGAAGGTCGCGTCTGTAAGTTTTTACAGAAGTCAGCCTTCACTACACGTGCGAAAATACTTTGGTGAATCATATCTAAAGTTTCCTATCAAAATCGGCATTACGTTGAATCGCCCTGAATTTGAACATCTGCTGGCTTTACAAGGCGAAATCCTCGCCGAATTTGACCGACTACAGTTACCACCCACAGGTTACTGTCCTATTACTTGTAACAACCCCAGTCCCGCTTGTACCACTACAACAACTCCAGTTGTTATCAACCAATATTCCATAGACAAGCCCCCGGACGATAATGATGTCTTTAATCTACAACCACCACCACCGAAGCAGAAGCAAAGAGCTACATAGCGTCTGAAACTAGAGATTTAGGATTGATATTTCGTATTCTTTTAAAAGAGATCATTAAATATATTTATTACAAACTATATTAAAAAGCCTTGGCATTTGTATAAATGTTGTCTACATGTTGTAAAATATATTGTATGTATGTTGTATATATGTGTGTATATATATATATATATATATATATATATATATATATATATATATATATATATATATATATATATATATATATATATATATATATATATATATATATATATATATATATATATATATATATATATATATATGTTGTATATATTGTGTATATATATTGTATGTATGTTGTAACACCTGAATAAAGAAACATAACAACACACTGCTGAGTCATACACAACACTTAAAATACCATCACAATACAACCACACACACACACACACACACAAAAATCCCCTTAGTAACCTACTAACCCACGCCGCCATTATTGATCTAATATTTTTCCTTATATAAATGTCACACGCATCCTCCGTTATCGATCGGTATATTTCCCTATATAAAAGTCACGCGCATCCTCCGGAATGCGACTCGAAAAGTGAATGATATACTACTTACGCTACCTGTGACTGGTAAAAATTAGCGCTACCTGTGACAGATAGCTAAGAATGTAAAGTTAAGCTTAAACATTACCCCCGCCCCACCCCACTACAAGAAGAACAACAAGTGGGCTTCAGAAAGCGTTGTCGAACATGCACACACACAAAAAAATGAGAATAAAATGTTTTGGAACTTTCGTTGAAATGCAACAACAACAAACAATCAGTAGATATTATTTCCTTCTGCAGTAGGCCGGCAGGGTACATAGCATGAGAAAGGCCATAGAAAAAAAAAACATGGATCAGTAGAATAATTACAGGAAATGAAGTGGTTTAGTCATCAAAGAAGGTACTCAAATAGCATAAAAGTATCACTGAGTACTGGCATCATGTTTGAAGGTAACAGTTGGAATACAAGAGGCGTTAGTTTCCAGTATCAAACGGTAAAAGTTAGTCCCCATCACAGATACTGCGGGAGGGCTGGGGGGGGGGGGTGTCATATGTAAGAGGCTTCATTATATCAGGTCCATCTTTATGAGGTGGGGCGCCCAGATCTCGTCCTGTCTGCCTTTGACTTTAAGTTACCCAAATTACAGCTAAGCAGTGTCAGGCACCATTTACAGCTTGGTAAACTGGACAGTGATGTTGCGAAGTTTCGAACTCGGAACGCAGTAACTTAGCCGCGAGAGGCACACGCTCTAACCACTCTGCCAATTTTATGCTCACCAAGCGGTAGCAGCCAGGAAGCGTCTCATCCGTTATACAGCCATATGTATAAACGCACATTACCATCTCTCTCTCTCATATATATATATATATATATATATATATATATATATATATATATATATATATATATATATATATATATATATATATATATATATATATATATATATATATATATATATATATGTAGTCACATAATTATTGGGT
The DNA here is from genome assembly GCA_024509875.1 of Oreohelix idahoensis. Taxonomy (NCBI): domain Eukaryota; kingdom Metazoa; phylum Mollusca; class Gastropoda; order Stylommatophora; family Oreohelicidae; genus Oreohelix; species Oreohelix idahoensis. The sequence goes on along the minus strand of JAMPIV010007314.1, from coordinate 370,998 downwards.
CGAACTCTTCTCCTCTCCGGCAGTAGTCAGTTGCATTTGTTGTGAGGACTGATTACGTGAAATTATCAGTGGTCGGCACATTTCTTTCTCTGCTATCAAGCAGAAATGCTATTTTCTAATCACATTACCTTCAGTAATAATTCGTCTTGACTGTTTACCTGACCGTCCCTGCTGACAGAGTAGACAGGTGATGCAATATTGACCGACAGTCATGTGGGAAAAATTCTCGTGTACCAAACCTTGGCCTCGCCGGATTTTCACAACGTACGCCTAGCCAATTTATTTAGCACTGATATAGCGATTGAGATTCCTTAATTACTGTCGTGACGAGTCACATCCCAGGTGGTTAAACGAGGGTCGGTGTTTGCACAAGGACGGGGAGATACATTACCCGTCTGCGGACATATTACAGACATGCACCTGGAAGACGGAATGAGGTAATAGCACCCAGATAGAAGTATTACGAAGATATTACTTGAGATAAAAGTAAGAAGTTATGTGTAATCACTGACGAGAATAGTACGGAACTCCAACCTCCATATTTGGAAGACATGACCTTTGCATTAACGCAGAGACATTTCCTAGTGGAAATATTTTGAATTATCCCATCAAAACACACAGGTTTTGAAACGATTGGAAGGCATTCGAATCATAGGAAGAACAAAATTCCTGATTGGACCCTATCTAAATCGTAACAATGTACTGCGGATGGAGCAATGTGTAATATAACCTGACACTTTAGTTAGTTTATAACTATAAAAATTCACCTCGCGCCAAGACAACCAGACCTTGCCAGAGTTAAGAATAGCAGAAGATTTCATTTACCAGACCGGACCTTGTTTGAGCCTCTTGAGGACTTAGCGCCCAGGAAAACTTTACCATTTTAACACGGAAAACCGAAATCTGAGGAAACTGTAACACAAAGTTACAGTGGGAACTTATTGCCAAAATAACAGCACCCCAGACAACGTGTAAGAAGCATCGTCAAGCTGCCTTAAACTATTTCTCTGAGCCAGCAGTCTGTGAGCCTAAAGATTGGCGTAAGTTATACATTTTAAATTCTATATTTTGCATTATTAACATATGAACTAATACGTATATACTGACATGTGAATATTAATATGTGAAAATTGCTAGTGGATGTCCAATTTATTTGACGCTGGCAACCTCAGCATATAGAATGATGATTGCATGACCCACCACTGCCAGGGCTGGTGACTGCTTTATTGCGAGTTTCTTACAAAGAACCAAAAGCAGAGGTAGTCCCAAGTTCCATATGGAGCAGGAAGTGAATGATGAAAGAAATGATGTACATACTTATTATATTATTAACATTTTCAACCAGTGTAGATGTAAATGTAAACATATTCACTCTAAAAGTAATGACAGTTTTCAACCTTTTCAACCAATGTAAAGGTAAATATAAATCTATTCAACCTAAATGTAATGAATGTGTTTTCGCTCAATGGGATTAAGATTAATTCTCATCGAGGGTAAAGTTCTGAGACAGATGCTGAGGGTACTATCTCTGGAAAGAGTGAGAGTATAAGTGGGCTGAAGTCGACGCTAACCACCATCATCAGACGGGTCTTAGAGATGCGGGACGAGCTCGGTAGTTACTCCCTGAAACTTCATGGAACGTGCTACAACTTTCAAACTTGACCAGTGATGCGTGTGATCCAGTCATCTATCTGCAAAGAACCAAACATCAGCGGGAGCAGAAACCATCAAACTGTTGGCAGCTAAGTAAAACTTAAAGGCTGCCAAGTGAACTATCCATTTTTTCGAACATCTTTAACATCACACTGTGATGAATCATTTTTTTCTAAACAATTATTCATCTTTGTAACTGTTGAAACATAATTGATTATTAAATTTTTTACTTGTATAAAGACAAATCTTAAGTTGATTTAATCATTTTGAATGTACTACATCCGTAGAACAATTTCTTAAATACACTTAAACAGAGCTATACAATAATAAGAACAGAAATTTTGCTGACTTAACTAAGCTGGGGTCTTGAACGAGCTAACGAATTATGAGAAAACCCTATCCTTCACAAATGTTGACCGCAGAACATTGCTAAGAAACATTCAGCTTTGTTCTCGTAGATAGATAGCAGGCAGGCAGGCAGGCAGACAAACAGACAGACAGACAGACAGACAGACAGAAAGACAATAGATAGATAGATAGATAGATAGATAGATAGATAGATAGATAGATAGATAGATAGATAGATAGATAGATAGATAGATAGATAGATAGATAGATAGATAGATATCCTACATTTTGTTTTTGGAAGATCAAGCGTTCAAGAAGTTCATTCTGACAGCACAGTGATCACGTCTGGTGGCCAAGATGCGTTCTTCGCAAGAATGCATCCCAAAGGTACGAAACCAATTATGAAAGTGTCTGTATCGTTAGCGAGACATTAGTTATGGAGGAGGACCAAGAAGGGAGGGTGAAATGTTTGCCGTCAACATGGATGCTTATCGGCAGAGCGTTTCATTGTGTGAAGTGGTTCGCACGTGACTATTCGATACTTCTTCACAATCACTAATGGCGTTATAGTGTAATGCGTCATTCTCAACTTCCAGTTTTGTGTGGAATTTTAGATAATACAAGTGAAGCTATAGACGGTAGTAATAAACCCTATATAGACTAGGTAGCCATACAAAAAAAAAACAATTCATACAAGAATGACAACTGTTTCACCAAGTAACTGTTGTTTAAGAAAAAGTGGAAAGAGGGGGGGGGGGGGGGGGGGGGGGGGAGAGTAAATGAGAACTCCGGCGTTGCTTTTTGAGTGCATGGGATAAGTTAGGCAACTCAGGAGTGGTTGGGGTCTACTTTAGAAACACTGAACTTTCCAACGATCTACCTTGATAAATTCAAATATGTTTTCGTGTGGTTTCAGAGTGTCTGGACTCTGGAATAAGTGCAGGTTATAGGTAATTTGTATCGCGGCTTCCTGCAATATATATATATATATATATATATATATATATATATATATATATATATATATATATATATATATCTATATATATATATATATATATATATATATATATCTTGACAGACGAAACTGTATTGAGGCCCTTATTGACAACAGCAGCTCAACTCAGTTGACAGATGTAACTTTAGTTACTGGAAAGTTTAGACTTAAAAAACTATAACAAAGTCACGAAACCGTTAGTTTTAAATGGATTATTTTAAATAGTAATGCTCCGTAAAGATGTAAACTATCACTATTTCTATTCATCTCATCATGACTTATGGAAATGAGTTTTGGGATAATTAGTAAAACAAGAAAGACAAGCAATAACAGGCCACAGGGATTTGGTTTTACAGAAGAATGTAAAGATTACGGTGGACACCTGAAACGAAGACGGATGATGTTCTTAAACAAGCCAGTGTGCAATGGCAGTTTATTATTCACATTAGAAAGAAGCAATACATTTCTATAGCACGTAATGAGAAGGTGAAAGTTGGGTTATATAGTGACAACAGGAAGGATTGCAAAAACGGCATGTAGGACGACAAAGAGAAAAGAAACGTGATAGTTTAACACCTTTTTATGGAAAGAAGTCAATAGCAGAACTTATAAACTGTACTGGAGACATGAAGGTGTGGTCAGACATGATCGCCTACGCCACAAGACATCGTATTTGAAGAAGATTTGTCTAATATCACCCAGGATGCAAGCAAATAAGTATACGATCAAAAAGGAGCTTGTGATCTAAATCATCGAATTTTTTGTTACGATCAGTGCACATTTCACAACGACAACATATAAATCTTCGTTACAGTATCTGCCCAGAGCATCATGTCAACATATAAATCTTCGTTACAGTATCTGCCCAGAGCATCATATGAACATATAAATCTTCGTTACAGTATCTGCCCAGAGCATCATATGAACATATAAATCTTCATTACAGTATCTGCCCAGAGCATCATGTGAACATATAAATCTTCGTTACAGTATCTTCCCAGAGCATCATATGAAGAACAGCTCAGATAAAACAGAAATATTAACAATAAATAAAACGCCAAGTCAGCTGGTCAAACTAAACAAAAGAAGACAAAAATGGGGTGTGTGAACTGTTAATGGATGATGATTCTGCCTTGTTTTATTCATTCATTTCATTAATCTTCGGTTCCGCAAGGAGCACGTGCCTTCAACTATCTTAAGCCAAGTCTTCCTGTCCCGTGCCATCAGCTCAAGATCTTTACTTGTCTTCTTCGTTCCCTTCATGTCTGCTTCTAGTTCAATTTCTCCACGTGTTCCTTGATCTCTCTCAACCTACCACATTTGTTCCTTAGCAACAAAATTCGTCCAGAGTCAGGACTATTTTTTAATGAGGTTGTGGAAGTGCCTGGCAACTTCATCGTGTAAAACAAATAGCTACAGTAAACACTAATGGAAGTGCACATAAAAGCGTTAAGGCAGGCTTCTTACAACATCGATCACCTGCAGTGGTGGCTCCAGGCCAAATAGGAAATGATGACATTAAGGAATCTTTAAACCAGCTAACGTCATCATATGGCGCTTCGTGTTCTAGAACCCCCTGGGTAAACTATTAAAGGGGGTTATAACAAACGTGGGGAAGCAAATATGAGACAAGAATAACGGATGAAGAAGACACATGACAGATGATGCAAGACATAAGGACTCGGCATGAACTAATTAACCCATTAAGGCCCATAAACTGTTACATTTGCACTGTAAATTTAATACTTAATTTTTCACTCGATAATATGTGCAATGAATATGGATAAGGGAGATATACTGTGGACAATTAATGATCACATATTAGAGAATGACACTGCTATTGAAGAATCATCAAAGTTAAGATTGCAGGAATTCAGCCATCACACGTAAGCCAAGTAAGGATGGACGTATGAGAGTATGCTTCCGGCATGCATACAACCAACGCGCAGCAGGAATAATTAGCATTCATACCATTCGGCATTTGTTGAGGGAGACTGAGCACATATGGGTTTGCTCTGAGTGCAATGATGTCGATTCTGATAAACTTCTTCTTCTTTGATCCTCAGCCGCCTACTGTCAAATCAGTTAGTGGCGTCTTGTTAGGCAGAAATAAACTGCTTCCACCTTAAATTAATATGAAACAAATATAAAGGTATGTTATAAGGCACTCGTAGGAAATAAAGAAGTAGAACACTAGACAACAGAAAAACAACAGACATGAGTGGCTTACCCAGGATTTGAACCCTGGACCTTCCGTGCGACAACACCACCTAGCTATGCAAGCGAATCACACTGTCCTCCCTGCCATCTACGCATCCCCAAAAAAGGATGTTTCAATGACAGGTCATTAGTGCGTACCTCTATACATAACACCGGAAGTTTACCATGGGCAGTTCAGCCTATTAATGACGCAATCACTTCTGTTGTTCCCCTATATATCAGTAGTGGTCAGTCCAACAAGACAAAGACCTTAATACTGTGTCCAGTATGATAGTAGACTTAGAACAGTAAGAACAGGACAGAGGGTAGGTTTGGTATTGTATAAACATTTATATTGCGTCATTAATAGGCTGAACTGCCCATGGTAAACTTCCGGTGTTATGTATAGAGGTTCGCACTAATGACCTGTCATTGAAACATCCTTTTTTGGGGATGCGTAGATGGCAGGGAGGACAGTGTGATTCGCTTGCATAGCTAGGCGGTGTTGTCGCACGGAAGGTCCAGGGTTCAAATCCTGGGTAAGCCACTCATGTCTGTTGTTTTTCTGTTGTCTAGTGTTCTACTTCTTTATTTCCTACGAGTGCCTTATAACATACCTTTATATTTGTTTCATATTAATTTACTGTTTACAGGCCTCGTGGTTTCCCTTCCTTATGTGTTATAACTGCTTCCACCTTGTTCGGTTGCAGCCATCCTTCGTACACTGCCCCAGCTCTGGTTCATTCTTTGCATCACGGCCTCCATAGTTCTCCGCCAAGTTGGTTTTGGTTGGCCCCTCTTTCGCTTTCCTTCGGGGGTCCATAGCATAGCTGTTCTTGTGATGGCATCGGGGTTTCTTCTGAGGACGTGGCCAACCCAACTCCAGTGTCTGCCAGCGTCTGCCAACAGTGATGGTGTACATGTCCTCTTGGTTACTCTGAGTTCTTCTGATCAACAATAACAACAAAAATCACTCGAACCCTTCAACTTACCAACACACTTAAGTACCCCTGTCCCGTGCCATCCGCACAAAGTTTTTGATGGCTGAGTTGAAGTATTTTCTTCAGTTCTCTTGTCTATATTGTTGTAGAAGTTTTTGTGGCTTAAAATTTCTTCCAGGATGGAGTAGTGTCAGCGACTTTTTGTATATTTCATATACATATTCCAGCTTTCCAACTCAGTTTATCAAGTACCCACACATTTTCAGACGTTTAGCTTCGATTTGCTAGATCCATTATAACAGTGGAATTTCTTAGTTTTTTTTCGATTGGAAATAGTCATTTTGTGTTGCGGTAAATATTTATAATAGCCTCTTGAGTGATTTAATTGTTAAGTCCGGCATTATATTTCACTAAGATTTTTCTGTGTTGAGTGATTTAATTTTTAAAGTCCGTCATATTATAATGTGATTTCTATTATAACTCGCAAGACAGTCACTAGGATTTTTGTGCTAATTGTCTAGCGAATTAAAACAACATATAGCTAACTTTTTAATTTAATTACTTGCTATTAACTAGTAAGAGATATTTTGGTCAACTAGTAAATGCGCTATTCGTTTTGAGCAATTTTATAAATGACTAGCGCTTATTTCACGGGGTTTTTGTTAAACGATAAATAAGATATACACTTGTGTTTTTCTAATTAAATTTAATAGCCGAGTGGACTAAATTATACCTCTACGCGGGTTATTTTTATGATAGAATACTGATTGTGGTTAAATGTTGCATTTTTTTTCTTCCTATAAATTTAGTACGGGTCACAACCCAAAACCTACCAGCGGCTTCAAAATAAATCGGAGAAAACGGGTCTAAGTACAATAGACGCCAAACAAACATTCTTATGCACCCAGCGGGTCTTTTAGGTTTACCTGTTCGGCTCCTTTCTTGGTTTACCCAAAAAGAGGGAGAGTACCAACAAAAGACAATAAGAGTAATTGTAACTAGACCTATAGCTATCCAGAATTCCTTTTCCCATTTTTCATCTACATTCAGCCCGCTGTGGCGATGAATAGCAAATCTAACATTACCTGACTACCGACCACTTGTGTTGTGGCGAGGATTTATCCTGAAGAAAAGATTTATCTACCTGACATTCTATTTAACTATCGAATATTTCAAGCTACTGTACACTGTGACATTTGATCTCGAAGTTGTGTTTTCATACCTGAACTAATTGCTGTGACATGAACAGAGTCAATAATAATAAATAACAAAGTAAGAGTTCACCAAATAAGAGGATAAATCAGTCAATTGAGGAACTGGGGCTTACTTTGCTAAAACAAACCGACACTGAATATGTTACCTATAGCATGGAGATATGTTCAAGCTGTTGTCAACACTTATTTGGTAAGCGAGAATGAAAATGTGATCACATGTTTGTCAGAGCGAGAGAAAGCAGGGATGAATATTTCTTATATTGTGTAACTAATATACTCACTTTGTTTTTCTCTTCTTATGTTTGCTAATACTGTTCATTTTTTTCAGAATAGACTAACTAGAAACACTGTTCTTTACAGTATAGGGAAATCCTATACCATAGTGCTAATCTTTTGACCTTTTTGGGGGTTAATTAACTTCTTCTTGTGGGATCTTGTCTCAAAAGAGGGGATTGCACTTATATGTGTATTTATTTATTAATTCTGTAACCTTTGATTTTATATTATGATATCTCTTTATAATAAATGTTGTGAAGTTTCTTTATGATAAATAAACCTTAACATAAAACTTACTACCTGTGTCGGTCAGCTCGTCCCAATACACCTACACCATTAATATAGTTTCACGTTTGTGCGTCTAATTGTCGTCACTTATCTGTGTGTGTGCATGTGAGTGGTTAAAGTGTATATGTTCACATATATATAGAGAGGTATATTGTCTGATCAACTAATTTCAGTCGTAAATGATAGGCTAGACTAGAGTATCTTCTAAATCCAGGGACAGACTCTACCTTTCACCATTTCACTCGTGAAATCTATTTCTTTACCTTATCTCTCACTGAGTACCACCCTTTTTTCATTTCTATTCAGACGGGACTTATCTATCTTAAATACCTATCTAAAATCTACGACAAGTAGCCAACCCCATGCCCAACCCTCGTTAGTTGCCTTTTTCGACATGCTTGGTAGGATACAGTATTATTATTCTTTGCTAACCTTTAGGCTCCCAGTAATACACGGGTGATACTTCATTTTTAATTATACTTTATTCTACCATATTATAATGTGATTTCTATTATAACTCGCAAGACAGTCATCTACTTGTGAAAATAACCCACATAAAGTGTATCACTAAATGGGTGGTAAGATATGCTGTATAAGAAATTGTAATGTACAGTCATATATAGTGAGTCATACATAAGGTGGTGTGCTATGATCCACGGGTGGCTGTTCTTCTTTCACCTATCAACTTCCCAATGAACATAGGCCTAAAACCAACGTATGCCAAGTGGTCTTGTCCCGTGCCGTCGGCTCAAGGTCTTTCCATGTCTAGTCCGTCGCCTTCATGTCTGTCACCAGTCATCTTGTACTTGCTGTTCTTCTACCTCTCTTGACAAAGTGGTTAGAGTGCAAAGTCTGTCGCGGCAGAAGTGCCGGGTTCAAGTCACTGTATCGATTCCAGTCTACTCAGTTGTAAAAGGGTATCTAATTTTGCTCTTGAGTTTTTTCTTTTGTTTTTTTTTCTTAACCAGCGGCACTTGGGCTTTCAGCCCTTCGGCCCAATGACATGTCATTGCTAGGCTGGGGAGCCTGTGGACTTTCCTTCCAACCAGGTCAGGAGCTTCGCTCCTTCCCATCCACAGAGAGTTTATCTCAGGAGCCGTTCAGGTTATTAAGTCAAAATTCCGGTCGATGACACTTCTTCAAATACAGACGCCCGGGCTTGAACCTTGAACACCTGATCGCCAGCGCAATGTGGTAACCATTATACCAGCGCGGCTCCCTGCTCTTGAGTTAGCAAAGGAAAGGGCACCGAGGAAGGGAACAGGTCACCCCCACCTCTCGATCATGGACCTAGTATAATGGAGTCTCTAACACTTCACTTCCCTACAGCAGTATGTGTTACGGGACTATCTTGACCTTTCCTCTCTTTCCCTAGGAACTTCAGAAGAAGGACTACCAGGTAATGCTATCAGCAGGTTTTCTCAGTGTGTGTCCTATCCATGTCCAGCGTCTCATGTCTACTCTTATAGTCAGTATAATGTTTTGTTAAAGCTCTTCAATTAATTTCATCTCTCGCCAGCCGGCAGCCATTCTGGGAACGTGGTCACTTCAAACTTTCAAGTCACACTATTTCTATTGAATAGCGGACCTTCAGCGAGCATTTACTAATAGTGTTATCGCCAAACTATTATTTAACATCTAGTAAAAATGAACTAAAGTACTTTGGCTACATAAAAAGACATACCACCTTGCAGAAGACCATAATAGAAGGGAGAGGTGAAGGCAAACGTGCAAGGGGAAGACAGCGCTATAAGTGGGAAGATAACATCAAGAGATGGACAGGGGAGAGCCTATCAGAGTGCACCACCGAGACAAGAGACAGAAGACGTTGGAGATCCTTTACAGCCAACCTTCGTTGAGGAGATAGCAGCTGATGATGATGATGAAAAATGATCGAGCACCGGGCTCCGTTTCAAAGAACTTGTCAGTCAAAGTCGATCTATTAATAGTACTGACCCGGTGACGTCAAACAGTAATGTGTATTGTACGGAAAAACGCAACCACACATTGTTACTATGTGACTTACTGAGTTTTACTGATTTCAGTATCGCATTTAGCATGTCCCAAGGTAATAACAGAAAATAAATTCTAAAATCTTACCAACACAAAATGAATTTTGCGACTCTCAAATGCATGCTTGCATACGATCAAAGGTCTGTCATTTCCTCTTTACTTTTGTGGAGTCAAGATCAAATTGTCTGTTTTTGTTTCTTAGCAATCTTTTTCTTGTCTTTTGTAAAACAGTAACATAATTAATTTTGGTTTTGTGAGTTGAGGTTTCCCAATAGTTTAACATGATTGAGGTGGTTTTATTACAGGAATACCCAAAAGTTTAACATCGTGAATTTTGGTGATGTAAGACGAAACTTTCCTGGAAGTTAAACATCAGGATTGTTGATGATGTTAGACTAAGATTTCCTGGAAGTTAAACATCAGGATTGTTGGTGTTGTTAGACGAAGATTTCCTGGAAGTTAAACGTCAGGATTGTTGATGATATTAGACGAAGATTTCCTGGAAGTTAAACGTCAGGATTGCTAGTGATGTTAGACGAAGATTTCCTGGAAGTTAAACGTCAGGATTATTGGTGATGTTAGACGAAGATTTCCTGGAAGTTAAACATGATGAATCTTTGTAATGTTAGACGAAGATTTCCTGATTTCCTTCGTACACTCTCAAACGTCTATGAGACGTGATTGTCTCTCTTTCTTCGAAGTAGTGATCCAACAATGGCCAAATGAAGTATAATGATGAGGGTCTTGAAAGGTATCAGCCTTTGCTCAAGATTACTCTTAGCAGAGATATAGATAGAAGAATGACGCTTCTACTTTATGGAGCCTCACAGGAATTTAAAGAAATGCAAGCTTTGTTGTTGTAACTGAAATCATCTAAGCTGTAATGAACTTATTATTCTCCCGCCCCTTCTGTGAGGTAGTATATTTTCGCTCATATTTCTGAGCCCCTAGTTGAATGCGGTTCAGCAAAATTTTAATCTACGAGTTCTATCTGGTTATATATTTAGAAAAATATGAGTCGTACGGGTGCAGACATACACTTCACTCAATAGTGATTAAATCAACTTTAGCTTTATAGTAACAGATAAACAGATTTAAAAATCATTTTATTAACAAAGTAAAATAAACACAGTTGTTTATAAAGCATACAAGATGATATTTATCATCATCTGATGATTTAAATATTGGTGGAACTTATGAGAAATTTGGAAATGTCCATTGGTTGCGCTGTTATGCTACTTAACTTCCAGTGTGGAGTCGGCTGGCGTCGGCTGCTTCAGTCGCTGTTGGTTCCCACGGGTGCCTTGGGCTGTACTTCTTTCCGATAGCCAAATATTGTTGCAGTAGAACGTCCCTTGCACAGGGCCGAGGTAACTGCTTAAGTTATCAAGTCAAGCGTCTTTAAGACCCGTCTGATGAGGTGTCTATAGTCGACTGCTGGCAACTTGTACCACAACCCCTAGTTTTTGGGCGATCACAGATTTTTTTGCACAAGAAACATCCGAATATTATGGAGCAACCGATTTAAATGCCGTCCCTCTTTCAGGCTTGTTAGATGTCTAACTAAGTGCATTTGAAGTTGAATCCTAGAACTTAAGGCGCAAAGCAATGTCTCTGGGGTTACTCTCTTCTAATCTTAGAATTCACGTCCAATCTTATGGCCTTTCCTATATTTGGGTCCTAATATTCCGTGTTACTGGCTGTAATGGTTTCATCTTTGGAGGTCAATGAAGTAGTCTTACATGCTTGTGGTGGATTTAGACGTTAATTTGTACAATGTGAATTTTATGCAGATGTGAGGTCAAGCTGTGAAGGCCCCTGAGTCTAATAGATAATAGGGTTTGTGTTTTCATGGAACCTTTCTGCTACCACCCTACGACCTCAACCTGCGACGTATTTTATCCTAAGTATAATACTGGTGTATGTCTGTTATCTGGCTAGTGTCTAGGGTAATGTAAAATGTGCTGTAATAAAATGACAACAAATACACCTAAGAACTTTATGATAAGTAATTAACAACATCCAGAGTTAAGTTTAAAATATGAAATCTTTTTTACAATTTACTGTTCCAGTATCACAATTTTGTGTATACTGGAATATTGAAACTCAAAATGATAATTCAAAGTATTTACATAAAATTGATTCAATTTATAACTGAGTATATTTTTTTCACAACTTTAATTAAGTATGTCAATCTGGAACAGTGTCAATTTACTCTTGCTCCTATGAATGGGTATTGATTGAACGAACGTCTGTCTTCATCATAATCTGAATGATCTAATACACATTTGGGAAATGAGAGTAGTTGAGTTTGATATATCAAGTGCCCGGAGACGATTTCTTAACTTAGTGTCCTCTGATATACAGGATGAATTATGTTCACATCACCAGCTTCCCCTGCCAAGTCAGGATTCTGCTCTTGAAATATAACAAGGAGGCACACAGTCGATACTGCCTCAATTCTTTAGATGCAGAAGTATATAAAGGTGTGATAAAATTAACCGTGATACAACGTTAAAATATCTCCAAAGATAAAATGTAGGGATAAAAATAATGCGTAAGCTACTAGAAGACATGATCGCCCATGCCGCGAGTCACCACCCGCCATGGAAACTAACTTGCTAGACGTGAAGGCAAAACGTTTACCCTTGGGACGGGATGAGAACGGAGATCGAAAAGAAAAATATGACTGAACACGTGCTTGAAACTAGCAAGGCTAAAAAGACGCAATTGGTGGGGAAAGGAAAAAAATTCACGTCCCCAAGTTGACACAAGGTAAAGAAATTGACAAAAGGGACCTTAGCTATTATACGCAACAGTCATTTCTTGGACGCTTTTGCGATACTTAGTCCTTTATTTGAATTCAGCGGCAAACGCATTACAGAAGATGCTCGAACATATTTCAAAAAAAAAAAAAAAAAAAAAAAAAAAAACTAACCTTGAAAAGTAACTTTTTCTTAATAATAATGTTAGGAATATAAAACCTAACTGGCCGGATGGCCCATCTTGAGCAGAGAAATAATATGCTTTCATTTATACAGACGGATAGATAATAATGAAGATATTGACAAAAGACTGTGTTGTTCATATCAGCGAGCGACTGCATTGAAACAAAAACATGTCACTAATTTTCAAAAAATTGCGGCCTTGAGACTCAAGTGCTAAAATCTAGATGAATGAAGGAGAAGGGGAATTAGTGGAAAGTTGTGGCTAAAAATAACTCTAGAGGCAGATTCGTGTAGGAAATGCATGTATAAACAAGTGTGTTTTTGTAAAAAACGCAAGTAGAGACAGACGGACCAACAGACAATAATACATACTTGACTGAGGTATGACTGAATTGACTTTTGGTAGGAGGTTTGAAATTTGAAAAGGATAAAAGGCGGTGATTGGCCACAGATAAACATATTATCGGCGCTCAGACGCGCATCTTTGCCATTCATCATAAGTTGTCCAGTAGTAGACACAGTAATTCTTCAGTGGTGTGATTCCCAGAAGCTAATTGCAATATTTAGAGGGACGCCATACTAGAGCCAGCAGCTCAGCTGAGTTTTGCTAGCATATAACTGTGTTCTCTATTCATAATTCTGGTAAGACTGAAAGTATTTCTTTGTATATTTTAATATTGTTTAATGTTTCGAGTGATTTGATACTGCCATATCATAATCTATCCCTTACAACAAGTAAGGATTCGCTCTAGATCCCCAGCCCCAGTTCAGGGTCTAGAGACAAACAAACTACATAAACGCCAGCAAGGATTATGAAGGGCGGATCAAGTGTTGAGATCAGTGGAACATATCACCTATCCTATTCAATGGCAGGAAGCTAATGAACATATTTCAGAATATGTAGTCTTGGGGAACTTATACTATGTGAAACCAACTTGGTAAGATGTGCTGTATGGTCAGAGAGATCTGACCCCGTCTATGTGGTGTTGTTGTGTAGTGTTGAGTGTAGAAGTGGCTCAGGAGGTAGAGTTCTGACACATGACCCAATACTTTTATTTCAGAACTGTGAGTTTTTTATTTGGCACCAAAGTGGTGTCAAATGCTATGTTGAAAAATACAAGTGTGGACCCGTGCAGTCTAAAATTTTGGCAGAGCAGCCTATATTGCCCCCAAGCACGGAGAGGTGGGGCCACCAGATTCCAGCACCAGAACTACTCAGTCAAAGATACGTGAGCGTCTGGCCTGCTGGACATTCACCAACTTATTTAATAACTAACACCCAATTATATTCCCATCAACTAGAACCTACCATGTTGGGAAATAAACTTGTATTTTTCCCATCAGTAAATGGACAATGTTTGGTAGTCATAGACTGGGAGTGATGAAGCCACCCCATCAGCACATCCATTAATCGTTCTCCCAGATAAATTACAAATATAAACAGTAGTAATATTAACTAGTCTTGTAAAATTCATATGTACACACCTTTCATTTATTATGCCATATATTCATGCATTTCATTCATAATTTCAAAACCTTTCATATGTTCTGACCAAAATAAAACCTTGGTTCAGAACAAATAAACTTAAAGAAAATTTAATATCAAAATTTTAAACAGCTTGAGTTAGTTCAGTGTGTTATAAATTTTAGTAATATTATTAGACTTATTAAATATCTGTGTGTGTGTTTGTATATACTAATACAACACCTTACATTTCAGTACCCTAGATTTTTAACGTAGCCACATTCATTAGTAAAAAAGATATGTGTGAGGTCGTAAGTGGTAGCAAGAAGGGCCTTCTGTAAATTCACAGCTACATTTATCTCAGGAGCCTTCACAGCTGACCTCATGCATCACACTAGGTAATATCACAACCATACAGTACCATCAAAATCCACTACATATATTGGGGTCTCTTGTCCCGGGATAATTAGCCTATCAATAATATTAGGATCTCCTGGTGGAAGAATTAAAATTAAGGGGAACAAATTGTAAAAATTAAAAGTGTCCCTTAAAATTAAAAGTGAAAATAAAAGTTGGTGAATCTTCACAGCCAGTGGTAATTAATTAGTTAACTGGCTAATTAGAATTACTTTAGACTATAGTAATTAGAATTACTTTAGTGGTTGGAATTTTTATCTTGCTCATTGCTAAATTGTCTAAAAAGTATGGCGGAGCTGGCAAAGTTCAGATCAGCTGCTGTGCTAACGGCAAAGGATATGGGAATGGATGGTCAGGTTTTAATTCAATATGTAACGGCTGAATGTGATAAGTATATTGAACGGGAAGAAAGAAGATTAGAAAAAGAGGCTGAAAGAAAATTAGAGTCTGAAAGGTTGGCTGAAGAGAAGAGGTTAGAGGCTGAGACTAAGAGGCTGCAGATTGAGGCAGAAGAAAAACGACAGCAAAGGGAGGCAGAAGATAGAAAGTTGCAAAGGGAGCACGAATTACGACTAAGGGAGCTGGAGTTACAAGGCCAGGCTCCTGAAAATGGTGCCAGCCCTTTTGCCTCAGATGCTGCAGCTAGCCAGGGTGCCTCAAACTCAGCTATGGGGTTTCATTTAGACCATTTTGTTGAAAAAGACGATGACATCGAGGGGTACCTCGGACGTTTTGAGTTATTAGCTACTACATATGGGTTAGAGAGAGAGAGGTGGAGTTTAAAGTTATCACAGGGACTGAGAGGTACTTCTTATGAAGTCTTCGCAAAAATGAACAGAGGAGACCAAGACAATTATGACATGTTAAAGCAGGCTTTGTTATTGAGGTACGAAAAAAATGCTGAATTTTATCGTAAGAAATTTAGAAATGCCAAACTGTTGTCTGGGGAGACATACCACAAATTCTCTGCCAGACTGGAAACCTATTTGGAGAAATGGACGGCTCTGGGGAAGACCCAAGATCTTAAGGAGATGATCATGATAGAGCAATTGAGAGAGTCCATCGCTCCAGACATGAGAAAATTTCTCATGGAACAAGGTGCAGAGAAGTTAGGGGAAGTTTTAAATGTCGCTGAAAGGTATCAGGCAGCCCAGGCAGAGGTGAGTGGCTCTAAAAAGAAGCACATAGAAACTTTTAAAGCTCCACAGCCATTTAATAAATTTGAAAATAGAGAACAGGGTAATAAGGGCAGGACAAACTTTGAACGGCCAAGAAATGACTATCGAGACAGAAACTCACAGTTCAATGACCAAAAATCCAATGAAAGAAAACCGTTTAACCAAGGAAAAAGATGGTGTAAATGGTGCAAGAATGATAACCATAACACCGAATTTTGTAGAAGGAAACCTTCAAACATTGCTGCAATGAAGTCGGGGACTCAAAGATTAAAGGTTAATCCTAATGGACAGCAGGAACCTTATCACCCCCCAGTTTGTGAGGATGTTATTTGTAATGGGGTCACCATAAGGTGCCTTTATGATACAGGTTTGGATTATGATTCAGTTGTGAAGTCTAGCCTAGTGGACCCAAGTCAGTATACCACAGAAACAGTGGAAATACAAGGGGCGACTAAGGACATACCACTCATGACACTTCCCATCGCAAGGATAACGGTGAAAACTCGCTATGTGGAAGAAGAAATCAGAGCAGCAGTGATAGATGAACCAATCTACCCTCTGATATTGGGGTGTAGATACGTCTTCTTGGGGAATCCCGAGAGACCTGTGATCATAGCGACAGTGCAGACCAGGTCACAGAAGAAGGAGGAAGAAGGTGAACCTATAAATGCTCATCCAGAGGAGATGAGGAAGGCGCAGGCTGAGAATAGGACACTCAAGCCATGTTTTAAAAAAATTGCCCAAATGCCACACACCTCCGAGCAAGGGGGAATATTTTATGAAGAACAAACTATTATACAGGAAGGCCGGAACTGGAACAAATGGTCACAACCAGCTGGTTCTTCCCACTTCATATAGGGATAAAGTGATGGAACTCGGGCATGCGATTCCCTTCAGTGGTCACATGGGGATCAGCGCCACAGGACAGCGTATAGCTTGTCATTACTTCTGGCCAGGGATAACGGAGGATATAAAAAGATATGTCAAATCCTGCCCAGAATGTCAAAGGGTAGCTCCAAAGCATTGGACTGCTCCTGCAACTCTAGGGGAAATGCCCATAGTGGGAACACCTTTTGAGAGGGTTGCAGTGGATATTGTGGGACCTCTCACTCGGACCAAGAGGAGGAACAGTTACATCCTTACTCTGGTGGACACTTGTTCTATGTGGGGAGAGGCGGTAGCCCTGCCATCAATTGATTCAAAACATGTAGCAGAAGCACTACTTACAATATTCACCCGATTAGGATTCCCGCATCAAATCTTGACTGATAATGGCTCTCAGTTCAAGGGGAAACTAACGGAAGAAGTTTTTAAGCTATTTCAAGCCAGACACTTTCATTGTAGTCCGTACCATCCGCAAGGGAACGGCCAGGTAGAGAGGTTCAATGGGACTCTCATTTCTATCCTGAGAAAGCTGGCACACGAAAAACCGGATCTGTGGGATCAATTCCTGCCCGCCGCATTGTTTGCGTATCGGGAGGTACCACATAGTTCAACCGGGATGGCTCCCGCAACTCTGCTATTTGGGAGGCCAATAAAAGGTCCATTAGAAGCGCTATTAAGGACCTGGACAGATGAGAAGGCGGAAGAGACTGTTACCTCATCTTATCAATACGTGAACGAACTGACCACTCGTTTGAAAGCTGGATGGAAACTGGCAAATGATAATTTGAAACAAGCCAGGAAGAAACATGCAGCATATTTTAATAGGAAGGCAAAGGACAGAGAACTAGCTGTGGGAGAGAAGGTGCTGCTTCTACTACCCGGTAGCCAGAATAAATTACAAATTGGATGGCAAGGTCCATATACGGTTCTAGAGAAGGTGTCTAGAACAAACTATAAAATTGACAAAAAGGGGAAGGAGAAAGTTTATCATGTAAACCTGTTAAAGAAGTATCTGGACAGACCACTCCAGGAAAGCACCCCCTTACTGACCTTAGCTATCGCAACTCAAATGCAAAAGGAACCACTCACCTCACATGAATACCCATTACATCCTTGTGAAACAGCAGCACAGGTAAAAGTCAGTAAGCACCTGACTAAAAACCAGAGGGAGAGAGTTCAACAGGTTCTGGAGGAACATACAGATGTATTAACAGATAAACCAGGCCATACAAATTTGCTACAGTATGACATGAAACTGGTAGACTCAAACCCAATCTGTATGAGAGCCTATTCTATTCCGCTCGCGAAGGAGAAGGCATTGAAGGAAGAAATAGATTATTTGTTGAAGGAGGGGATTATTTCACACAGTGAATCATCTTTTAGCTCCAGTGTCGTTTTGTTGAGGAAACCGTCTGGGGAACACCGACTGTGCATAGATTACAGGAAACTGAATGCTGTCACAGAAGGACAAGTGGATCCATTACCAGACAAAAAACAGTTATTTGCCAGATTAAACAAGCCAAAATACTTTTCAAAAGTGGATCTTAGTAAAGGCTATTACCAGATTCCAGTGAAGCCTGAAGTGAGGCCTTATTTGGCTTTTAGCACTTCGGATGGACATTATGAATTCAACATGCTACCATTCGGACTGAAAAATGCTCCGAGTGTATTTTCAAGGATGATGCGCAAATTGTTGGATCCCCTGAATAACCCATGTATCACGAATTTCATGGATGATATTCTCGTCGCCACAGAGACATTTGAAGAACACATTGACGCTTTAAAAATGTTATTTAATAGGCTTAGGGAGGCGAACTTAACTGCTAGGCCAACAAAATGTTGTATTGGATGCAAAGAGTTGGAATTCTTGGGACACACTGTATATCAGGGTAACATGACCCCTGATCCCAAGAACTTGGAAAAACTGCAGAGAGCACCTAGACCACAAACAAAAAAGGACGTGCGATCATTCGTGTCGTTATGCGGATTTTATCAAAAGTACATCAAGGATTTTAACTCTATTTGTGCTCCTCTGACTTATCTGACTCGCAAGGGACTTCCAGATAAAATTATTTGGACTGCGCAAAGTGAATTAGCGTTCCAAGACTTAAAGGAAAAACTCACTAGCAAGCCTATTCTCAAACTGCCTGATTTGACACAGGACTTTGTCGTAAGAACAGATGCAAGTAATGTAGGACTTGGGGTGGCTTTGTTGCAAAGATCATCTTCACCTGATGGGGAACTGAACCCAGTCGCTTTTGCAAGCCGCAAATTGAATAAGGCGGAACAAGGATATTCTACAAGCGAAAAAGAATGTTTAGCGTTAATCTGGGCAATAAAGAAGTTTCAAATCTATCTGTATGGTAGGACTTTTGTGGTCGAGACGGATCATCAGCCCCTCGTATTCTTATCTCAGGCTAAGCATGAAAACGCAAGATTGCTGAGGTGGTCTTAATTGCTTCAACCTTATCAGTTTAGTATCCAATATATCCCAGGCAAATTGAATGTCGGTGCAGATTTCCTCAGTCGGCACCCCTGTGATCAAAATTAGAGTAGTGGCAGGCGTGAGGAGTAATTTTATCTATGGGTATCACTGGTTTTGGAACTTGCCGTAGGCATGTTTTCAAGTGGGGAGATGTGTGATAAAATTAACCGTGATACAACGTTAAAATATCTCCAAAGATAAAATGTAGGGATAAAAATAATGCGTAAGCTACTAGAAGACATGATCGCCCATTCCGCGGGTCACCACCCGCCATGGAAACTAACTTGCTAGACGTGAAGGCAAAACGTTTACCCGTGGGACGGGATGAGAACGGAGATCGAAAAGAAAAATATGACTGAACACGTGCTTGAAACTAGCAAGGCTAAAAAGACGCAATTGGTGGGGAAAGGAAAAAAATTCACGTCCCCAAGTTGACACAAGGTAAAGAAATTGACAAAAGGGACCTTAGCTATTATACGCAACAGTCATTTCTTGGACGCTTTTGCGATACTTAGTCCTTTATTTGAATTCAGCGGCAAACGCATTACAGAAGATGCTCGAACATATTTCAAAAAAAAAAAAAAAAAAAAAAAAAAAAAAAAAAAACTAACCTTGAAAAGTAACTTTTTCTTAATAATAATGTTAGGAATATAAAACCTAGCTGGCCGGATGGCCCATCTTGAGCAGAGAAATAATATGCTTTCATTTATACAGACGGATAGATAATAATGAAGATATTGACAAAAGACTGTGTTGTTCATATCAGCGAGCGACTGCATTGAAACAAAAACATGTCATTAATTTTCAAAAAATTGCGGCCTTGAGACTCAAGTGCTAAAATCTAGATGAATGAAGGAGAAGGGGAATTAGTGGAAAGTTGTGGCTAAAAATAACTCTAGAGGCAGATTCGTGTAGGAAATGCATGTATAAACAAGTGTGTTTTTGTAAAAAACGCAAGTAGAGACAGACGGACCAACAGACAATAATACATACTTGACTGAGGTATGACTGAATTGACTTTTGGTAGGAAGTTTGAAATTTGAAAAGGATAAAAGGCGGTGATTGGCCACAGATAAACATATTATCGGCGCTCAGACGCGCATCTTTGCCATTCATCATAAGTTGTCCAGTAGTAGACACAGTAATTCTTCAGTGGTGTGATTCCCAGAAGCTAATTGCAATATTTAGAGGGACGCCATACTAAAGCCAGCAGCTCAGCTGAGTTTTGCTAGCATATAACTGTGTTCTCTATTCATAATTCTGGTAAGACTGAAAGTATTTCTTTGTATATTTTAATATTGTTTAATTTCGAGTGATTTGATACTGCCATATCATAATCTATCCCTTACAACAAGTAAGGATTCGCTCTAGATCCCCAGCCCCAGTTCAGGGTCTAGAGACAAACTACATAAACGCCAGCAAGGATTATGAAGGGCGGATCAAGTGTTGAGATCAGTGGAACATATCACCTATCCTATTCAATGGCAGGAAGCTAATGAACATATTTCAGAATATGTAGTCTTGGGGAACTTATACTATGTGAAACCAACTTGGTAAGATGTGCTGTATGGTCAGAGAGATCTGACCCCGTCTATGTGGTGTTGTTGTGTAGTGTTGAGTGTAGAAGTGGCTCAGGAGGTAGAGTTCTGACACATGACCCAACACTTTTATTTCAGAACTGTGAGTTTTTTTATTTGGCACCAAAGTGGTGTCAAATGCTATGTTGAAAAATACAAGTGTGGACCCGTGCAGTCTAAAATTTTGGCAGAGCAGCCTATATTGCCCCCAAGCATGGAGAGGTGGGGCCACCAGATTCCAGCACCAGAACTACTCAGTCAAAGATACGTGAGCGTCTGGCCTGCTGGACATTCACCAACTTATTTAATAACTAACACCCAATTATATTCCCATCAACTAGAACCTACCATGTTGGGAAATAAACTTGTATTTTTCCCATCAGTAAATGGACAATGTTTGGTAGTCATAGACTGGGAGTGATGAAGCCACCCCATCAGCACATCCATTAATCGTTCTCCCAGATAAATTACAAATATAAACAGTAGTAATATTAACTAGTCTTGTAAAATTCGTATGTACACACCTTTCATTTATTATGCCATATATTCATGCATTTCATTCATAATTTCAAAACCTTTCATATGTTCTGACCAAAATAAAACCTTGGTTCAGAACAAATAAACTTAAAGAAAATTTAATATCAAAATTTTAAACAGCTTGAGTTAGTTCAGTGTGTTATAAATTTTAGTAATATTATTAGACTTATTAAATATCTGTGTGTGTGTTTGTATATACTAATACAACACCTTACATTTCAGTACCCTAGATTTTTAACGTAGCCACATTCATTAGTAAAAAAAGATATGTGTGAGGTCGTAAGTGGTAGCAAGAAGGGCCTTCTGTAAATTCACAGCTACATTTATCTCAGGAGCCTTCACAGCTGACCTCATGCATCACACTAGGTAATATCACAACCATACAGTACCATCAAAATCCACTACAACAGGTACAGGTTGACCTGGGCTCACTTTGAGTCATAGATTTTTTTTTTTTAAACCAGCGGCACTTGGGCTTTCAGCCCTTCGGCCCAATGACATGTCATTGCGAGGCTGGGGAACCTGAGGACTTTCCTTCCAACCCGGTCAGGAGCTTCGCTCCTTCCCATCCACAGAGGGTTTATCACAGGAGCCGTTCAGGCTATTCAGTCAAATTTCCGGCCGTAAACATTTCTTCAAACGCCGACGCCCGGGTTTGAACCATGAACACCTGGTCGCCAGTACAACGCCGAAGCCATTACACCAGCGCGGCTCCCTTGAGTCATAGATGAAACCCGCATCAATGAAAATTCCTACTAATAAGTTTAATTGCGATAAATATGGTCAAATCCAGATCGCTTGCTGGTGCAGATCAGCACAGACAAGATAGTACTATTATCTTGCTTTTAGAACAACTTTATTGTAGTAAAATTTTTCTCACGTGGCCACGAACGCCGTTTCCAAATGGTTTTTATCACTCTCGTAGTATATTAGACGCCAGTCAATCAGAGACTGTGTGGCTTATTGCGTCCTTTTTCAAAACTGAACTCAATTGTCAAATCTTGGACTAACTTCCCCTCTATCCCCCCCTACAGGGCAAACTGAGAAAGATTCAAGTCTGTTCGTCCATCTGTCTTCGTCAATATCTCAGTTATTTCCTAAAAGTTTATAATTCTGACAAGTAATTAGTGATCCTGTTGCTGTATGTCACACAGTAGTTATATTTTTATTCTTTTATTTATTATATTCAATATTATCGTTTTTATTCTTCATTTCTTCAAATAACATATAAATGCCATTGTATTCTTTAACTGTCCTTTATTTTGGCATATAAGAACATTATCTAAGTTTTTCTTCTCTCTAACCTGCTATGCCCTGCTTGGGTGCAAAATTCAAATTATGTAAACACGAAATCGAGACACGACCACCTATGCTCCCTTTCTCCCCTTCGCGTACTGTATTTTCAAAAAATTTCCACGTTAAATCGTAATTTTTTTTCTTTAACTGTGGTTCTCATTCAGAACGAAACAGCGCTTTTGTAGTACGTCACAAAATTGCGACCACGCGTTGGCCGTATGTTACAATATCGCTACTTTTTAGCCCGAAATACGAGTGTGTGTGTGTTTTTGGGCTGTGTCGCGTCCAACAGCGTGGATATATACATTGAACTGAGTGTCGAGCGAAGGGAGTCTGCAAAACTTGCGACATCGTTTTTCCAACATGCTACGACATTGGCATGCACTATCGTTTTAGGTTCGTGAGGCCAAAAAAAACCAAACGCGTGTCAAATTGTAGCATTTACTCTCTCACTTTTATGCCTTCGCGTATTCCTTCCCCGTTTTCTTCTTACACCCTTGCTCTGAATGCTAAGCCTTGTTTTTCTCAAAACTGTTACGTTAGTGTCTCAATGACGAGGTATAAAATCTAGTACTATTAGCAGGCGTATGAGACAACGTTTCACGCAACTTCCTTATTTTATCTCTATATTCTTTTATCTCTATCGTTTTGAATTTATTAAAGGTGGGCTATTTGAACTGTTGTCCATACAGATGTCACTTTACGACATAATCTCCCCGGTTTGAAAAGCTTGCACCAATCAAGTTCAAATTAAGTCAGTCCTGACTTTATACCGCCTTTATATTGATCATGAATTTCTGCAGTGGGGTCATTCAAAGCAGGCACGACTCAAGAAATCTGCCTCAGACCTCTGCAATCCAAGAATCTAGTTCAGCCGCAGGTGTTACTGCCTGTCTCATGCTGAGTATCAATCTATCTTCACCATTAATCTACCCTGAGTCTGTCCCATGATATGTCCAGAGATTCTTTAGAGGTTCTAGACCCCCCCTCAAGTCTGCAATTGTTATGAGGGAAAAATCTATAAATATATGGTGATGGCAGAGTTGTGTAGAGGATCCAATAATTCTCTTATCAGCCTGGATAAAATACTCGGAATATCCTCAATTCAAAAAGGCAACATAGGGATTCATTATGCTCCTCCGAAATGTTCACACAGCCAACAGTTGGTCTGCGCTCCAGCTTGGCTTTAATTTGGAAACACCCCGTTTATAATATTCATATATGATTCTATAATGTGCCACTCAAATGGAGGCCATATTCACCAACTGTATTCTCCGCCTAACGACAATTTTGGTGAAATAATATAATAGGTGGGGAAATGAATTTCTGCATCAGAAATCAATTCGCCCAGTTATGCATTTCTATAATATGTGGGTAATCTCCAGCCAGGGTCCGTACAATACTTCCCCGTGGACTGTGTAGGGCCGGTCACTAACCCGTTCACCGGTGCCCTGATGATGCTAAGTTAATAGCCATATTGTGAAGCGATTGGATCACTCTCCCAATTCCTCAATCGTCCACTCCCCACTTTTCTAATGTTAACCTTTTGCTTCGGTTTTAATTTTGGCGGATTATCATCAATGTTAATGTCAGCCAGCTCCCGGAATGCGGCTTAAAATTGAGCCTGGGATGACTGTCTGTGTTTCTGTTTTCTCTGGGTGCCATACGCAGAGTTGCCAATCTAAATATTTTTGGGGAAGACTGTTTGTGGGAAGGTGAATACCTATCCTCTGTGTCTACCTTATTATGTTTGTTTTCCTTTTGATTTTTAGGCCCATATTTTTCAGACTGCTTGGCTTGCATCTGATTATTATTTTCCCAACTTGGGGAATGTACCTTGCTACATTTTTCACAGGCCCCCACAAATTGTGCAACATCAGCAGCTACATGGTGCCAGTAAAAAATTTTTCAGATGTCCTTTGACGGACGGTGGTTCCACTCCTCTGGTGTCCACCGTCTGGTACAACATGTGCTTGTCCCATCACTTTTTTCCCTGTATGAAGTTGGAAGTACCAACTGTCCATATTCTTTTGATCCTGCTCTAGCTTTCCTGTAGAGCAGTCCCTCCCTTCAAAAAGAATTGCCCTTTCTTAGGGTGTGCATGGCTTGTTGGCAATTTGCCAAAGCAAGGTTTTAGTGATTTGTCCTTTGCCTGGGCCTTTCTCATCTGTTTATGAGAATAATTAGTGGTGGCTCCTCCTCCGTTCTACTAGGGGGTCGACCTGACCTGAAGCGTGGCCATTACTAAAGGTTTTACAGGTCTTCCTAGAAAAACATATTATTTCTTTCCTAACACCAGCGGGTAGTTAAAGGTCGTCACACACGGCTATGCTCTAATCACTCCTTCCACGTACCTAGTCTTGACATTGATCTGGGCTACGGGAAGTGTCATGATGGCTGTTCCCATGAGGGCCCCTTGTATTTCCACTTTCTCTGTGGTATACTGGTCAGGGTGCACCAGGGTGGCACTCACAACAGAGTCATATTCCAAACCGGAATCGTAAAGGCACCTGACTCTGGCACCATTACATGTCACTTCGTCACAGATGGGGGGATGATGAGGTTCATGCTGTTCTGTAGGCAAGTCCTTCTTTCTTCCCTTGTCCACTGTTATCATGCATGCCACGCGATATGGAGGAAGTTTCCTACCACATTCACTAGTATTATGTTTATTCATCCTACAAATTTGGCACCATTTCCTTTCTGGGTTGAAAGGTTTCCTTTCACTGAATTGCGGGTTCCTGTCACGTTGGTCATACCTTGGCCTATCATAGTTTATTTTACCTCTATGTCCTTGGTCCCTAGTGTTAGTATTATAATCATCCTCATCGGGAGGGGGTCTATTACTTTCTACTGGGTTTCTTTCTCATGCCAGCTATTTCTGCTTGGGCTACCTGATATCTTTCAGCCACAGTAAGAATCTCCCCCAGTCTCTCAGCACCTGTGTTTCTCTGAGAAATTTTTCTCAGGTCTGAAGCCATGGACTCTCGCACCTGCTCCATCATAATCATTTCACTTAAATCTTGGGTTTTCCCCAGAGCAGTCCATTTCTCCAGGCATGTCTCCAGCCGTGCAGACAACTGGTGATAAGTCTCCCCTGGCAGCAGTTTGGCATTTCTAAATTTTTTCCTATAAAAATTCGCTATTTCTTCTCATACCTAACTAGAAGAGCTTGCTTAAGAATGTCAAAGTCTAGTCCCGTCTTGGTCATCTTTGCTCAGCTTGGCGAATACCTCATAAGAGGTTCCCCTAAGCCCCTGGGATACCTTCAGACTCCATCTTTCTTTCTCTAAACCTATATAATGGTAGCTAGTCTTTCAAAGCGGCTTAAAAATGATTCAAATATCATCATCTTTCTCCATAAATGGGTCTAAATGAAACCCCATGGCTGAGGTTGAGGCCCCCCTGGCTTGCAGCCAAGTCGGAGGTGGAAGGGCTATTTCCCATTTTCAAGAGCATGGCCATGTAATTCCAACTCCCTTAGTCGTAACTCATGTTCCATTTGGAGTCTTTTATCTCCCTTCTCAGCCTCCAATCTCCTTTCTCCCTTTCAGCCTCAAGTTTCTTTGCCTCAGCCTCAAGCTTCTTCTCCTCCAACTGCAGCCTCTTGATCTCAGCCTCTCTTTCAGCCTCTAACTTCTTAGCCTCTCTAGCATCTTCTTAATAAAATTCTCTTCTCCTCAGCTAATCTATCAGCCTCTAATTTCTTAGCTTCTTTATCTGCCTTTATCTGTAATCTCTTCTCTTCTTTTTCTGCCTCTAGTTTAATAAATTTGTCCCATTCTGATGTTACATAGGGCCACAGACCTTGACCGTCCATCCCCATGTCCTTTGCAGCCTGCACAGCAGCAGATCTGAATTTGGCCAAGTCTGCCATCTTTTATTGTTAATACTATCCAATGTTATCAAACTAACTTAACTTAAAATATTTTTACCAATCTCTAACTAAACACAAGACAATGGGCAATGATACTTCAAACCAACTCTCCAATTAATCTTTAATTTTCCTACTTTTTAAAATCCCGGAGCGAGCAACCCAATCTAAGTACTAGGAGAAGTTCAAATCCCGGACGAGCTTTCCATATATATGTGGTGGATTTAGATGTTAATTGGGACAATGTGAATTTTATGCAGATGTGAGGTCAAGCTGTGAAGGCCCCTGAGTCTAATAGATAATAGGTTTGTGTTTTTCATGGAACCTTTCTGCTACCTTTCTTCTACCCCCTACGACCTCAACCTGCGACGTATTTTTATCCTAAGTAAATATACTGGTGTATGTCTGTTACCTGGCTAGTGTCTAGGGTAATGTAAAATGTGCTGTAATAAAATGACAACAAATACACCTAAGAACTTTATGATAAGTAATTAACAACACCCCAGAGTTAAGTTTAAAATGTGAAATTCATTTTTTACAATTTATTGTTTCCAGTATCACAATTTTGTGTATACTGGAATATTGAAACTCAAAATGATAATTCAAAGTATATTTACATAAAATTGATTTAATTTATAACTGAGTATATTATTTTTCACAACTTTAATTAAATATGTCAATCTGGAACAGTGTCAATTTTACTCTTGCTTCTATGAAATGGGTATTGATTGAACGAAAATACGACGTCTGTCTTCGTCATAATCTGAATGAACTAATACACATTTGGGAAATGAGAGTAGTTGAGTTTGATATATCAAGTGCCCGGAGACGATTTCTTAACTTAGTGTCCTCTGGTATACATGATGAATTATGTTCACATCACCAGCTTTCACTGCCAAGTCAGGATTCTACTCTCTTGAAATATAACAAGAAGTCACACAGTCGATACTGCCTCAATTCTTTTAGATGCAGAAGTCATATATGAAACCCGCATCAGTGAAAATTCCTACTAATAAGTTTAAGTAATTGCGATAAATATGGTCAAATACAGATCGCTTGCTGGTGCAGATCAGCACAGACAAGATAGTACTATTATCTTGCTTTTAGAACAACTTTTTTGTAGTAAAATTTTTCTCAAGTGGCCACGAACGCCGTTTCCAAATGGTTTTTATCACTCTCGTAGTAATATTAGACGCCAGCCAATCAGGGACTGTTGTGGCTTATTGCGTCCCTCTTTCAAAACTGAACTCAATTTTCACACCTTGGACTAACTTCCCCTCTATCCCCCCTACAGGGCAAACTGAGAAAAATTCAAGTCTGTTCGTCCATCTGTCTTCGTCAATATCTCAGTTATTTCCTAAAAGTTTATAATTCTGACAAGTAATTAGTGATCCTGTTGCTGTATGTCACACAGTGGTTATATTTTTATTCTTTTATTTATTATATTCAATATTATCGTTTTTATTCTTCATTTCTTCAAATAACATATAAATGTCATTGTATTCGTCAACTGTCCTTTATTTTAGCATATAAGAACATTATCTAAGTTTTTTCTTCTCTCTAACCTGCTATGCCCTGCTTGGGTGCAAAATTCAAATTATGTAAACACGAAATCGAGACACGACCACCTATGCTCCCTTTCTCCCCTTCGCGTACTGTATTTTCAAAAGATTTCCACGTTAAATCGTAATTTTTTTCTTTAACTGTCGTTCTCATTCAGAACGAAACAGCGCTTTTGTAGTACGTCACAAAATTGCGACCACGCGTTGGCCGTATGTTACAATATCGCTACTTTTTAGCCCGAAATACGAGTGTGTGTGTGTTTTGGGCTGTGTCGCGTCCAACAGCGTGGATATATACATTGAACTGAGTGTCGAGCGAAGGGAGTCTGCAAAACTTGCGACATCGTTTTTCCAACATGCTACGACATTGGCATGCACTATCGTTTTCGGTTCGCGAGGCCAGAAAAAACCAAACGCGCGTCAAATTGTAGCATTTACTCTCTCACTTTTATGCCTTCGCGTATTCCTTCCCCGTTTTCTTCTTACACTCTTGCTCTGAATGCTAAGCCTTGTTTTTCTCAAAACTGTTACGTTAGTGTCTCAATGACGAGGTATAAAATCTAGTACTATTTGCACGCGTAGGAGACAACGTTTCACGCAACTTCCTTATTTTATCCCTATATTCTTTTATCTCTATCGTTTTGAATTTAATAAAAGGTGGGCTATATTGAACTGTTGTCCATACAGATGTCACTTTACGACAATGCTGTGACATATAAACGAAATTTTCCGCTTACACACCCAGACTGCTACTTTGAGGAGAAATCCGGTCAGGGGCAGTCAATCTTAGCATCTTAAATGCCTGACCAACTGCAAAGAAGTGTCTGATTGTGGTAAGTGTCTATAACCCCCCACTACCCCTCCTCTCATGTAGATTATTAGTACATGACAACAAGATAACGTGTGATTTTCAAAACTCCATTGCCATATAAGTTCTTGCCACTTCCGTGGGTATTTGTCATGTTTACAACTAAATCTAATATTATAATCTCCCCAAAGATGTTATTTTCTTGTACTTGTTTAAAAAAACAAAGTCCATCAGCCGGAAGTATTACATCACGGTCCGTATCTTAATCTTTACCAATATTTAGTATCCTCCTCCATCCCACGTCATGTTTTGCGAAGTAGCACCTTATCATGCGACAAAAATGGTTTTTCATGTAATCTTCCAAGCAAAAAAGTCTTGGTTAACAAAAGGAAATGTCGCTCCGTGTAGACTCTTACTCCGTCTGGAGCTGGCGATAAGCGAAAAGGTCAATGTAGCATGTTCGCTCCTTCGCTAAGCTTTCACCGATAACTTACAAACTTACTTAGTCGTTCCCCTTCTACCGTGAGGGTGTAGAGGTTTGGAAGAGAGAGCGCCAGACTATCCTATCGGCGGTCTTCCTCCTGGCCTGGTTCCATTATAGTCCCCCATTCCTTCAAAGAATGTCTAATGTTGTCCTCCCAGCGGACTCTGGTTAGTCCTGGGGGTCTGGATCCCTGGCTCTTTGTTTCCCATGCTTGTCGTGGTAGCCGATCTTCTCCCATTCTGCAGACATGGCCAAACCAACTTAGTTGGGGGACTGTTTCTACTTGGGTCTGCAAGGGGTGGGATTTTAGGCCTTGACGTATCGTCTCTGGTTGTGGACCATGTCTCTTACTTCAACCACTTTCCTCAGATACCTCATTTCTGAGGTTTGGATCTGGCTTTTGTGGGTTGTAGTCATTGCCCACGACTCGCATCCATATGTCAAGACTGGACATAGGTGGAGCGGTATACAGCCATCTTCGTTTTCTTACTTAGATCCTTAGATGATGAGTCCAGTGATTAGAGAATTGTCATGTGTTTCAAAAATCCATGGTAATAGTTAGTTTCCCTGACACTTATCAACCTCTCTCTTGCTGAGGAATCCTCGATTTATGGCCTGAAAAAAGTCTCCCCAGCTGCTGCTTTTTCGAGTGGGCCAACTCTTCTTTGGTGGTCGACCTGCTCCAGGACCTGTTCTCCCAGCTTAATCTGATGTCTTCTTTCTTCTCGTGATATCACCATGGATTTTGTTTTAGAGCTGCTTATGATCATTCCTCTCTTCTCCAGCTCTTCCTTCCAGACTTGCAGTTTGGATTGAAGATGTGCCTCTGATTTAGCAATCAGGGCAACATTTCTTCGCCGATAACAAAAGAGAAAATAACCAGAAGAGAGAGGTGGGTGAAGAGGTTGTAACCAGGTGTGATTAGAAAACCTTCACGAGGAAAGTAAAAACATTGAATACTTGAAGAATTAGCACGTAAACGTAACAAATAAAGTTTATAAATGCCGGAGAGTAGTGAAGACTAGAAAAAGAAAACGATTGCATGTTGTCGTGGAACGACTCTCCCCGACTTCTTTTCTTCTGTCTATTATTTTTTTCCCTCTACTAATTTCTCCTATCATTTGACAAGAAACCTAAAGTCTCTCTCTCTCTCTCTCTCTCGCTAGTCTTAGATTTCACTATTCGCTAGCGGTTTCACGGCCATAAGGTAATAAATTATTCCCTTTCGCCAGCAAAAGTCGAAGGTGGAACAACGGTACAACGATTCGAACAGGAAGTCGACCGTCTTTGTTGTTCACGAACTGGACGCAATTTCGTAAAAACAGCCGGAAACGATGGAGACGCTAGTGCGAGTTGAAAAGAAGGTAACTTAATACCCCTGGGACCAGAAGATGTATTTGCAACAATGCCAATGCCACCCAAAATCACAGCCCACCCCTGCCCGGGAACCAGCTGGAATTTTGGGTGGGAATTTTAAGCGGTCATTCTTCTTGTAACCATCATTCGTAGCAGACAGACTCTGGGCCCAAGTGGGCATTTCATGTTGCGAAATAGTTGTAGTGAATTCGTTGAGCGAATCCACCCAAGGTTGCGTTACGAGGTACTAACCCAGGTTGCGGTTACCAGATACTAACCCAGGTTGCGGTTACAAAGCAAAAACTCAGGTTGCGGTTACACAGCACTAAACCAGGTTGCGGTTACCAGATACCAAAACCAGGTCCAGGGTACAAGTCCCATGGTACCAAAGATTACCCTTATGTTGCAAGGTGGTTTGCTCTGAACACAATGTTCCATGTGATATGATGTCGTGAAATATTCTAATCCACATAGATAAATTAAAAGGTAGATGCAAAGCCTAACAAATAAATTCTAATAAAGAAAAGAGCAATGGTAAAATAACAGTGCTGTCACAAGGAATGTACTCGAAATCCCCCTTTGTTTTATGCTTCGTCTGCAAATTGTAACGTTTCCACGTTAAATATAAGCCACTGCATAAATACAAGCGTTTCCACAACACATTAAAACGGGTATTGCATTTCTAAGAAAAACATTGAGAGGCAGACTGCGTAATGACCTAAATTAATCCTAACATTAATTATATTACGTTACCAAAACGAACGAACAGATGGACTCAAATAGAAAGAGAGAGGGAGGGCTGAAAATCAGGAACGCATGCAACACGCGTCGCGCGATACACAATTACTACTATCACGCGTGTAAGGCCACATGCACTAACTTTTTCGGACGGACAGTGATAAAAACACTAACCTTCCCAGAGTTAGGTTTTAAAATCCTGAAAAACTCTTATTAGAAAAGATAACATTAGATGGGTTTACGTTTGAAAACATTACAGTACCCAGACAGCACATCTTCGAAACAGGAGGTAGAAGAAATTGCATATTTTGAACGCAGCCACTTAGCTCTTTTTAATTTGTATATTTGGGTTCCTTAGGGCTTGCTGACAAAGAATATGTAAAACGTTACGCAAATAGTCCAGGAATTAATAAATTATACCCAAAATAAAATACTGGGGATGCCTGACAGCATGGAATCATTTCTGCTCATAAAATTTTTTTATAACGTGTTTGAAAAAACCTTGCGTACGGAAATAGCCTACCATGTAAACTCCAAATTGATTGGAGCGCAACAAATATAAGACTAAACACGATTGGTCGGACTATAAATACTATCTTTGGTTGTTAGGGGAGACGTAGGAAGGTAAAATTTTTTCAAACACTTGTCGAAACGTGGCTCCATTGGCCAGACTCGCTGATATAATCACTTAGGAGCGTTAGTTCGAGACCACTAGTTCAAATAAGCTTGATAAAGCAACAGTGCGTTGAAGCCAGCTCATATTTTTGCTAAATAAAAGCCTGGAACATAAGCAGATGCGAATTTGTGCCAGTATTTGTGCCAGAATTCATTGCTAGTCAACGTGTCTGTGTTTGTTTCCATGAATTGTGGTAAGCTTGAAACATTCAGTATCTTTTAATGAAAATTGAATGTGAATTGTTAATTTATGCCTGTATATATGTGTAGTTCAGTAGCAAACATGATGTAAAGCCTATAATGCTCCAGCCTGAACAGAAGGTGTCGGAGGAAAGTAAAACTGCATGGAATGGCCAAACAGTACACTGACACCTAGATTATTGATTAGAAGAAATAATGCTGGAAGTGCAGAGGCGTAGTAACCATTAAGGAGGTTAATACTGGTATAAAGTATTTCAGATGAAGCTGACAGTTGGCCTAACGCTCTGAACTCAATGTTTGTGATGTATTGTGCTCAGTGTAGAACTAGAGCATCAATTAGTTATGAAGTAGAAGGTACATCCTTCTTGTTTTCAGGGACCGTGGTCTTGATGGTATTGAGCAGCACCTGGTCAGAGCTTTGCTGAATCCAGAGTCGGACAGCATACTCCTTGATCCATTTAGCTATCAGTGAGGTGTCTCCAGAGCCCAGGGGAGAAATCGAGCAGAGGAGTCTCTTCCTGCCGCCATCACGCAAGATAAGCTGATGTGGCCAGCTGAGCTCAAAATTATGTACCCCCATCTTAAAATAACATTGTAACATAAACTTAAGAGGGGAAGTATATTGTTTTAATATCAGGAACTGAGAACATCTCCAATACTAGTTCCAATAAAGACAAACTATTGAAGTCATGATGACAAATACCAACAGAGCTTGAACAAAACAAAACCAGTATTACCTCATATTACTACTACACAACTGACACACATAGGATACTTTTAATAATATATGTCACTACAATATTCATATTGATAAATTCTGTACATATAACTTGTAATTAATTGATTGTGATTCCTGGTTCCCTTTGTATTTGAATCAGGACACATATACATTCATGACAGCAATGAATACATATTGTTATTTGAAAAGTTATCAGTGACTCCTTTAAGATATCCTTGTAGAGTGTTTTATGTATGTGAGTGTCACAGTGTTGTCAAGTGTGGTGGAATAAATTAAATTGTTTATCTGTCTGTTGTTGTTATGACTTACACTTCATCATACACATACCCTAGACATACAACGAAGTCATCACACTATTCCAGAATAATTCTGACTGAGGTATACATATGTGGCAGCAAGTAAGGTTATCTATAATACACTACTCTTATTAGATACAGATACCTTCACAGCTGATCTCAGTCAGTACACTAAGTCCCCTATAAATATTTATAACATCCCACTTCACCACATATATTGGGGTCTCGCTCTTGGGATTTTGAATCTTTCCCTATTAAAAATATTGGGGGGTAATTCACTTCAGGGAATATAAGAATTAAAAGGTATCCTTGGGTGGAATTAAATAAGGTTGAGCTCACGGTGCCTGTGTTGTCCATTAGATATATATTTAGAGATTGAATTGTTGGTTAGACATTGTATAAATTTACCTGATAGACAATGGCGGACCTGGCAAAATTTCGATCTGCTGCTGTTCAGACTGCAAAAGAGTTAGGATTAGATGGGCAAGTTATGGTTGCCTATGTCACTACGGAATGTGACAAATTTATTGAACGCGAAGAAAGAAGGTTTGAAGCCGAAAGAAAGTTAGAGGCTGAAAGGGAAATTAAGAAGTTACAATTTGAAGCTGAGGCTGAGACTAAGAGGTTGCAGATTGAGGCTGAGGCTAAGAAATTGGAAGCAGAAGAAAGAAGATTGACTGCAGAAAGGGAAGAGAAGAATTAGCTGCAGAAAGGGAAGCAGAAGATAAAAGATTACAAAGGGAACATGAGTTACGACTAAGGGAGTTTGAGTTTCAAGGCCATGCTCCTGAAATGGTGCCAGTCCCTTTGCCTCTGATGCTACGGTTACTCAAGGAGCCTCAACCTCAGCTATGAATTTTCATTTAGATCATTTTGTTGAGAAAGACGATGATATTGAGAGCTATATAAATAGGTATGAACTATTAGCTACCACGTATGGGTTAGAGAGAGAAAGGTGGAGCTTAAAGTTATCTCAAGGACTTCGTGGGGCAGCTTATGAAGTTTTTGCAAAAATGAGCAGAGGTGATCAGGAAAAAATTATGACATGCTAAAGCAGGCTCTTTTGTTAAGATATGAAAAGAATGCAGAATTTTATAGGAAAAAATTTAGGAATGCTAAACTACTGTCAGGTGAAACCTATCACCAGTTCTCTGCACGAATAGAGACATACTTGGAGGAATGGACTTCTCTGGGGAAAACCCAAGATCTTAAGGAAATGGTCCTTATAGAGCAATTAAGAGAGTCCATGGCTCCAGACCTGAGAAAGTTTCTCATGGAACAAGGTGCAGAGAGGCTGGGTGAGTTGCTAATTGTTGCTGAAAGGTATCAAGCAGCTCAAGCAGAGGTAACAGGTAATAAAAAGAAACAAGTGGATAACTTTAGGGCACCACAGAACTTTAATAAATTTGATCCTAGGGATCAAAAACAAAGGTAAGCACCAATTTGATAGGCCACGGTATGACAATAAAAATAAATTCCCACAATTCGATGAAAGGAAATATGATGAAAGAAAATCTTTCAACCAAGGAAAAAGGTGGTGTAAGAATTGTCAGATGGACAATCATGACACTGACCGTTGCAGAAGGAAACCTGTGTATAATATGGCAACCCTTTCAGGTCAGGTCGACCTCAAGACAGGAGGAGGATATTATGTTAGATACCACTCCAGAAGAGATGAGGAAGGCACAGGCTGGGGATAAAACACTCAAGCCTTGTTTCAGAAAATTGTCAACTTGTCATACAACTCCAGGCCAAGGGAGATTTTTTACATTGAATGAAAAACAAGTTGATGTATAGGAAGACTGGAGCTAGATCCAAAGGTCAGGGACAGCTGGTACTTCCTAAAAGATATAGGGCAGACTTAATAAGGAGCCTACATGTGAAACCAGATGGGGACCATGAGAAGATAGCTACCATCATTCAAAAGGTGGCTCACAATTATTATTGGCCCAAAGCAAGATGGGACATTGAGAATTTTGTAGAAAGGTGTAGCATAGCACATGAGGGAACACCCACAAGTGGGAACATGGATCAGGACCTGGAACCCCACCAACCTAATTTCTCCCTCCCTCCCACCTCCCCCCAAAATACTCCCCCCATTCCATAATAAAATAAGTAGATAATCTTAAATCCTATATGTATAGTAGACCTACAACACACACACCTTCTCCCCCCTTCCCCCCCCCCCAATTAATTCCCTCCCCCCCCCCCCCCCCTCCACCCCTCCCCCCCACCCAATCACACCAAACCACCCCAACTACCCCAATCACTTATTCACCATATCCCCCTATTTCCCCTCCCCACATACGCCTATGTCATCTCTCATCACATAACGCACATACACCCCACTCTAACCATCTGTCCTCTCAATCCACTCCCAAACACCTTGTTTCTAAAACTATCACATACATATCTACCTTAAAAAGTCCCCATGTCTAAACATATCTGACCCCTCCAACTAACTTCTAACACATCTCCATCACTATACATCTTAACAAAACTCACCCCCCAATCCAAATGCAAACAACACTCTCACCCAAATCACCCTAAACGCACCCAACTCACTCATCCTTCCAAAACATAACACTCACCATATAAAAAATCATTAAACCAATGTCAAACCAAACCCCACAAATGTGTCAAGTGTAATAAAAACACACACATATTCCCCATCACCTACTACTTAACCAACCCATCCCCGAACCCCCTTGTCCCCCTACCAATAAATCCAACCATAACCTCACCCACATTCCACACCCCAGTCCTATTTAAATCCCCTTATATACCCCATTACTCCCCATCATCTTCCACAATCACCAACCCCCATCATATCAATACACCCCATCAACCCCAAACCCCATCCCTACCAATCAACCACACCATTCTAATAACAAAACCTCATCCTACACCCCCCACCAAAACTATCCAACCTCTCAACCCCCATCCCCCACCACATCATCTAATACACCCAAACTTTTCCACTTACTCAACCATCCCCCCACCCCAAATCTCCACAAATCTCCACCACCATAAAATCATTCTCTCCCTTCCCTACCCCAAACCCCTACCTATTCTACCCATACTTAATCTAACTACCCTAACCCAACATCACCTACATCAACCCCCCCTACCACCATTATATATCCAACCATCACATCTCACCCATTCCCCCTCAACCACTCCATCAAAACTCCCTCAACCTTCAATTCCTCCATCCTACCCTCACTCTCCTACCCCACTAAGTAAACTCTTTTCACATGATCAATAACCCACATCCAATCTCCCCCTCAACCCTCTACACACCTGATCCATAATACCCCATCCCAACACATTACAACTACTCAACATACCTCCCTCCCTCTCACTAACACCATTTCCAAATCCACAAAAAACCACATATATCCACCCCCTACCCCATCCCACACCTACTATATTAACCTCCATACACCATAACCCTCCCCTCCACATTCATTAAACCACCATCCTCCCATTCTCTATTACTCCCTACCCACCACCTCACATTCCCCAACTCCTCAATCCCTTCCCCTATTTCTACTAAACCCAAATATATATCCATACAACACATGACTCCATCCTGTCTATCTCCATGTCTACACCCACCATATTCTTCCCCTCACATCACGCTATTCTCATACAAACAAGTGCCCCCACCTCATTTCTCATATCTTCTCTCCTCTTATCTTCTGTAGACCTATCCCTAAAGTCCCGACACACCTGCCACCTCTATTTTACTACCCATTCACCACGTACCTAGACTGAGATTTCGATATCACAGACATCATCCATAACAACTTACAACTGTTCCCATCCCTGTCTCCAACCTACAACACTCTTTATATAGTATACACTCACCCTTCATATAACACACCACACCTCATTTTCCTTATTACCCCCCTTCATCTAACAAAACACCCCCCCATATATACTCCCACTCAAACAATAATTTAACACAATCCACCTTAAATCTATCCTATTCTATCCCAGCCACACTCTACCCCTACAAAAAAAATCACATACTCAAACTCAATCCCCACAACCAACCAACTTACAATACCAAATACTCACCACACAACACTTTCCCCGCCATCCCCACTTAACCCTACACTCTTATCCTAAGTCACACTAACTTTAATCCAGTTACTACCCGTACCCCAATTAATTAGACTACAATAGATCTACCCATCTTAATACACTCTCCTACTCCATCAACAAAAAACTTTGTACACCATATAATGTAATATACCTCTCTCACATGTAAATTCCTCATATAATACCCATCCTCTACCCCCAATACACCAAATACACCCCCACCCATACACTACCTAATTCCCCACTAACATCAACTCAAATTACCCAACTACTCACACACACCTATTACCCCCTCAAAATCCACATATCGCTATCTATCAACATCTCCCATTACCTCCAAAATTTACTTCCACCTCAATACTCTCTTCACGTCACTCTTACCTCAAATCATTTTCAAAATAATCACTATCATAATCCCCCCTCCAACACCCATACAACATATATACTTCCTACAAAACATCAAAAATCCCACCTCACCAAAATCATATTATCCCAACACCCAAAAATCACTCCCCACTACACCACCCAATGTACCTTAACATCAAACACTCTTACTTACATACCTATAAACTACAACTAACACTCCATCACCTATTATCATACCTTCGTCATCCTTCACCACCTATAACACAAAACCTATTATACATCCCTAAACCAACCACTCAATATACTCTAAAATAAATCATTTTTTATCTCCCCTACATCCAATTCAACTATTCAAACACAAAATGTACCCCCATCACTTCATTTTAAATTTCATATACCCAACAAAATCACCTATACACAATTCATTATCATTAACCACCCATCACCAACAAAAATGTGTAAACAAATTTAATTCCACCACACCCAAACAATCACCAACTCAAATAACTCCCAATAATAAAACTACTACAAAATTACCATTCTACAAATCCTAACCTCAAATAACATAATAAATAATAAAATCCAATTTTATAACATACCCAGTACAAAAATTCCACCTATACTAACACCCAATTGACCTACTTCACCCTAACCAACATTAAATACTATACTCATTAATTACACTCATATCCATACCCCTAATTATCATAATCTTATTCATCATATCATAAATATACCCCATCATATCATAAATCATGTGTTACCATAGATATCATAAATCCCTCACTCTAATCCTAATAAATTATACCTCACAACTAATCATACCTCATATCAATAAATCACACCCTTTATCAATAAATTATAACCACTATAATCAAATCATTTTCCCTCAATCTCATAAATTATACCACCTCTACCAATATATACCATATCAATAAATTCATAACTTTAATATAATAAATGTGTAACCTCATATCTCACAAATCCACCTTTCCTCACATCTCTACATTATACCCTATCTCAATAAAATTATAATCAATACATATAACCATATTATACCCTCCAATATCCATTTATATAAATTATATCCTTCATTAATAGATATAGTCATATAACCAACATCTATACTTTTCATATCTTAATTATACCTAGCTATCAATAAAATCACTCATATCCCATTACCTACTCCCTCCTAATCTTCCTGTCTCTCTACAATTATCTTACTCATCCCATATAAAAATACTTAACACATATCATATGAATCAATACCTAAATAATAATCATACCTCATCAAAAATATGACCTATCAATAATAATCATAATTTCATAAATAACTATACCTAAATTTATCAACACCTATTCATACAGACTCATATCCATAAATCATTTAACTTCTTATATTAAAATATAAACTCATATAAACAGCAAAATATACCCTCATATACAATACATTATACCTCAAAACATAATAAAACTTATACCTCAATATCTAAATCACTACCCATCACCACACATCCCCCTAATTCAATTACTCTGCCTTAATTTAACTTCCCACACTATCCACTAACTATACAAACCCTTCTCATATCCTATAATCTCAATACCTTCAACAAAAACATAACTTTCATTCTGAGTCATTCCCACAAACCTCAACTATAATATCTCCAAAACATCATCCTCCATATCATATCATATAATATCAATAATCATACTCCCTGGCATACTCAATAAATCTACCCTATATAATAAATTACCCATCATATAAATCTATCCATTACTGTCTCCAAATATCATAAATCACCTACCTTATATAATAATGTTCATATTATACAATATATCATAACCCTAATATCATAATCATATCCTATCATCCCTACCGAAATCATACTGCTCATATCAAAAATCATTCTCTATATAAATAACATCTCTCTTACTAATAAACCTCAATATCGCTTATACAATTTGCTACAATATCAGTTAAAATATATCCTTCCAGTATCATAATAACCCCCACAAGACATACAACTTGCCATATACACATATTTCTAAAATCTTAACCTCACGTATCATAACTATCTACACCTCAATCATCAATAAACCTATACCTATATCAATAACTATACCACAATCCAATAACAAATCTTATTAATGATTCCTCATTATCAATAAATCATAACACCTCTTAAAAATATACCACACTATCAAATAAATCATACCTCTTATCAATACTGAAGTCATAACCACAAACCAATAACCCCATTTTATATTCCGAGTATAATAACTCATTAATAAATATACCCTCAGAACTATTAGTATAATAAAATT
Organism: Oreohelix idahoensis; assembly: GCA_024509875.1. Taxonomy (NCBI): domain Eukaryota; kingdom Metazoa; phylum Mollusca; class Gastropoda; order Stylommatophora; family Oreohelicidae; genus Oreohelix; species Oreohelix idahoensis. The sequence goes on along the minus strand of JAMPIV010007314.1, from coordinate 330,747 downwards.
TCAATACCCCTCCCAGTATAATAAATCCTATATCCAAGATATCATTAATATACTTATTATGTAAATACAGTACCCTCTTATTTTTCATACTCATGGATCAATAAATCATACAACTTACATTAAATGCTCATATACCAACTCAGATAGCATCATAGTTTTCATGCATCACAGCTCATATCATGCTAAATATACCCATCATAATTATCCCATAATATCATAAATCATACCCCGCTTCAATCATAAGCTTGATGTCCTCATATCAATATATGTGAGTCATAATACATATTTTCATACCCCATTTCATAATATAATATACTTTGATAGTTTTAGTATCAATATACGTATATAATAACATCTACCCATCATTCTAAAAATGTAGAGACCCCTCATATCATATTTTATACTTTAACACATCAATAATATCTTACCCCATGGTAATATAACAAAAATAAAATCCACGACGGATATTCATAAAAAACCACTTATAATTAACCTCTCAACAATTTTATTAAATATGAATTCAAATTGTGTGATAAAAATAACATATACACCTATTTTCTAACACCCACAAAACAAAAAATACATACTTCTAAAAAAACATAAATAATAAACATAATAAGTAAATCAATTAAAAACAATAAAACGCAAAAAAAAACAAAGCAAAATCGGTTATAGAACAAACTATAAAAAACATACAGAGCAGATCCCTGTACAAAATAACATACAACAATGTAACAAACCAAAACGAAATTAAAAACAAAATAAAAAAAAATGCAAACCTCAAATAAAAAAAATTGTAAACTATAAAAACAAAAAAAACTTTTCTTACACACAAACACCATGCCATCAATCATCTTAAAAAATTATAAAAATAACAAAATTAAAACTTAAAATATAGTTATTTGCCTAAAAATCTTATCCCTATTAGGACATATCATACATTATATCAAAGAAAAATCATTACTCTAAACTTAATACTATTAAATTAGCTCAATTAACAAAAAACTTGATATATAGGCCTCTCCAAACTAAACAAATAACAATATATGTTAGTGTGTAACTACAAACAAATATATTACAATTTCTTCAACTATAATACATTACCTCTTATTAACATAAAAAAAATCCTAATCAAATATCTTAACCATTATAACAAGCATAAACTTAAATATCCTACAATAATACTAATATCACAACATCCATTTATTTTAACATTACAATCATAACTCCGCTACAAGAAAGTGAGTAGTGTCACCCACAATAACAAAAAAAATATATACTCAATCCTGAAAGATATAGATAACGGCAAAACACAAACAACTAAAAACATGTATAGACCCTCCAACTACCAATTACCACCATAAAAACAAAAAAACATCTAACAATATACACAACCACCACAATACCAAAAAAAAATAAATCTTTTTGTACAAATATATATCCCAAAACCTCTACCTAACCAACACACTCGCCTCACCACACCAAATACATTTACACCCCCACAATGTAACCTACACCAACCACTCCAATATTAAGTAGCCGAGGCACAAGATCCGCCACGTCCAGGTCACCCCACGCCTGCCAGGACCCGCTCCTGTACACTAAGCACCCTGCCCATCAGACCTTGGCCCACAGCAATCACCCCAACGTACCCACACAGCCCCCCCAATTTTAAAATAGCACTACCCACTCCAGCACGCTGACCCCCCCATGGCCCATTGTGAGTGGCAGTAGGCTACACTGCCTACCACTAAACCGGTCCTCGCCAGGGGCGAGGCCACATGACTTGAGGCCAGATTAGTGTCTTGCGACAATGCCATACAGATTATATCTAGATGACATACCCCCATGTAACATCCGAGCACGGGGTCTATTGCCTGCCAACAGGAGACACCCCACCCAGAGATGCAACACCCTTCGCACACCCCCGAATCTCGGCCACCATGCCGCGTAACCTCTATTGTCAATGGTGTGACCCTAGGAAACAGAACTAGAACGAGGTCAGCTGAGAGAGCAAATTATACCATAGCTTCGTTGGTGAGCTTAAGTTAGTGAAGATACTATGACTCCCGATGTACTACGAAATATTATGCCATCTATGTAAAATCTCAAGTCCCCGTTGTCCCCTAGAAATATATCCTAAGGTATACCATAGTGTCTGTGAAAACTGAGAATTGTAAAATTGATGGATCCGCTTGATGACTCAACTGCTGAACCCTGTTATGATAACGCGACCCATGTGACCCACTATCCCCAGAACTGTTTGAGATCACGCAAGGGTGCCCATGTCATTAGTGGCAGTGTGCACGCACCAAACATCAGTTCATGACGTGTGCCCAGAAGCACAGATCTTCATCCAACTCTAAAAAAACATAATGCACCATGACTTGACACAAAGGTACATGTAGCTCAACATGCACATGCCTACAAGCCAATCCCATAGAGACTCCGCGGGATCCCATACTCCCTCCCACCCCCACCCCTCCTTATACACTGTCGACAGTATCTCAGTTAATCCACCCCGCCGTGTCTTGCATTCGCATACCCTGTTTTTATAACGTGTCACACCGCCGGAAATCCGTCGCCATGCAATAGCACGGTGCGCGACACGTGGCTATATGCCCCAAACCACACAGGCCCGGTAATCAGACATTGTCTGCAAGCCACAACATACAACACAACTTATTGACGAGTATGTGCGCCTATGTAAAAACAAAACTAGTGAGCAGTAGTAATGTGGTATTATGGTACACAAGTGATCTCCACGAAAATACCATCTTGCTCTCACAGATGACGCCACTTAACAACATATCCACATACATCTCCATCTTGAGCGATCCTCGAGTCTTCCGGCGATGTCGTGAAGCGATATAGGAGCCAATACAACTCAGGTATCTACACATGTCAGACATATATCAAGCTCCATTGAACCAGTACTCGACTGACCCAACAATAACGCCCCACCCAGAATTAGTTCGAGATCCACTAGTCTGGCCAAATACCACCTTGATTCGTAAGCATAACCCCCACCGGCATATATCCAGAATCCACACCTGCAATCTACATACCCTGTGTAAAATACAAAACGATCGAGCTATTAGAGTCTTGCCAATCAACCATGCTGGTCAATACCTACCCAATCAAAACCACCCCCCCATCTTAACACTCCAATGATAGCATTGGACTCAGCCAGTGTCTAGTAGGATCCTCTCTCCGAATACAAATGTGTCTGACCCAGTGCTAGATCAAATAACACCCCTCTCAACCTACACATTACTCGGACGTGCAACCCAGATCCGACTCTCATCCACCCCAAACTGATTCAGTCATATCCCCTCGCTCTCAACATTCTAACCACAACCACCAAACAACCCATTGTATGTCGAAGCCCTACCACGTGACGACGGAATTGTGTCATATCTCAAGCCCCCCATTCACCCGCTCCCAGATGTGCTACCCGCGCTGAACAATGCACGCCACGGCAATTCTGATCCCCATCCCATGACGCCTGCTCTAACTCCACACATCCCGTCACACCCGTCAGCACCGCACATACAGTAGCCAAGCGAGATTCGTAATGCGACCTATATGATGCTTCCCAGCCTATAACAGAAGGTGAAGATCAAAGCACCCAAGTAGACAAGAGCCCATTATGCACAAGTAAAAGGCCTGCATGGAACAATCCCTCCCAGGCCAAAATCAGTACACTGGACACTCTGATTACACTTGATAGGCCACAACAGAATCAGTATCTGGACACCCGTGTGCAGACAGGTCTAGTAGTGGCATTAAGTCGACCGGTAACCTACCCCCCCCAGGCCCGTTAAAGTATACTCCGGTTATCAAAACTCATTTGCCAGATGAAGCTGCACAAGTTGTGCTCTAAACGCTTTCGCTGAAACTCACCGATGTTTGCGATGTATTGTGCCTACACTTGTAAAATATAGAGTATCAATTAGTTATGACCCCAACATAGAAGGGTCATATCTTCTTGTTACTTCAGGGACCGAGGTCAATTGTGGTATTGAGCAGCAAACCAACCTGGATTCAAGAGTGATTTGAGCTGCAATCCAGAGTCGCGAGAACAGTTATAATCAATCCTTGGTGTCCATTTAAGCTTTATCAGTGTGTATGGGAGTGTCCATCCAAGAGCCCAGGGGGGAGGAAAGAGAAAAGAAGAAATCGATGCAGAGGAACTACATAACTCCTTCAATCCGCATGCCGCCATCACAGCAAGATAGAGACTGATGTGGGCCAGCCAGAGCTCAAAACCGGATTTATGTACCCCCTCTCTTAAATATCCTTGACAAAAATAAATTGTTTGTACACAAATGCGTCAAGAGAGCTGAAGCCTAAAGATTGTTTTAATATCAGGAACTGAGAACAACTCCAATACTAGTTCCAATAAAGACAAACTATTGAAGTCATGATGACAAATACCAACAGAGCTTGAACAAAACAAAACCAGTATTACCTCATATTACTACTACACAACTGACACACATAGGATACTTTTAATAATATATGTCACTACAATATTCATATTGATAAATTCTGTACATATAACTTGTAATTAAAATTGATTGTGATTCCTGGTTCCCTTTGTATTTGAATCAGGACACATATTCATTCATGACAGCAATGAATACATATTGTTATTTGAAAAGTTATCAGTGACTCCTTTAAGATATCCTTGTAGAGTGTTTTATGTATGTGAGTGTCACAGTGTTATCAAGTGTGGTGGAATAAATTAAATTGTTTATCTGTCTGTTGTTGTTATGACTTACACTTCATCATACACATACCCTAGACATACAACGTAGTCATCACACTATTCCAGAATAATTCTGATTGAGATATATATATATGTGGCAGCAAGTAAGGTTATCTATAATACACTACTCTTATTAGATATAGATACCTTCACAGCTGATCTCAGTCAGTACACTAAGTCCCCTATAAATATTTATAACATCCCACTTCACCACATATGAATAAAACAATTATAAATTTCTGGCCATTGTTTTTTCTTTGATATGTTAGTTTTTTTATTCAGTGATAGTGCATCGTGCCTTCGATGGAAGATTAAGCGAATGCGGGGGTGGAAGATTCCGAACAATACTTGAACCTTGGAATACGATTGATTTGATAAGTCATTTCATTGAGTCCATACATTTAATTCACAGTTGTACACACAGGATGATCATTTCAAATAGGAGTAGAACATAAGTCCATATAAGTCATGCATAAATTAATCAATAACGTAGACTGCTGGTTTACGTGTCAATGTCCGTTTAAGGATACAATGCAGTATTGTCGTCAGAACATCACAGCTATATGCACGCGCAGCTAGACATGGCTACCTGCCGACAGTGAGACTGCGAGTCTGAATATATTCATACTAATTTGACGATTATTCTTCTCCTTCTGAGAATTCTAGTTAAATACTAACCTCCATAAATTTCCCTCTCATATAGAGTTCTAGAACTGACCCTGATCCATCAAAAAAAATGCATATATATATGGCTATATCATGCCATTGAATTGGAAGGTTAGAAAAACGCAGCTATTCAGCTTGGCGGTCAAGTAACAAAGGGTAACGTTTCTTAGTTACCGACTGTGTCCTAAACAACGCTATACACGTCATAATCGATCGTGTATGGAGCGTTCAGTAATTGAAACATCTATCGCAATATATTAAATGCCTTAACCTTTACAATTGCACGTCCGCTAACCTTTAGCAGACGGCGTTAATATCATATACCGTAACACCTTACCCACCATACCCTATCAAATAGGTTACCATACCAAACCACATCCTGTCACCCAGTAACCATACCACACATCTCATAAGCAGAAGAGGTATTTCAGCAGAGGTTGACTTACCCCATCCTTATCTGTGATGTGCACTGAGTCCAGGGAGGCAAACCCTGACACCCTCTGAACCCATTAACTGTTATGAGACCAACCTGCTGGGGCAGACCAAACCAAGAGAGTCCGAACCAAAATCATCTCCGCAGCTACTACAGGCCTTCGGAGAGTTGAGTATAATACCTACCAGCAACACTACCATAGAAAAGATCTCTGGGCCAAGTGATGACCAAACCAGTTGTTTTTTTTTTAAACAGCAGAGCTAAACTTTTTGTCATATTTAGATGTATATATAGAAATGAGGGAGTCTATACCCTTTTATCCAACTTTACATAACAGAGTCTGTTGTTATTTTTCTTGTTAACTTTATTTGGGTTGTATTTTGTTTTAAATATAAATCTACACCCTGGGGGCTCAGCCATAATTCAATTAATTTCTATTGGGTCGGGATATTTTAAATGTGGCTGGACACCAAATCTCTTTCTCAACCTTATGTGCTTTACACAGTCCTTTTGTAGGATCCCTGAGGAAGAATTTATCGTCCAGAAAATATCCTGTTTAGGTACCAGAATTCTCTTTTTAAGTAAATTTCTAGTACACTATTTCCCGAGGAGAGGCAGTTCTATTATAAACTCGGAAGCTATCAATAAGACATTATTATCGTTATTCTTCCATTCCATTCAAGCTGTCCTATCTCCTCAAAACACCTCGCGACAACTGGGACGCTCGTGTCCGGGATTAACTCTTATTTCATATTTAGACACTTGTCTGAGATATGAAAACTCTTTATCTTTCCTAGATCACTACTGCTGTAGGTACTTGTCACTTATTGGTGTCCAGGTCTGGGATTAGATTAAAGAGGGGACATATAAATTACCCTAGACTAAAATACATATAAATATTTTTTTGCAAGTAAAACAGATTTTAAGTTGTGTTTATGAGAACTCTTCTTGGTGGTACTGCTGGAAATTAGTTACCTATTGTTAACTAATTTTTAATTTGATGGTTATAAAATGCTGGTTGGATTTAATATATGGTTTTGTAATACTTTAGTATAGTTAAGACTATAGAAAGTATTTTTGCCTTAATTATTGTTTGTGAGTTAGAGATCTCATACTCGCTCAACGAACCACTACGGATATAATGGAAGAATCTGTAGAGTTGAATGAGTGGAGAACATTCTGGACAGAGTTAGCCATTGAGTGTGAACTCTCCGGAGAAGAACTGGATACTTTTGTTTCACAAAAGATGGAAAAATGCAGGATGAGAGAAGCGGAAAGGAAGAAATGGAGAGCAAAATACACGGAAGAGAATGTGGAACATGAGAGACAAAGACAAGAAAAATCCCTCCAGTGTAAGGAAGAACTGGAAACTCAGTTTCAACCTACAAATATGGAATCCAGGGATAAACTTGAATCTAGGAATACTCATCATGCCACTCCTTTGCCAGTTGCATCACCATCTTCAGTGGTAAATATAACTGCACCACATGAAGCCAAGTCTATGTCTCAGGATTCAGGCTCAGACAGAGCAGAGGTACGGATATCTAAACGGAGACATCTAGACCATCCTGAAAACAAGATTAAGCACAAGAGTGCTGATAATCTGAAGAGACCTTCCTCATCCTCAGCAAAAAACTCACAACAGGCATACCAACAACAACCGCACCAACAACCTGGTAAATAGGATCGCTCAACCAAATAGGATCACTCAACGGAAAAGGACTACGCAACCCTATGGGAAGGGAAGGGATGTTCTTGAACATCACCTGTCGGCCAACTTACATCAGTTAGACTGTATGCGCCGAGACCCAATCCCACAGACTTCATACAAAGCTAAGGTCCCTACCATGGATGGGAACTTGACGAAAGCCCGGAATGGATACAGGGATTCTCAAAATGTGGAGACTGCCACAGTAAATGGAGAAGAAATCACCTGTTTGTATTATCAAGGTCTTGGGTGTGATGCCCTTGTCTCAGCCTCTGTCATCGACCTTGATCAAGTCACCGAAGAGGATGTTGAGGTAACAGCACCCATGATAATCAACAGAAGGATGATTTTGCCTTTAGCTTATGTAGAAGTTAGGTCGAACTTTGTAAACGGCAAAGTAAAGGCCGCAATATTAGATGAACGAATTTACCCCATACCTCAAGGAGGGAAATATATCATCTTAGGAGACTCAGCACGACCCAGAGACGGCGTGACTGAACAGGCTATGGAGACTCCAATGCCTAACTCATCTTCCAACATTTTCACTGAAAAGTTGGAAGAGTGCAAAGGGATTGACCACCCCAGTGCACTTAATTCTGAACAAGTTTTGATAGTCTCACCCACTATCTGCATGCAGAAAGTGAAGCCGGGCCAGAATTTCTTGGTACCTGGTGAGATGAAACATGTTTCAGAAATATCTTCCTTTAACATGGGAGAAGCAGCTGTAGAGGAACAGGACCCTCAAGCACTAAGACTTCACTCAGTTCCGATAACCTCACCCACTCTCTGGGATCAGAAAGTGAAGCGGGTCCAAATTTCCTTGGTACCTGGTGGGAGGAAATATGTTTCAGGAATATCTTCCTTTAATACGGGAGAAATGGCTAAAGAGGAACATGAGCCTCAAGCACTTAGTCTTCAGTCAATTCCGATAACCTCACCCACTCTCTGGGATCAGAAAGTGAAGAAGGTCCAAATTTCCTTGGTACCTGGTGGGCAGGAACAACTGGTAGACTTATCTTTCTCTGTCACTGGAGAAACAGGGATAGAAGATCATACACGCTCTCATACCTGGGTAGATAGGTATGTGTCCTTAGACAGGTCAAGCAATATGACTAAAATAAGGTTGTGTATGAGGCTGGCAACCTCATCACGCAAAACTATTTGCTATAGATCCAATTGTAAGCAGAGTGTAGGCTTTAGGGCAAGCTCTTTGCCAGGAGGCAAGCTTCAATGGAGGATCCAGAAGGGAGAAAAGAAGAGAAGTATATTTTTGCGAGCAGGCTTGCTCAACCCGCCTCAACTACTTCTTGAAGAGGAAACGGATAGCCATGTGTGGATTACAGGCATACCATTCGACAGAGGAAAAAGAGGAAATATTTGGATTGAAAAATGGAGGACACGATACATGAATGTAGTGTCCGACATAAGAGAAGAGTCGGCTCGAACTTAGTTGGCCGTTGGCCGAACTTTCAAAAGGGGGCTTATGTCGTGGAACGACTCTCCCCGACTTCTTTCTTCTGTCTATTATTTTTTCCCTCTACGAATTTCTCCTATCATTTGACAAGAAACCAAAAGTCTCTCTCTCTCTCTCGCTAGTCTTAGATTTCGCTATTCGCTAGCTCGCTAGCGGATTCACGGCCATAAGGTAATAAATTATTCACTTCGCCAGCAAAAGTCGAAGGTGGAACACGGTACAACGATTCGAACAGGAAGTCGACCGTCTTTGTTGTTCACGAACTGGACGCATGTAAAACAGCCGGAAACGATGGACGCTAGTGCGAGTTGAAAAGAAGGTAACTTAATACCCCTGGGACCAGAAGATGTATTTGCAACAATGCCACCCAAAATCACAGCCCACCCCTGCCCGGGAACCAGCTGGAATTTTGGGAGGGAATTTTAAGCGGTCATTCTTCTTGTAACCATCATTCGTAGCAGACAGACTCTGGGCCCAAGTGGGCATTTCATGTTGCGAAATAGTTGTAGTGAATTCGTTGAGCGAATCCACCCAGGTTGCGGTTACGAGGTACTAACCCAGGTTGCGGTTACCAGATACTAACCCAGGTTGCGGTTACAAAGCAAAAACTCAGGTTGCGGTTACACAGCACTAAACCAGGTTGCGGTTACCAGATACCTAAACCAGGTCCAGGGTACAAGTCCATGGTACCAAAGATTACCCTTACCCACCATACCCTATCAAATAGGTTACCATACCAAACCACATCCTGTCACCCAGTAACCATACCACACATCCCATAAGCAGAAGAGGTATTCAGCAGAGGTGACTTACCCCATCCTTATCTGTGATGTGCACTGAGTCCAGGGAGGCAAACTCTGACACCCTCTGAACCCATTAACTGTTATGAGACCAACCTGTTGGGGCAGACCAAACCAAGAGAGTCCGAACCAAAATCATCTCCGCAGCTACTACAGGCCTTCGGAGAGTTGAGTATAATACCTACCAGCAACACTACCATAGAAAAGATCTCTGGTCCAAGTGATGACCACACTAGTTGATTTTTTTTAAATAAACAGTAGAGCTAAACTATTTTTCATATTTATATGTATAATAACAAATGTAAGATTCTATACCCTTTTATCCAACTTTACATAACAGAGTCTGTTGTTATTTTTCTTGTTAACTTTATTTGGGTTGTATTTTGTTTTAAATATAAATCTACATCCTGGGGGCTCAGCCATAATTCAATTAATTTCTATTGGGTCGGGATATTTTAAATGTGGCTGGACACCAAATCTCTTTCTCAACCTTATGTGCTTTACACAGTCCTTTTGTAGGATCCCTGAGGAATAATTTATCGTCCAGAAAATATCCTGTTTAGGTACCAGAATTCTCTTTTTAAGTAAATTTCTAGTACACTATTTCCCGAGGAGAGGCAGTTCTATTATAAACTCGGAAGCTATCAATAAGACATTATTATCGTTATTCTTCCATTCCATTCAAGCTGTCCTATCTCCTCAAATCTCCTCGCGACACATGTCATGAAAGTTGAATATTTTCAAAGAAATCAGTGGTCAGCTTGAGGCTACTTGAATCTAGATTGAGTTTTTCTAGGAATGGTACTGGTGACTGCCATGTGTGCTTTCTCTGTTGCTCATAGGTTGGGCATCTTTGAAGCAGATGTTCAGTAGTCATTTTATCTATACCACATTTAAACTCATCCGTAGTTCCTATTTTTAGCTTGTTGAATAGATGGTGTCTCAATCTGTTGTGGCCCGTGTGGAGTCTGAAGATTACCACTTGTAAGAAGAGATTCTGCTGAGCTGGTAATATGCATCATTCTGTGTGTGTGTGTGTGTCATCCCATTTGTACCTGTATCTGATAAAACTCTTTGCCTCGTCGGAAACTATGCTTGCTTGTATCAGGTTGAGGTGGCTTTCCACCTTTCTTTGTCAATTTGTCAGTCACTTCATTGTCGGGGATGTTGCAATGAGATGGGATCCATTGGATTACAACTCCTTTGAATCGTTGACATAGTTTATGGAGCACTACTCTTAAAAAAAAATAGTTTAACATCATGCGGTAATGCAGTGGTTAGTGCACTGGCTTCCTAGCTCGGTGGTCCATGGTTCGATCCTCAGTTGAGGTGGGATTTTTTAGACCGCAAACGGCTCCGGGGTCGACCCAGCCTCGTGAATTAGGTACCAGAGCAACTCTTTGAAGGTTAAGGCGGCCTGCGTGATCCTGACCACATCACCCCTAGTGTGCCGATGGTCAAGAAAATATGGGCCTAACACCATATTCCCAATATGCTGTGACCGCGCAATGGCTGCATGCTCCATCTGCAGCATTGCTTTCAAATAAACTATAGCTCCTATAATAAATCATGAAGATAACTCCTAACGTGCAATCTAAAACATGCAGTATTATTTCTCACATTTAATTGTTACAAACTAAAGTTTGGTTCACAATAAGTGACCCGGAAGTCAAGAGCCGTCATTCAAAAGGACGCTTAAACAAAACAAAAAGGCGTCATTTGTGTTGTTTGGTAGAATTCAGTGCGGGTCACGGAGTACGGGACATCTGTGCATTTTAAGCTACTGGAATAACTTTTAGAGGACACTTTAAAATAACACCAAAAACAAAGACAAAACAATGTAATTTTTGAGTGACATCTTGTTGAATTAATAAGAGAAAGGAATGTAATGTTGATTGACGTTAATTACATTTATAGGAAAAGAAATGTAGATGTAACTATAAACAAGTGAACGTTTGTCCACGAGAACACCTGCGCTGGTGCAATTGAGTCGTTTAATTAGGACGAGAGAAAGACAAGATATGTGCTGAAATCGGCATTTTACATTGTTGTCAGGTTTACAAAAATCAGGGACTCCTTACACTTACCCACAAAACAAGCTAAAGTCAGCATTTTGTTCTGTCAGCAGTGATGACAGAAAGATGAAATCCTGACACTTTCCCATGGAACAGCAGAGAAAAACAGGTGCTGGGTGCAAAATGAAAGGGTGCCGGCTGCAAAATGAGGGGTGCCGGGTGCAAAAAGGACGGGGTATAAATACTGTTGTTAGCGCGGTCAAGTAGAGATTGGGAATCAAACAGATAGCTAGAGATAGATAGAGACGAAACTCGTTAAGAGAGATTTTTTAGAGAAGAGAACTAAAAATGTAATAAGTTTGTTAGGCCCGTGTGCTAGATTAGCTAGCACACGGATGTACGATAAAGTAGGAAAGATACGTAGATTTTAATAGATAGATTTTATCATTTATCTATCTGCGATCTGGCTTCTTCCAAAACATATAATTTAGGGCAGAGGTTAGCAACTCGAAGCGTTTAATATTTACATTAGTAACACTCACCTCTCTATAACTCTCTCTGTGTCTCTCTCTCACGCTGTCTCTCTCTCTCTCTCTCTATGATTTAAGCGGGGGGAGAGGATGATGAACCTTACAAAGAATAAATGGCGTTCCTATCTCATGCAGTTCACGAATATATTTTAGTAGCCAGCTCGAGAGTTCTCATTAGGAATGCTGAACAAGTATCTTTGATCCCGGGTACACCGCGGTTTTAAGAGCTGGCGGGAGAAGTCCAGTCCAAAATTTCCCTACTTTAAAACGTCTTTTCATTTGCCCCGCGCGTCCCGCGCCCCCCCCCCCGTCCCCCCCCCCGCCCCCCGCCCCCCCGCCCCCGCCGCCCCCCCCCCCCCCCCCCCCCCCGTCCCCCCCCCCCCCCCCCCCCCCCCCCCCCCCCTCCCCCCCCCCCTGAAAGAGTTGGGTGCTACCCCCGCGCAATCTAAAGATCTACCAGATCATTAACTGGATCTGCCGGTAGATCGGGATCTACTGGTTGTCGTCCATTGGCATAAAGCGCGACAATCACAAACAGGGGAAACCCGGGAAAAAACAGAAAGATAAAGGAATACGTAAAGGAGAGAAGCCTGAGGACACCCCCAATAACAGAACTCACTTAATAATGGCGCTGAAAGTAAATCTAAAAGTGTACATGCCCATAGAACTTCCGTAGATGACTTTAACCAAAAGACGCACTAACATCAACAGGAAATATGTGTCATGCTTGATTTAATTGCTCAAGAAATTGACAGCAGTGCTTTTGATACACAAATCGGTGATACTTACAAGGTAATTTGGTTTATCATAAATTTGGAGTTATTCTACCTAAAACAAAATACTCATTTTGAAACGTGAGCATCATGATGCTCATTTTAAACCCCATATGGAGTATGAACCACCACAGCTGGTTTCCTTGAAGAGAGCTTCGCCCGGGATCTTGGAGCCGTGATTTATGTAGCAGTATGTTTAAGATGACAAAGATCCTGGAGGTCTTGACAAGTGCAAAGCACATGATCCTTCTACATGGAAGCAATACAACAACAAATTCAATACATCGCAAATTTGACGGACATGAACAAGGAAAATGAAGAAATCCTGACAGGAATGTCACAGTATATATGTTCAACCAAATATTAGGTTGGTCACGCTGTGAGTGGCAACATTGAGATAATGAAAAACTCGTTTGGTCAGCTGACTGGAAGAGAAGTGAACACAAGTTCTGGCGCAAAAAGTTAGTTGACTTTCTGGCCATCGACCGGGAGAGGTCGTCTTTTTGTTCCCTGTCAGCGTTTTGCTGGAGAGAGTTTGCCATTGTGGTTCTGATTTAGTGCTTGCCTTTTCTTCGTGCGATCTTTGGATGGTAGTGCTTAATGCTAGAGTGTTAATATATTTTTCTGGTGGAATTTCCTTAGACCGGTGATGTTGAGTCAGTTTTGGTTCAGTTTTTGCCTGATCGTAGTACATAAGCCGCCGGTGAGCGACAATCATTGTGATGTTCATTTAGGATGGCCATACCAGTGGGTATGATACTTATTTATTAAGTTGTTAGTAGTGCAAGCTGTATTGGCATTTATGGTCAGTGTATTTCATATGTATTATGAGCCGTGTGGGGCTTCATTGTGTACAGTGTATCATTAAAAGGGAATTTACCTGTTAAAGGTGTTAAAGTTAATTATTGTCAGCTACTGTATGCTGTGGTCGTCCTCTAGTGGTACGAGCCAAGTATGAAAGCGGTTGTGTATTGAAATCCACAGTGTAAGTAGTTTTCCTGACATCTGGAGGACTCGTCCGATTTTTGTTTGTTTGGTGAACCTATAGGCCGTGGGGCCAGTGTTTTTCAGTATTTTATGATATTTGATAGCAAGGCCGTAGTGCCTATGTTTTCTATATACAGGCCAGAACGTATTATGTACACAGAGTGTTAGAAGGTTGTAGCCGTGTTGGCGCCTTCCTATTTATTATTAAGTCACGGTAGTGAGTTACTTTTGGTCGTCTGTATGTTTGCCAGTTAGCAGTAGTGTCCTGACATCTGGGGAACTGGAGGCGGTCAAGTGTGACGCGTCGCGATACGCAACCTAGTTTTGTTTGCAGGTCACGGTGTACGTGTGTTATTTTCAAGTTCAGAGAGTTTTGGACAATGTGTTTGGCATTGTGTTACAAGTTGATTTTGGTGCTACAGTGTCGATTAATGGTACGATGTGTGGCAAAAGCAATAGATTCAAGTTACAGCGTGCATCTGTCGTGTCAGTTTGAGGTATTGCAGGTTTGTGTTGTAGCATAGTGATATTGATCCAGGTGGAGCAGAGGAGTATGAGGTGTCCGTAACATCTAGTTTAGATTGTCCCAGACGGCAATTGGGTGTCAGATGGGAGATAGTTTGGTCAAGCTCGGTATAGGGTAGAAGGAGATTGTTGATACGAAGGTGTAGATGTTAAGAGGTTAGTAGGGTGATAGGTATCTCATGATATCTGGTTAGACATTTTGTTTGTCTTGACACTACCACACTGATGTGCCCGGCCAGGGGTGAAGATCAACGCCTGTTACGTTACCCTACCACACTGATGTGCCTGGCCAGGGGTGAAGATCAACGCCTGTTACGTTACCCTATCACACTGATGTACCCGGCCAGGGGTGAATACTTATGAGCAGTGAAGCCGGCTGATCTGAATGGGTCTGGAGTACTGTACCTTGAAGTCTTCTGTTCTCCTGAAGATTGCTGTGATTCCTGGAGTGCACTGTACTGGAGACTGCTGTGATCCCTGGTGTGTCTAACTGTAAAATAAACTTTTCACGTGATCTATATATCATTGTGCCTAAGGATTTATTTGTATTACCCGACACATAGACTTGTGAAACTGGCTGTGTAGCTGAACTTTCGTGTGAACAGACAGTCGTGCTTCTATTGTAGACAGTGCTGTGTTAGCACCGTGTAGAACTGTGTACTAGTTTATTAGCTGGCAAACAGACTTACAGAGAAGCCTGATTTCCTAGACCTATATTTTTTCGATTGGATGTACATGTGTGAGTGACGTTTGTTCTGTTTTCATCATTCATCACCAGTGCTGAGGAAGTTTCTTGCTCAAGCGCCGTTGGACCTTCAGTTAAGTTTTTGTTTGTAATCGTTGTATGATATCCTATATTGATATTTCTTTTTTTTTCCTCTAAATTATAAATTTTCTTTTCTGTCTCTCAATCTGACCCTATTTATCGGATAGTCTGATCTTTTGGAATAGGATAGTTCTGTTTCTTTATTTGCTTCTTGAAGCTTGCTTGTTAGTTTGTTTTTGTTCTTTCTTTCCTTTTGTTCCGTTCCTTTTCTCTACTTTCTGGGTAGAACTTTGTATGTATATATGTCGATAGTTAGTTAGATCAAACCTTTCACTGTATTTCTTAGTATTTGGAAGTATTTGTATTATATATTTTGATACGTTATAGAATAATTTTACTTATAGGTTATTTAGTTTATTGTGACTGGAGTGCTTTGGTAGTGCCTAGGGAGGGAGATAGCTCTTAGCACTTCATTGTTGAGTGTAGTGGTTGTTTAGTCTATTGTGTAATATTATATTCGTTTATTCAAGGGAGGAAGGGTGGTGAGTTTAATTCCATCTTGGCCTACTTGTGGGAAAAGATTGAATTAGACCGATTCTTTATAGGATGTGGCTGTGTATGTTTAGTGGTGGAGTAAGGCAGACGGTTTTCCTGCGACTGCCCTACTTAACATTCCAAGCCCTGTTGGTGTTAGGCGTACTCGTGTAGTTTGTATTTACATTGTCGTGTTCATTCAGTAATTCTTTTGTTGTGGTAAAGGGGTGTGTTCTCTTGTTCCATCTTTCTATCTTGTAAATACGTTTACAGGTATCCCTTGTCTTCGTTCGTGCGCAGTCACGAATTGTATAAATTAATCTACATCTTCTCTTCTTGGTCTATCATCTTGTTCCTCGTGACTGGGATTTTGTTTTCGTAGTGTGGTGTATGTGTTTCTTTCATCTGTGTAGTGCTCATTTTGCCAAGGGAAACACTTGCATAACATAGATTATTAAGATTAGTTATAAGTGAAGTGTTATCTGAGTATAGCACCAGTGTGGGTGCCAGTAACAGACTTTGAAGTAAAGCTGATTTATTGTCAAATTGGTATAGTGGTGTCATAGCACCAGGAAGTTTCATCAGCTATTGTTATACTATTTTCGACTATTGTAAGGGTCTTTGAGTGTATCACAGAGACTAAGGGGTCGGAAAGACCGAATTCTCAGAGTAAGGAGACAGTAGCCAAGTGGCAAAGTAAAACTACCTTGTATATTTATACTATAAGAGGTAAAGGTTGATGATGTGTATGCAGTGAGAGGTGAGGTGATATCTACTTACATGCATATATATATATATATATATATGTGTATATTGGAGTAGTGATATCAATATTTACTATTATTACTGCATATTTTGTAAGCAGAGAGTTATCTGGTGATATAAGTGAAATATATATGACTGAGTAGTGGTATAGGAAAAAGATGAAAAGAAGATAAAGAGTTACAAGAAAGGAAGATGAAAGAAGATAAAGAGTTACAAGAAAAGAAGATGAAAGAAGATAAAGAGTTACAAGAAAAGAAGATGGAGCGAGAATTGGAAGAAAAGAAGATAGAGCGAGAATTGCAAGAAAGGACGATGAAAGAAGAAAACGAGTGGAAACAGAGAGAGTTCGAATTCAAAGAAAAGAAGTTGAGAGAAGATAGAGATTTGCAAGTAAAGAAGATAGAGTGAGAGTTAGAGTTAGAGAAGGAGAGAATGAGAATAGCTCTGGAAGAGAAGATGATGGACAAGGAAATACAATTGAAGAAATTGGAAGTGAGTGCGAGTGGTCAGAACTCGACTCCTGGAGGGACTCATCGTCCCTTTAGGCTGCGTCTGCCGAATTTTAGTGAAAAAATTGACAGATTAGATTTCTTCCTTGAAAGATTCTATGCCGAATGCGTGGCCTATAAGGCTGACAGAGATCAGTGGCCATCTCTGTTATCGACGCTGCTAGTGGGGCTTGCGATGGAGACTTTCTATAGCCTCCCGTTAGAGGAAAGAGCCGATTACGACAAAGTAAAGGAAAGGTTGCTCCGGAAGTTCCGTCTGACTGCTGACGGCTACCGGACGCATTTTAGAAACGCAATGCCAGGTGCAGACCAGGACTTCGAGGACTTTATCTCAAAGATAAAGCTCCTGCTGAATAGATGGATTGAAATGGAGGGAATTCCTAAAGACTATAATGGCTCGCTAGACTTGGTGCTACGGGACAAAGTGTTGTCCTCGTGTTCCAGTGAAATGGTTGCGTTTTTTCAGGAACGTCAACCAAAGGACATTGAGTCCATGGCTCAAATAGGGCACCATTATGTCCTTGCCCATCGGGGCAAACCCATCCACAAGTCAGGTCTGCCAGACGACATAGTTGCTGGTGTCGGCAAAGTTCAGCGCCATCCTTGGCGAAATCAGTCAGGCAATGTAGACAGAGGCCAAGAGCAGAAAGGTGAGAAGCCTTCCAGCCCCTATCAGCCACGTAGAGAAAATTATGGGAATTTCCGATCTCATCGGAATGGTTGGCCGAGTTGGCAGAACCGACAATTTAAAAGTAATAGCGACGAAGAAGAGTACAAAACGCGAAAGCAGGTACATTTCGAAGAGTCACGGGACGAAGATCGGTTTTGGTACAAAGCAAAACATCCCATGCAGAGGAGTGGTTCCTCACAGAGTCGATCTTCAGACTCTGATGCGTGGTCGTCGTCGTCTAAAGGTTCTAGCAAGAGTTCACGCGAAGAGTCGAAGAGGGAGTGCTTGTGTACCAATTGTGGTGGAAATAATCATTGTGCTGACAAGTGTCCCACCCCGATTGAACACGCGAATTCCGCGTTTTTGTTGGACATAATCAACGATGAGGACTGTGCGGGGCGTCGCCCTTTGTTCCACGCGAACGAGAGGGTAGTGCGTCAATGCGGGCATGCGGCACCATGTCTGTCAGTAGTCCATGAGACTGGCAAGGTGATTCTCCACGAAGGCAAGGTGGAGAATAGACCAGTCCGGGTGTTGAGGGACACTGGATGCACAACAATTGGGGTCCGTCGGTCGTGTATCGACAATTCCTACGTTTCAGGCAAAACGGTAAAGTGCACCACGTTCTGGGGCAAAGTAGAGTCTTACCCCCAAGCATGTATCAATGTGGACACTCCGTTCATAACAGGTAGAGTGAACGCGTTCGTTATCGAGGATCCAATTGCCGATTTAATCGTCGGCAATGTACGGGGAGTCCACAAGGCCATGGGTGAGGCTGGAACAGCGACCCAACAACTCCAGAGTTCCGTAGCGGATGACCAGAAGGTACATCGTAGACGTGGTTCGCGGTAAGTACCAAATGACATGATTAGGAGCAGTATGAACTTATATGAGGGTCCGAAAGCTAGTGATCGCACAGTTTGGGTGCGGAACGTTCCCATGAGTGCTAGTTGGCGCACACTCAGAAGAATGTTTGATGAGGTCGCGCCGGTTATATTTGTGGAGGTATTGTCGTTGCGCGACAATACCAAAATGGCACGAGGGACTTTCGCGAATAGGTGGGGTGCGCGTGATGCAGTCAGGTGGAAGCACATGTCGTTGCTTCATAACCATCTGCTGATAGTACAGCAATAGCTAGGGTTAGGTTTCGGGTTTGTTTTCAGTAAGATGTTTCGGTTGACCCGAACCGAATATTAGAGTCTGACACACGCCCCCAGTACCATTGTGATATGAATTTTTGGGTTTTGTAAACTTGTAAAGATTATGAGATTCCTTGCAATGCATGTTTATGCTGTAATATGTTATGCTTTACAATGTATGTCAGTCGGAAGTTGTTGCCAGCAGAAACTAGATACTCTACGTTTGAGAGGGAGTGTCTTGCGATTGTTTAGGCGGTGTCTTAGCTGGCACTGTTATAATATAAGGTATATTTGCAGCGTGCAGAGATGATTGTTTATACTATGAGATTATGTCTTATTATTGATGCTTAGATATAAATAACTAATATGCAACATATGTTGTGTTTTGATAGACCAGGTTTGGACAGTCGTTGTTATTTTTCACGACTACCAGTACCTGGGGTGGATTAGTTCATGCTCATATTGTGTTTAGTACATAGGGTGAGAAGGCATTAACGATAATGGTGTTGGACGACTTTGGCACTCTCTAGGTAGATGAGGAGGTGCCGTCTCGGCATGTTGTTCGTCCATACTCCGAAGGGGTTGGGCGTGACTCCTCCGGTGGAAGAAAACTTCGTTTTCTTTCTTAAGGCGGGGGGTGGGGGGGGGGTGGATGTCACAGTATATATGTTCAACAAAATATTAGGTTGGTCACGCTGTGAGTTGCAACATTGAGATAATGAAAAACCCGTTTGGTCAGCTGACTGGAAGAGAAGTGAACACAAATTCTGGCGCAAAAGGTTAGTTGACTTTCTGGCCATCGACCGGGAGAGGTCGTCTTTTTGTTCCCTGTCAGCGTTTTGCTGGAGAGAGTTTGCCATTGTGGTTCTGATTTAGTGCTTGCCTTTTATTCATGCGATCTTTGGATGGTAGTGCTTAATGCTATAGTGTTAATGTATTTTTCTAATGGAATTTCCTAAGACCGGTGATGTTGAGTCAGTTGTGGTTCAGTTTTTGCCTGATCGTAGTACATAAGTCGCCGGTGAGCGAAAATCATTGTGATGTTCATTTAGGATGGCCTTACCAGTGGGTATGATACTTATTTATTAAGTTGTTAGTAGTGCAAGCTGTATTGGCATTTATGGTCAGTGTATTTCATATGTATTATGAGCCGTGTGGGGCTTCATTGTGTACAGTGTATCATTAAAAGGGAATTTACCTGTTAAAGGTATTAAAGTTAATTATTGTCAGCTACTGTATGCTGTGGTCGTCCTCTAGTGGTACGAGCCAAGTATGAAAGCGTTTGTGTATTGAAATCCACAGTGTAAGTAGTTTTTCTGACAGGAATTCAGTTGGAGATAAAACAACACAAAGATACGAGCGCCAACCAAGTGAAAGATCACTGGGTGAAATTCTAGATGACCTTATCCCAGGTTAAGTTAGTTGCTTATCCTTTACAGGACGTGGCAATCAACCCCAGATTTTATTGGCTGTTTGTGATTTTTCTAGGCAATTTTGTTCATTCAGTAGTTTGCCATTGCTTTCTGAACGGTACGGCGCTTATACCATTGTTAAAAATCCACACAAAGCGATCTGCTACCAAACCGCCTGCAGCAGGTTTCGAACCTGGTATATCTGGATTATGAAACTGCGTTCATATCCATTAGGCCACAGACGCCGACAGGTACAATCGACAAAACCCGAAGACAGCTGGAGTTATGGAAGATGACACCATCAGTAGATACCAGTGGTACACACAGGCTGGGCAAATCAAAAGCTCACACGAATCTACAGTTCGGCTAGGACTCCATTTCAGGACTACCATTAAACTAGCGAGAACAGGTGGCAAACATAAATAACACATTTGCAAAATAGGACTCAGTGATTGAAGAAGCCACAATATTGGGAACAAGATAACAACGAACGACTCCAGACAGTCAGCAAGGGGTCCTTCTCAGGACCAATCCTTTTCAGGGCTAACACCGACCTAGCTTCAAAATGGAATTCATCACACAATATACCCAATACCTGAACGGCCCATTTCGGGTCTGACTGAACAGGGTATTAAAAGTGCTATAATGAAGCAAACTGAACCGAAAAATTACAAAGTTGCCAGCCCCATGGATATCCTTAGGCACCTCTTACGAGTTGCTTGAGTTCAAATTTCCCGAAGAAGGAAAAAACCGTTGTTATGGAAATCTCAAATATCGCCCTTGTTTCTTATCCAGTAAATTTATAGATGAGTGAAACCACCGCTGACTGAGCATGCGATTGCTTGGTGCAGGCTTCTTGCAAAGGGAAAAGTTGCAGTGATGGTTCCATGTTCCTTCGAAGCCAGCAGCGCTGCTTTTTGCACAGTGCTAAGCCTATAGAACGATTTCACGGAAAAAGTCTTACACGCTTTAGTTTCGTTTTCGACAAACACTACTAATATTTAACTTTTGCCCAATCTGCTGTATGCACTTTGTAGTCTAGCCTTACAATTAACTATTGGCGGAAGCATACCGCAATATAGCTATCTGAAGTAACACTTTCTGTCAACTTTGTAGCAAAATTAGTAGTAATCCTTACATTTTTGGTAGTATTACACGATACAATGCTAACTAGTAACGCAAATTATTAACCCGCCCCGTCTACACCCCGCTTCGCTGACACAGTCTGCAACGCATATATTCACACTGCGGAAAAGCCGCCAAGGCATAACCACGCAGACAATTTTATTTCCTCCTAGTGGTAGCATTCCTGATGTAACTAAAACAAGTTAGTTATTTGAAAAATACATGCTCGCAAGATGAAGGAGAGGAAAGATGGCGGACTTGTGCAAAATTTTATTTGACGATTGACATGACAAAAATTGAAAATTTTAAACCATTATGAAGTTCCCCATAAGAATTATATGGTAGTATGACGTAGAGTTAGCTGAGTAAGAATGTACTTTAAATAATATGATATTCCCAGTATTAGAGAAGTTATTGAAGAAATACTAATATCTAAGAACACACGACCAGACACACTGGCGTTCCTGCTCATGTTTTTTTGGTAACGTTAGGGGACGCGAGCTGGAAAAAGAGGCAGGGAGGTACATTCAAATTCGCTTGGGGTAAACAGAGTATGAATGGGAAAGGGGAACGGTAGGAGAAATGTAATCCTAAACGTGATATCTTTTTGTATTGGGCATGACTAGAGCAGACGGACCAATCGACCACCAGTTATTCAAAATTATTTTGGGTTTTTCATTCAAACTGCATTTGAATTCAAGTAGTAGAACTTTACGATTGGCTAGTGCTGGTAAATATTAGCAAAAGGCTTTGACTATTCATTGCCAGTTGAACTAAAATTTGTATACAGATACGCTGAAAAACAGCTGTGTTAATTTTAAACTTAAATAAAGAATAAATTCACAGTCTGTGCAGTTCGGAGGAAGCTGAGGCCATTTCTTCACCAAATCAGCGTTATTTGTTTATATATTTCTTGATTGGGGTAAGGATATTTTATGAAATTTAATATGTTTGGTCCAACTACAAAAGTTAGATACTGCTATTGGGGAATAAGTGAAGGACATGTCGGAAGCAGACATTGTTGAGTCCACACATTAAACGGTATCTGACTGATGTATGTTGTTATGATTATGTTGACATATTATTGTATTAAAATAGTTTAGCAAGCCTCTGTGTTCAATGAACACTGTTTAACATGCCTGAAGCAAATATAAGTGTAAAGAAAAGAAGAGAAGATAATATCACAGGAAATGTGGTTACTCCACATTATTGTATGGAGGAAAAGTATGTGAACGTACAGTGGCGTATCTACTATAAGGACTTGAGGTGTGGTCACAACCAGGTGGGAGTCCTGTACAATTCGGGGCGAGTGCATTTGTAAGGCACGCGAGGCTGACCCCATACCCACGTAGGGAATTAAATGTTAGAATAAATGATCAGAGATAAAAGGCCAGGGTATCCTTTTGTTGCAGAGGGTCTATGTTCCTGTTGCCGGCTGGTGACAGGAAACCTGCTGAGTGCTTATAAACGCCAACCAGTCTCCAACCAGACTTATATGCTGTCCAATATCCAGTAGGAGCTTTGGCGAGTGTTGAACTTGAAATTTCTGCAACTACCCATTGAATTATCTTACAACAAGGACTCCCAGATGAAGAGTAAAACATCTGGGGCATCTCTGACATTTTCTTGTGTTTCAAAATATTACACACGAATTTATGGGGGTAGGATGAACTCCAGCCCTCATATACAGTGACTCTCCCGGTAGATAACTAAAGGGAACTCTGTAATATTTCATCCAGGAAGGACATTTATAAATTAGATAACTAAAGTCAACTAATTTAATATTTCATACAGGAAGGACATTTATAACTACATAATAACTTTTAGTTATTGGGCAGATTGTCCCAACATTTTTAATTGTTCTTTTCTGTAAACTATCTTGTCCTTATTTTCAAAGACCTGTCCACAAGCTATGAATGGACAGGCAAAATAAATTGTAAATATTTTTTCAAAGAAAAACTTAACTGCTAGTTATTAACTTCTTTAATAGAAACTTAAAGTGTTTGATTGTTGTGTACCATCATTCATTTCTCCCCTAGACACTAGGTACACCATACACCATACACTAGAGCCAGAAGATTGACCGTGTGAGACCTAGGGAGGTAGCGTTAGGTTCTCTGCACATAATTCATCATCATCATCTATAGAGTCAGAGACCTACATGTGCTTGACCTCACACGGTTATAGCAGACACCTTTTCATTCTTTTAGGATACCATCATAACCTCCCCAGCAAAATCAACTTTGCTACACTTCTATCTCCAACTCTGCCAAGAGTAATCTTGTGCGAAGATAGACACCTTTGAAGACCCACATTAGTTACTCTTGAGTTTTGGCCACTGGTGGACCACTACTGCAGAGCTAAGGGGAGGCAATCCATGACAGTTCCATAAGGAGAGGATAAGAAGATGGTGATAATGATTATGATGATGATGATGATGATGGAAAGTACGAAATAAGTGTACAGATCAATTAATCTTGACAATACATTACGCTATGATCGGATGCAGATGGCTAAAGATGAACTGGTATCGATGTCATCATTTCACAGGCCAGAATTGTCAGACTGTTAAGGTATTCATAATCATATATATATATATATATGACTGTTATTTACATAAAGGGGGATCTGAACATAGGACATTTACAGACCTACCTAACATAATATATAATAAGTGTATACACGTACATCATCACCAACACCATTTTCCGTTGCGCTCATAATAGCATGAAGCCATCACTGCAGCTGGCCACCTTGTAGGAAACCTTCACCATGTAGTCACGTGCTTTTACAGTAGTGGTTTGTGTTGCAATTTATTTGATATGATGATGCTGTCAGCCTCAAGCACAAACTCATATTAGCCACCTCTTTCGTCATGCCTGAGAGTACAGTAATGTTATTCTTTTTGTCCCTTCAGTGACCCTCGGGAACTTCAAAAGTATGTCATAATTGCTATAAAAATTGATCTAATCGCAAAACGTCATTTTGCTAACCTACCTCTCACACAATATATGATAATACCTACGCAAACGTTTTCCACAGGAACAAAACTATAATAAAAGTGTATCAAACTTCACGAATCTTCGGCGATAGATACGTCAATTACTCAACGGCAACAGGAAAGTCCTTACTGAATCCAATATTATCATATTTTAATAAACAAACACCGAACAGCTTGGGCTATGTTGTACCAGAGTTCATTAGTCGACATTCTTACAGTTCTCAAAATATCCAACTGAAGATTGAGAAGCCCCCACTTGATCATCCAGCGTTGCAGCAGATGTTGGCTGTGATGCGGCATCATGTGACGTTTTTTATCGTCACTCTTATATCGATCGGATGCAGAAGCAAGTTTCGATGTGTATGGTTAAAAACAGACCGGATAATTAATTTTAGCCAACTTAACTTTTTGTTGTATGCGATGTATTGGAAAAATGGACGTTGTGAGTTGTCTTTTTTTTAACTCGTCCAGCACATTGTCGTTTCGTTAATCTGTCCATTGGAGGAGGCAGTCGTGCCTCTCTACAACTTCCTTTTCTTGATGTTATGTATCATTATGGCTGTTGTTGGGTACCTAACATGTAATGTTGTTACTCTTTAACATCTTCTCACTCACACACTCACTCTCTTTTTCTCACAAGCAATCTCTCACTCTCTCCATATTGTCCTGTCTGTCTATGTTACTTCAGTTTTCTCTCTCCCTTTCTTCTCATTAATTTTATCGGCACTGCCTTTTTTTAATTTTCGCAATGACTGTTCTATAAAAGTAGACACCATTTTCAGAAAACATTAATTAGTGTTGTTAATTTTTTTTTAAAATACTTTCTTGGTATTCTCAGCACTCATGTGTAACTGTACACCTATGTAGCATACAATGATCGAATTTGTTTATTTTATTTTCCATGTTCCCAAATTTGTTTCAGCAAGATGTCATGGTCTCTCAATAGCACAGCAGAGTTAGTTACCAAGTCACTAAAAATGAGCTGTAAAGTTGATTCGGCCGAAGTCTATCCCGGGCTGTGAGCCTCACTGCAGAAGCACGGGTTAAGAACCAACATTCACACCGGCAGATACACTAGTCAACTGCTCATTCATGTTTGAGTCATCTGTGTAGTATGGGATTATGGCCAATTAAAAAAATACTCAGTTTTCGGAAATTGATGAGCCCCTTCTCTTAAAAACAAAATTCATTAACCTAAAACCTTCAGAAAGAAAAACTTTTACAACCCTTTCAGATTAGAAAAGAAGGGCGGCAGGAATGCTTCATGTCACAGTTTTTTACTGGACATTCATTGGATTATTAACACAATGACGTCAATCAGCAGATATGAAATCCAGTGGACTCTGACAAAACAGCTTGACAATCTAGATTTTACCCATGACCTTGCTCGTGTGTTTAGTACAGGAAACCAGATGCAAGAAAATATGAGACTATTTAATGAGATTTACCCAGCAGTAAATAGGTACCTGACTCTATTGTTGAATTAAGGAAGGCAAAGGCGGCGAGAAAGAGAACTGGTCCACATCGTAAAATTGAACTATACTATTCAAAAAAAGAAACGCATAGCTACTGAAGGCACACACATAGCCATAACTTTGACATTCAATAACTTTTTTAATTTAATGAGTTAATTGTTCAAATTGCACACAAGAATACCTTAGTGTTCAACCAATCAATTG
Organism: Oreohelix idahoensis; assembly: GCA_024509875.1. Taxonomy (NCBI): domain Eukaryota; kingdom Metazoa; phylum Mollusca; class Gastropoda; order Stylommatophora; family Oreohelicidae; genus Oreohelix; species Oreohelix idahoensis. Next base: position 304,462 of record JAMPIV010007314.1, on the reverse strand, counting down.
ACAGTTGTTTTGCATCTGGGTCACGAGAGTTTTTTGCCGTACGGGCTTTCCCGTTAGTATGGTGTGTGGCCTCCTCTTGCATCGATCAGCGACTGGCATCTCTTGGGCATGGATGCGATCAGACATCTGATGTGGGCCTGTGGGATGGCTGCCCACTCTTCCTGGAATGCCTGGAACAGATCACGACGATTGGCTGGAGCAACGTCTCGGCGACAAACACGTCTATGCAGCTCATCCCACAGGTGCTCAATCGGACTCATGTCTGGAGACAGGGATGGCCAGGAATGTTGTTGGCAGTCAGGAACTGCGTGGTCAACCGTGCACAATGGGGTTGAAACACAGACCTTTGGGCAGCCAAAAGTGGAAGGACATGGGGTCGAAGAATTTCATTGACGTATCGTTGCGCATTCAAGCCTCCTTCAATGTGCACCAATTGACTCCTTCCGTTGTAACTGATCATTCCCCACACCATTGCACTTCCATCACCGTGCGGCGGAGCTTCATCAACGCAATTTTGGGCAAAACGTTCATTTCGCCTACGGTAGACCCTACGCCGTCTATTATGACGCTGCAACAAAAAGAAAGATTCGTCACTAAACCAGACACGTCTCCATTGATTGTCAGCTGCCCAGGGACGATGCTGGTTGGCCCAAAGAAGTCGATTTTGGCGATGGCGGCGCGAAAGGACAGGTCCTCGGTGAGGTCGTTGTGCCTAAAGTCCAGCGTCATGCAGTCTATTCCGGACAGTTTGATCAGACACATGACGTCCTGCAGGCAATGACTGGGCAGTTGAGGAAGCTGTTGTAAACCTTTCTCTGAGGTGACGAAGCCGAATAAAGCGATCCTCCGCTGCTGTTGTCACTCTGGGTCGTTCACTGCGATGCCGGTCTTCAACTGAGCCAGTGGCTTGGAACCGGGGCCAAAGTCGACTGATGGTACTCTGATGCACGTTTAGATGCCTGGCAACCTGACTTTGACTTTCGCCTGCATGCAGTCGGCCAATAGCAATGTTCCTTAAATTTATCGATAGAGACGCCATAAATGTCTGCTTCAAAATGAACTGAATTTTTTGTGTGTAGTGTTATACTTTTAAAGGGTTTCAGTTGCGTAGTCAGTGAATAGTGTTCACCCCAAATTTTGTTGCTTTCACGTGCGCGCAACATGAGCTGTGGTCATAAATTGCGTCATAAACACTATTGACCATTGCGTTGTAACGATTACAAAAACGAACGCAATTCAGGTCAACATGTGCATTTGACACTGTAAAGAACATTTGAGGCTGGTTTTTATATACCCTAGCACCAAATTTTACTTACAAACTCATAAAAACGCGCCCTCGGATAGCTATGCGTTTCTTTTTTTGAACAGTATAGTATAGTAAATTCTCTACCACTTCATTCCCCTACGGCAGTATCTGCTTAGGGGCTACCTTTACCTTTATAAGGTTGTTTAAAAATGATATACATGTCAGGTGTACATGTCAGGTGTACATGTCAGGTGTACATGTCTGGTGTACAAAGGAATAATATAGTTATTTTTTTTTTCATCGTACTCTTTTAAATGGTGCTTTCCGTATAAATTTATGTACATAATTAGGCTGTCATCCACATATCAACCTCATACTAGTCACGTCTTAAAATACGCTGAAGGAAAAAAATAGTGTTATTCTTTTTTTGTCTTCCCAGAAGACAAAGTCCTAGTGGCTCAGAGGTATGGAGCATGCTTCTAATTCTAAAGGTACCGGGTTCGCTTCCACCACAGGGAGTATAATTGATTGAATTTTATTTTATTTTTTTTTTTTTTTTTTTTTGTCGGAACCCGTGGTTCCTAATGACGCCATACCCCCTGATCTCCTCGGTAATGAGATTGGTTGCCTAACTTTCTCGGATAAGGGCGAAAAATTAGAAGGTCCCGTATGCAGGTTGCGCACGTTTAAAATCCCTTGGCAGTTGGAAATCGTAAAGAGTAAGCCACACGGCCGCTGCCCTGGCAAAAATAAAAAATTAGGAAACCAACCCACCACAAAAATATTTGTAGAATGTGTGATTCCAACATTGGGATCCTCGCTGGTTCGTTCGCTGTGCTGAGATCCTCCCTGTGTGATCTAAGGGAGAAGATCGGAGCACTTAAGAAGTTGTCCACGCACAATGAAGATGGGCCTTAAACCCAAACCTCCCATAAGCCGTTGATAACCACTTGGTAATATTATATATATATATATATATATATAAAATATTCGTAAAAGTGTTCTAAGTGGCACCAAGCGTCAATTTACAATCATGATGGCATTTGAGCACCCAAAGAGCTCGACAGCAGTGCAATCTTTTGTGTACACAAAAGGCAACCAAACTATGGCAAGCTATCTTAATCACTCCCAAAAAAATAGTTCACCATTCTGTTCTTTAACACATGGGAGAAAACACATTTCCATCTTAAGCCTATCGCGTCTGAATCTGAACGGACTACTTATTTTCTCCGATTTACCATTACAATTCATAAAACTCTACAACTCAAGCTTTGACACGAATTGTTCACTACAAAGCCCGTGCTTTATGCTCTGTTCACATTAATTTAGACAACAACAACTCACCCAATATTTCTAAGGGACATAATAGTAATTAGTCTCTCTTTGCTGAATAAATCAAAGATCCATATATTCTTATTCTCCTTTAAGTAATCGTGTAGCGTATGCAAATTTCCTAAACCATTATTTTACCACATGCAACTTTTTATACACTAAATCCAGGACCAATTTAAAATTGGGCATAATTTAAAAAATTGTCTCCCTTAGTTCCCAAAACATAACCGCTCATTTTATTATCTCCCTTATTATCAAAAGCTACTAGTGCGTTAATATTTACGCAAACTTCCTAACCCATATTTTCACACTCAATCTGTCTAGTCACCCCTGACTTCAAACATCGGCAACTGTAATTCTCCTGTATTTGTTGTCCCTATTATCGCTTCTCGGTTCTCGGCCTTTTGGCTAAGATCAAAGAGTAGTATCTGTTCTTATCTGTTTCCAAGACATCTCACGGATTTCACAGTTTGTTCACCAGCTCAAGATTTTAACAATGAATCCAAGTAACGTCACCGCATCTGTAAACATCACGATGGACGCTTTCGAGGGAGGGAACATCCACCGGGCGGGAACCTTGGTTCTGTCCGTCTCAGGACCGCAGGCGGTGGCGAAGGCGTCCCCGTCGTTTCTCACCAGTGTTTTGGTGGGCCCGGGGGGAGTGCCTATAGACGGCATTTCAACACTATACCGTTTCGAGAACCCAGTGAGATGGTTCTTAAACCTATCGGCAGAAGCACACACACGATTTTATTCGAAACTGCACGGAAAGAAAATTCAGCTGACGAACCCGGAGCTCGCCTTCATGGTTGAGCACCTGGAGAAGGAGCGGGTGAAGGCGACATTGCAATGGCTCCCTCCAACAATCAAACAGCAAGCGGTGGAGAATATTGCCAGACAAGTAACCGGCGACCCCGAAGCAGAGGTCTACCCCATCAGAAATGCTCCTGACAAATGGGGAGTACTCTTTCAGCAAGATATACCAGTTCGACACTTCATTGACTTAAAAATTGCAGATCATGAACAACACAAGGTCCTCATCACCATGCCAGGTCGGATGATGGTATGTCCACACTGTGGGGAAGACACCCACTGGGCTAACAAGTGCTAAAAAAAACCACTACAACGGCCAAGGCCCATAGCAGCACCAACCACAACTGAAACCACCTCGTGGCCACAACTGCCACGAAAAGAAACAGCAGTGCGAAAGCAAAACAGAGAGAGGCCCCAAGAGGACCCACTACAGGCGGATGATGACTTCGTGCTCGTCAGAGACAACAAAAGACAAAGACGGCACTCGGCACCTATTAGCCCCGACACAGACGGCACAGAAACAGAACAGAAACCAGAACTGAATTCCACACCAACCACTAGGAAAGCAGCACCACCACCAACCCAGACATTTGAGACAAAGTACATTATCAGCAACATCACTACAACAGCAGAGCAGACAGTTAGTTGCTTATCCTTTACAGGACGTGGCAATCAACCCCAGCTTTTATTGGCTGTTTTGTGACTTTTCTATGCAATTTTTACGTTCAGTAGTTTGCCATTGCTTTCTGAACGGTACGGCGCTTATACCATTGTTAAAAATCCACACAAAGCGATCTGCTACCAAACCGCCTGCAGCAGGTTTCGAACCTGGTATATCTGGATTATGAAACTGCGTTCATATCCATTAGGTCACAGACGCCAACAGAGCAGACAAGCCCACCTGAAATAGATTTACGCACCAAACTCATCATCGATCTCACAAGAAACCCAGCAGATGACGAGGATCAAGGAAACAACCTACACAAGTAATTTTTCATTCAACAACGGGTATGTTGTAAATCATTATTGTATATGCACTTATAACATAATGCGACTGTAATATATTTTAGATTTAAAATGGCGTTAGATATTGTATTGTTAAGTATAAACATCAGTGGCGTTCGCACTAAAATATCACGTCATATCACTTATACATAAACACAAACCAGACTTTATACTTTTACAAGAAACCAACATACACACAGACGAACTCCATCACAGATCACAACCCAGTTAGGACTAAGGCATTCTTGTTTTAGCTTAGCCATTCACAACACTGGTTCAAGGACAGCTATACTACAAACATCGGACAGATGGGAGATACTTAAGAAAAACAGGGACACCGAGGGTAAAATAGCAATAGTTCACATAGGGAACAAGAAACATACATACACGATAGTCAACATACACGCCCCAGCAAACTACAGTCACCAGCCACAATTTTATGATAACTTAGATAACTTACTCACACACTTATATAGGGGACACAACATTATATTAGGTGGTGATTTTAACTGTGTTTTGGCAGATATGGATCTGGTAGGTGGTGAGGTCAGAGCACAGATAAAGAGAACCAACAGAGAAGACACGCACCAACTAGACATACTACAGACCATATATAAGCTATGTGCTATCAATTGTTATTTATTTCTTCATTTTTATTTTATTTTTTTATTACCAAAAATTCACAATTATATAAAAATGATTTTATTAACACCCCAATATATGCACTTTTGAAAATGAGATATTTCAACAGTAACATACTTACAGTAGTTACATTAACAGAATGTTCTTCAAATCAAATATAAAATGTTAGTTGTAACTTGTTACTGTTGAAAATTGTCACTTGTCAGCGACCCGGCATCCATGTCGACAACTTCTCCTTTGTCAAGATCATATGCATGAATTGACAACGTGGAATCTTGATTGTGGAGTTCCAAAATCTTTGCCTGTCTCTGCTGACAACGTCCTTCACGCACATTGTCAACCACGCTTTTACTAGGATTAAACTTACGACAAACTCCAATCCATCAGTTCGCTGTCTGTTAGCTATTCCTCACAAAACGCGAACTGATACCATGGATTCACTTTTTTACGCGGTGGCATGTTTTGTCGTTATGCTGCTACAACTACCTTGCGTACCTTCATTATCGCTAATTTTATAATCTTATAATAACAGCGTCTGTGGCCTAATGGATATGGACGCAGTTTCATAATCCAGATATACCAGGTTCGAAACCTGCTGCAGGCGGTTTGGTAGCAGATCGCTTTGTGTGGATTTTTAACAATGGTATAAGCGCCGTACCGTTCAGAAAGCAATGGCAAACTACTGAATGAAAAAAATTGCCTACAAAAATCACAAACAGCCAATAAAAGCTGGGGTTGATTGCCACGTCCTGTAAAGGATAAGCAACTAACTTTTTATAATAACAACAACAACAAAAACAATATGCTGTTTATCTGCTTAATTCTAAAATGTAAAAAGAATACTTTAAAACACATCGCAAAAATGACTGAGTATTTTAGATGACAGCCATTAACAGAATTAAATGAAATATATAGTTGATGTAAACGAGTAAAAAAAAAAACAATGTCATTCATATGGTTAAAAAGAAGAATTAAATTTAAGTGGAGTAAAAAATATATAGTACATAATTTTTTTACATTTAATTATAATATAAATATAATGTATAATGCTCAGTGCACAGAATATACATACATTGTAAATGCCAATTGTCAAATATACCCAGATTAATGCAGATTTGGAAAAACAATTCCAGATACCCAGACGGAAGCCAAAAAACCCAGATCTAGTAAAAAAAAAATACCCAGCTGTGACAACACTGACCGTGTTACCTACTTTGGTCGCGCGAGGAGAATGCGTGGAAAGTTGATAGGCGGGTCGGTGGAGCGGGACTTCAAAGGCTGGCCAACATCAAAAGTAAAATTTCTCTGTGGTCATACAGGTTGACGAACACCAAAAATGAAATTTCCCACAGCTCTGTGTTTTCTTTACAGCTAAATACGAAAAAAATCTACGCCCACCCACGGCGCCCCTGACCGTCAGTCATGGCGCCCAAGGGCGCCGCGGCGCACAGATTGTAAACCGCTGCACTAGGGTATTGAATAGACAGTACAGAAAAGAACAAGTCCCACTAAAATGCTATCCAGTAAAAAATATTACACAATAGTTTAAAAAAAGAACAGAAGTTTGCAGGTACAATGTTTCCTGTAACAAATGAAAATATTTCACTCTTTCTCTCTTTCTCTGTTACACTTGGCCACTCATTCGCTCCTTACCTAATCTGGTGAACACAATGGTTTTGACAAATAATCCATGAAAAGTGCCTATAAAGTCCAGTAATTGGTATCATCCGAATCGGGCCCCAGTTCCTCCGATAATAATTAAACTTTACACGGGGAACGCCTAGTTGGTGGTAGGTTTTTGGATACACAATTTGTCTACTAGGTTGGTTAATGCCGGAACTCTCTGAGATATGTCATTCCCAGTAGACAGCAGGAAAACATATGATTGCAAAAAAAAAACTACTGTCAATTCTGATGATGATGAAACCCCTATCGGTTTGCTCTGGGTGAGTACCGATTATGAAAAGCGTCTTATCTTGGGTAAGCTCCACATGGGTAAAAGAATGTCAGAAGTCGGAAAAAATGTTATATATATGGCCACAACGGGCTGATAAAATTGAATGGAAAAAATATGGGTATTTGGTAAGTCTCTTAATCAATTACAGTTCAAAGAATGTTATTGTGTCGCCCTGGTCATTCCTGTTCACACTGGTACGGGCGAACGCCAAGGGAAAATCGACACTATTATTACTTCAGTAACTGAGGAAACGACCACAAATAGGAAACCGCTAGCCGCTGGGTTTTGATCAAGCACTGTATTAGGAAGAAACAAAACATTTCTAACATTACAAATCCTAGGCTATCAAGCGTAAGGCATGATCTCTTATTCTCTCCGTCACTTAATTAAATTAATAGGCACACGGGGTCGGAAACTATACTATCGCGCGTCGCTTTACCGAGTGCGGGTTTGATAAAAGCATGCAGCTTTTTCACCTCCGACCCGGTAAACAATCAGCGCACAATGTCAGTTTTGATTTAATTATGATTACGCTTCCTTACAAATCTCGCCTGTCATTTCTAGCTAGTTGATTGTCGGCAGCTATCGTTTTTACACATGATACTTAATGCTAATCACTATATAATTACACACAATGAAAATATAATTCGCATTCTACTCTGTCACTTTATCCGTCACTCATAGCACTTATTTAGCCAGTTAAACCGTATACCCTAGTGAAACATTAGTTGATGGATTCTTTATATACTGAAGCACATTAAAAACGCACCACCTGTATAATCCAAGAACAGAGTGTGAAATGTAAATATAAGTGTGTACAAGTTTACATATTTGGAATCTTTATTCATTTTCCTATGAATCCATGCTGGTCATTAATTTGTACATTTGATTGTTATGAAATTCATTGCATTCTGTGCAGGCAAGGGAGAAAACCAAAAATACAAAAAAATGCACGTGCGTTATCCTGCTGGAGAAGCTGCAAGTCTGGATAAATTGTGAACGCAGGAGCAACCAGTGCATCCAGAACCTCATCTCGATATGTCACAGCATTAACATTTCCACGGAAGACGTGAAGAGGCAAGCAATGGTGAAAACTGAATCCTCCCCAAATGTGAATACTGCCACCTCGAAATCGATTGACACGGCAATCTGCAAAGCGCTCTTCACACCGTCGCTAAATCCGCATACGTCCATCTGCAAAGGATATGTTGAATCTGTTCTCTTCTGTGAATAGGACAGCATTCCACTGCAGTCTAGTCCATCTGATATGTTGCTCTGCCCATTGCAGGCGCTGCTAACGATGTCTGTGAGTCAAGTTTGGCCCAACATAAGGTCGTCTTGCAGTAAGGCCTGTATCTCTGAGTCGTCGTATGACTGTCATTCGAGAGACTTGCCCATGTCTACCCACTATTGATCTTGCTGTTTGACTTGCCAGGAGAGTCAATTCCTTAGGTGACTCAGCACAATATGACGATCTTGCGCAGGGGTAGTAACTCGTGGTTGGCCACTCCGAAGTCTATCCCGGGCACTGCCAGTGGTTCCGTAACGTTCATTGAGACGTACAATAGTGCTGTGGTGGCAATTCATCCTTCTGGCAATGGCCCGCGAGCTCATTCCGGTCTCCAACATACCAATGGCTCGTTGGCGGTCGTTTTCAGATAGTCGTGGCATTTCAAGCACATGTACTGGGTGTTTTGTCTCAACGGCCTTTTTAAACCAAGTATACTGCCACAAATGTACACATTTTCAGGGTCATAGCTGTTGAGAATCGTGTTGCACGTGTAACTTTCATCGTTTTCATGTAATCTGTACACACACCCATGGGTTGAATCTTGCACTTTCCATTCCAGCAGCCATTCGCTCTCTACGTCATGGCAAACACGGGGAAAATCTATTCCCACACTTTTTTTTTGCCAGCTTCTCGGCATCAGTATATATAATAGTGGTGCGTTTTTAATGTGCTTCAGTATATTAAGCTGAACCACTGGTAAGAAAATATCTACGCGTTTCTATTTCGCTAGTCTTAACGCAAGGGACTCACAGTGAATAAAATGCTAACTCTCTAACAAATTTAACACTTAAGCACAACTTATATTATTATTACCAGAAAAACCGAATAATCCCCAAGAAGGCTATTAAGCACTATTTCACATAGGTTCTAGCATACGCGTTAAGATTATCCAAAATTTTTTGAGAGGCTTGATAACTGACTTAAAGTGCAGGCAGTATATACACAAATTTAGTGTGATCTCTCTGAAAGATGGCAAAAGTCACACCTTGGACGAATCAGGAGAAATCAGCGAACTTGGCTTCACGAGATAAAAGATTCTGCGGTTCGCTCACTCGCTATGCCGAACGACATCAGAAAACCGTCCCTTGTGAACGAACCGCCTAGGTTATCTCCCCCTTTTAGATTAAATACTTAATTCCCCTGAAAATGTCGGACATCAAAGATGACCGGGAAATATTATTATCGCCCTTGAAGTTGCTGCCCGGTCTGATCAGTGTCATTACGTGCTTTCTGTCACTTCCCGATGACTGACATGTCAGCTCGCATGAGAACTCTGTTAAACAGACAGGTTCACTCGCCTGCTATCGGGCATGATGCGAATAATAGGTAAACAACTCGTTTGCGAAAGAAAGACAGGAAAAATAGGCGTGGCTAAAACGTCAGTCCACAGACAGCGAATTGCGTGGGTTTTTGTGTAGCAAAACGTAAACACTAATGAGGAGCAAAGGTGGACTGATTTATGTAGTCTATTTACATATACACGTCACAGTATGTTACAAGTTTTCGTCCTCTTGTTTTGTCATGACCGCAGAGAGAAGCCTGCTTTAAATTATTAAAACTAAAATTATTATGAAAAAAAACAACTCACTTTACGCACCAAAGGGGTTTAAAAAAAATTAGATCAAAGTGTCTAAGGCAGGGCCGAGATCAAACATATTTTACACAATAAAGTCAATAGACCTCACTTTGCGCCCCAAAAGGGGTAATTTACAAAATTTTAAAAAAAAATATAACAATTTTTTAGTAGAGGAGAAAGGGGACATCCCTGCCTAACAGATCTTGTGTCAGCCTGAAAGCGCCAGTAAATGAATGATTTACAAAAAAAAAAAAAAAAAAAATTACAGCTGCACATTGTATTTTTATTGTTATACTTTTTTTTTTTTTTTTTTTTTTGTACGCCCGCTAATACTCGAGACGAAATCTCAGGTTATGTTTAATGTCTAACCTGACATTGATTTTTACGTGAGTATCCTATTTTCTTGTACAGAGACAAGTGTCCCTCGCCATTCAGGCAGATACTCGCCGTTTTCGGAGGTACCCATTAGAGCTGGGTCGGCTCAGGAGCCGCCAGTCCCTGGTCGACGACACTCCTTCAAATGTACTCGCCAGGTCGAGTTAATCCAGTCCAAATCCCGGTCGACGAAAAATCCTCAAATGCCGTCGCCCGGGTTTGATCCTGAATCACCCGGTCGCCAGAGCGGCTCCATTGTTATACTAATATTCATACTATTATTGTCAATGTTTCAATGCATATGTCTTTGTAAATTTCAACGAAATGTGAATAAAGATGTGAAAAAAAAATTAAAACTTTCGACAAACAAACAATATAATATATCTTAATTATTTGGTTATGATGTTCACAAAGATGCAGCGCCTAAAAGTACAAAGTTCTAAGACACGACAAGCTCCATGTAACGTCTGCTGTCATCTTTGAAAGCACAATTAAAAGTAGTTCAGTCAACGTCATAAATGCGTGTACATTAGTATTCACAGTTAGGCTGCCAGTGTAAAGTAGATTAAAGGGCCGAAACACTTGATCGACGGGGGACATTCTCTGATGATCAGATTCCCTCCTGTTGTATCGCTCTATAGTTTACTATCATCATCTTGTACACTAGTATTTACAATATGGTTGCCAGTCGTTTGCGTGAATGTGCTTTTTGTTTCTTCTTCTTCGTACACTCTCAGACGCCGTCCACTTGAATGTTTTCAAAGAAAGCAGTAGTCAGTTTGAGGCTATTTTTCTTCTTCTTCCTCGTTCGTCCTGAAAAGGACGTTGGTTGCGTTGTGTCCGTTTACAGCAAAGCTGTGATATCTGCGCCTTTCGGCCGACACATCCGACTTCAGCACGGCATTTTTAGGACCGGGTTTGCCTTCCCACTTCGATCCCTACTCTCTCAGCCAGACTGCAGTGCTGCAGCCTGTTTCCAGGACCACCACTTGGAGGTGGAGTAGGGTCTTGGTCAGCTCTGGTTCGCTGACCCTGACGCAAGCAGTCAAACTATGAATCGCTGACTGCATTCATCTCTCTCCTGCTGCGTCTTTCGTTTAAGGCTATTGGAATCTCCGTAGAGCTTTTCCGCGTAGAGCTTTTTGTTTATTATTTATCTCTCTGACAAAGAAAGAATAGCTTACTGTAAACCCCCCCCCCCCCTACCCCCCCCCCCCTCCCATGCATCTCGTACAACTTGCTTACTTAGTTTGTCGTTCCTCTTCTACCTCGAGGTGTAGAGGTCTCGAGGTGTAGAGGTCTCGAGGTGTAGAGGTCTTGAAGTATAGAGGTATCTCGTACACGGCAACTAATATGAAGTTGTGCATGGGGGTGGTAACTTCATCGTGTAATAACAAATAGACACAACAATCACCGCTGCAGGAGCTTGTGAATGCTTGGTGCAGGCTTCCTGCAAGGGAACTAGATACATAGGTGGTTACGTGATCCGTAAGGAAAGCAAAAGAAAAGGATGATAATTTATCTTTCTATTTGCCGATAAGTTCGTCGTGAATCCATCGGTCCATTAATCCATTCATTCATTCTGTCTATCTGAATTATATGTGCAGAAGAGTGTGTGCACTTTTGTTTTTGCGCTGAGGCTTTATAGTAAAATCGAAAGATTTCATTCGTAACGTACAACACCACCTTCAACCCGGACATCACTACATTTACTTTCTTTAGAAACAACTATATACACAAAAACAAACTCCAACAGATTTCTGCAACTTCGTTCTCAAAACACAAAAACAAAAATATATATAAAAACAAAAAACACATCGCTATTTTCATGTTACAAAACAATATGATTGTGTTCCTTTTATTGACCTAAAAAAAATGTGGGACCTCTTCTATGACCTCTGCTATATATAACTTTATGGTTAGGTAAATAGGAGTATATATCAAACATTTCTGCGTCACAGTATCATAAAACTACCATATAAGAAACCAGCTGGACCAGACCATATATCTATCATGGCCAGGGTTAACTTAAGAAGTTGTCAACTTGCGTAGTCGAGTATAAATAAATGAATATACATCATATTTTTACACGAATGAACGAGTGAAATATCTTGATTTTACACACTCTACGCGTAATATTGAAACCTGGTAGCGTCGCGTTCCGATCGGCCCAGCTGCAATTGAGTACCTCAGAGAGAAATAGAATTGGTAAACCCACCTCATAAAGATGGATATATTGGAGTCTCTAACATTCCAGTTCACTGGCGAAAGCGCTTGTCTAGTAGAAGTAGCAGTACCATGCAATGCCCATTTAGATGCATGTTTACGAGAATAAATTTGATTAAGTATAATCCATCGAGTGCAGAAATAAACGAATTAGACTATCGTACACATGTTATCGTACTCATCAGACCCCCCCCCCCCCTTTTTTTCCCCTTTTATGTGACGTCACAAATATCTTAAAAATTTTTTTGTGTGGGTAATACTAAAAAGTAAGAATATAATAGAATGTATATTAGTTGATTAGTGCAGATTAAAAAAAATCAATCTTTAAATCAAGATAGTGTTTAATTAATCTCGCTTTTTCAAAAACTGCTTTGCTGGTTTGTGATAAGAGGTTTTGATGGTAGTAAATTTAAAGGTTAACAAGGCGAGGTCAAGCTATGTAAGTACCCTGAAATCAGAAAGATGATGATGTATTTCTCAGGGTTCCCTATCCTCTACCTCTTCTGATCTCACCCTGTGTACATTTATCTATGTAGTGTTATGTATATGGCAAGTGTCTAAGGATATGTATGTATGTATTTAATGTGAGGAATTAATAAATTCAAACAGAACTGTAATTCAACAAAATGTAAGTAAGTAAGACTGGTGGGAACGTTTTGGTATATATATATGTGGGAATAAACATACAATTTATTGTCCCGAACCTCAATCTTTTGGAACAGGACTTGTCACAATCATAAAAATGTTTATTTACAGTTTTTAAATAAATAAGATGGAACTCTGTCCATGAAGTGTAACAAAATAAAATTGTCACTAGAATGAGTACCCCACTGTCTGATTTTCAATGCTTGATATTAACACTAGTCAGTTATTTGAGGGTTTGTTGTTTTCATCATTCCCCAGGAAATTCTTTTTGCTGTGGTGGTTTAAATTGAGAGGAACTGTCATGTGCCCGTGTTGAGAGACTTATTTGTAATGCCTGTCTGATGCTATGGGCTCCAGACTATGTATATGGTCACTCAAATGGTGCTGCTTTCTGGATGAAGATATGGCCTGTAGCTCAAAGTATATTGTGAGCCTTCACTGCCCACAATTTCTGCCTTCTCCAGGTTGTCTGCACACTTTTTTAACTGGGAATACAACCCTCAAGTAAAGAATAATAACACATGCACAAAGTTGACTAGCAGTAAATGGGTTTTCTGACTGCTGTCCTGTCCAGACGGCAAAAGCTTGGTCACAAAGCTTTCCCGCTGATCTCAACTTGCGATGGCTTTCAAATTCAAATGGCCTGATCTTACACGGAGGTGTTAATTTTTATTACCCTACCCTTTAACCAATTAGAAAGCGAGTCCAAATTTTAACTATTTTTGGACTATAAACTTTGAGCAATCGTAAGTGTGTTCGTTCGTCTGATTATATTTGTGTATTTCATATCTCAGTTATTTATGGACCGATTTCCAATATTAAAAGTGATAATTACACGGTCAACTGACCTCTATCGTTATATTTACTTTTCCTTTGTTTATTCCTTAACAGTTTTATCTGGGTAATTTGTTTGTAATTAATTGTAGTTCTACCCTGATCTAAAATATCAGTAAATTAATTTTTTCTTAGTCAAAATAATTTTATTAAGTGGGAATCTTTAGGTTAATATATTAATCAATATCAGCGCTATAATTCAAGATATCCCTGTCTTTCTAATTCCCTTTAGTTATTGAGAAATAAATTATTTAATTTTGGTCAAAAACATAGAATCGGCATTTTTGCCACTACAACGAAGATTCGTTGTCTTTACAAAAAAACGAGGTAACAATTTGATTGGTTGTTAATTTTTATCATGTCCGTTAATAAATATTGGGAGGAGTAGTGTGTGTGTATGGGGGTAGTAACTTTTAACCTATGGTAGTAGAAAATTCAAATTCTCTAGTTAAATTTTTAGTGGTCAATGGACTTTACCCCTCAGACAAATTTCAAATATTGTAGTTATTTATAGACTGTAAAAATGCATTAACTAGGTTATTAAGCGGGAAATTTGAGCGCGTTGTGATACAGATTCACTTCATCACATGGTTAAATGCTAAATTTATTTAAAATATCGCTCATTTTGGCTAAATTTCATTTTTTAAAAATACACACACATCATTAACTTCAGTTCTTATTTCAAGGTGCCTATTAGAGAACTATACTGCGATAAATGAGTCAACAAGGCTAAGACTGTTAGAATTTATCATCAAACGTGAGACTAGCAGGGATAGACGTTTAAGAGGATGCATCCGTCGTGAATACAACCAGCGCGCTACAGGAACAATTGGCACTCATAACCTTCAACATTTTCTGAGGGAGACTGAGCATCTTTGGGTTAGTCCGGAGTGCTATGATGTCGATTTGAATCAACAATAACAATAACAGTTCTTACTTATGTTATAGTTTCTTAAAATAATGTTAAGCGTGAGATAAAAGCCACAAAAGTTCAAGGGTTAAAAACTGAGTTTGTTGTCACTGAATGATTTCTTTTCGTTATCATTATCCCACTGCAAAGAAAGATGTCCTCATTTGAACCAACTAGAGCTACATTTGCTTCCATATCAACATCGTTTTAAAAAGAAACAGGTATAATTTTTAAAAAAAAATTTGTTTTAAACAGTTAAGGTCTTAACAATTATTCGATATGTTACAACTGAGATTATATATTAATATAAGTCGTCCACAAGGGAGTTGTTTACTATTGCGGATAAAAGAAGATTATGAGGATGGAGGTTACAAAATCTATTTTGTTCTGACATCATTTATGAAAGAAGCGAGCATCAATGTCCGTTCTATCTCTCTCTCTCTCTCTCCCCTCCACCCCCCCCCCCCCCCCCCCCCCCCCCCCCCCCCCCCCCCCCCCCCCCCCACCACCCCCCCCAAACCACCCCACCCCAACGCCCCCCCACCCCCCTTTCCCCCCCCCTCCCCCCCTCTCCCCCCCTCCCCCCCCCCCCCCCCCCCCCCCCCCCCCCCCCAAAGTGTCTATATTACTGTCATGATACATGCATGATTCTACATCTTGTAGTGGTGTTTTTTTCATTAATTGAAATCTTTTTATTCTTTCCTGCATTTATTCTCATTATCCTTGTCTTCTTCTTGTGCATTGTCAGACCTACTTGTTGTGACTTCTTATTAAGTATTTTCATTTTGTCTTGCATCTGGTTAAGGTTATAGGACAGATGAGTAAAGTCATCGGCAAATTCTAAAAGGTCAAGCTGTTTAGTCAAAGTCCACTAAATTCCATTTCTGTTGGCTGATGTCGATTTTTTCATTATCCAATCTATAGCTAGTAAGAAAAGTGATGGCAAGAGGCACGTCTGTCGCACTCTAGTTCCTATCTCAAATGGTCCTATAAGATATCTTTCATTACGAATTCTGCATGGCTTAATATGTTCTTTATGAAAATTAAGTTAATGATCTTCAGAGGCACCCGACAACGCCTCATCATTTTCAAAGTAATTCTCTGTCTACACTGTCAAATGCCTTTTCATAGCCCACATATCCAATGTAAAGGAGTGAGCTCCACTCTAGACTTTGTTCAACTATTATTCTCAATGTGGCTGTCTAGTATGTACAGGATCTGTTTTGTTGAAAATCTGCTTGTTCGTCTCTCAGCTGTCTGTCTATGCACTCTTTTAATCTCTCAAGGATGGCCTTGTTTAATATTTTTTCTGGCACCGATAATAACATTATTCCTCCATAATGTGTGCACTCTGGTAAATTTCCCTTCTTACGCAACTTGACCAGATATCCTTCTCTGTATTCTGGTGGTATTTCTTCTCTCTTGGTTCAAGTAAGGGAAATAATTAACTGAGAAACATTAAACGGGTGGGTGTTGGATGGTGAATTGTGATGTGCCGATTCAATCCAAACGTTTCTTCAAAAAGCTAAGCCAGCTGCGATACCAAATTAACTAGCGAGTCCTTTGTTCTAAACCCACCCGTACATTGTAATCTATTTAATCTCAATTTCAGCGATTACAGTAAAGCTAAAAATCAGTTCCTAAACGTTGCATTTCAATTATTTGTTACTTGTTTAACCACACGACTTCGGCTGCCGACATGCGTACTTCTGCCTTAACGAAAATCAGTCTGGGCTTTATATAAGAGGTTATTTATAAAATGTCACCGAAACCTGACAAAGAGAGAAAGGGAGAAATGTAAAATGACGTTGGAATTTTTTTTTAATGGGCAATTAGTCACGTAACTGAAGTGCCTTATACAGTGTATGAAGTGCGAAGTGTAGGGAGAATATATAACCGCACCGAATAGAAAAGACATCATGTGTTAATGGAGAAAGTATAACACTAACCGGGAATACGAGTTGGGGGTTACAAAATGAATAACTTGCGCCGAGCTATGACACTGTATTAAATAGCAGAAAACGAAACAAACCTACACATAATGTTAGATATACTAGTAACAGGGTCCGGTGTTGTTCCCGTGAGTCTATTATAAGACAAAAAAAAATATAGGGATGCTTCTCCGTTCAGGCTTCCTGTAAGTAGACAATATGCAGTAATGGTTCTGTACGGAGCGACAAGAACAATTATAATGATATTAGTAAAAGAAAACGTAAAAAATGGACGGAGCCTGAACAGCAAAACAAAAAATGAAATTGATAATTAACAGCCTTTCTCTCAGCAAAGGATCCCGCCTTAATGTGAATTCTCCCTTTTACTCCCTACGGAGCATGTAACCAGCACTGCAGCAGGTCACCTTACTGGAGGCCTGCATAAAAGCATTCATGTATTCTTACAGCTGTGTTATCTCTAGCAATCTGTTTTACATGATGATATTGCCAGCCCTATGCACAACCTTCAAATTAGTCGCCTCTTACGAATTGCCTAAGGCAGCAGTAGTCCTATTCTTTGTTTGTCTTCTCAAAGACCCCACGGGAACTACACGGGGCGGGGCGGGGCGGGGGTGAGCTGTACTTCCAACATCGATAATAGAGAAAGTTATGACTTGACCCCTAGAAATTATGATCAAAGCTTTACAAACTAAATATTATTAATGCTGAGTCAAGCGACGATCGTGTTGAGTTATTATTTAATAATTTTAAAAAAACTGCAGAAGTGCTAACGGGTCTCGCCCTTGTCTGACAGTGTCGCCTTTATAAGGCACCTGCTCCCATATATCACGTTAGGAATATATGAACTTGACACCTATAGGATTTTGCTCATTCTATAGAAATCATAACGGCCGACATTCATAGCTAAATAATAGAGAAACTTATCAGTTTAGTCACCTACCCAGGTGATGTACCTAAGATAGATCGATGTCGCTGAAAAGAGAAAGAGCATTAGTGTTTGATGAGTGTGAACAAGCTTCGTTCAGAAAGTAATGCACCACATCGTTTTTCTCAGCTAATAATGAAGATAGACGCATGAAATTTTGCACACTTCAAATATGGCATGTGCCAATTGTGTGCACCAAATTGCACCGCAACCGGCCAAATAATACGGCTGCCTTAAACCGTTGAAATATAGCGTGTTAGCAACTTGCGTTATAAACAGCGAACTGTGATAGAATTTCTCGTTGCAGAGAAGGAAACGGTTGTGAATATTCACAAGCGTCTATGTGATTGTGTATGGAAGTTTTGCAGTCGACAGGAGTACAGTCAATCGCTGGGTTCAGAGAATCAAAGAATCAGGAAGTGGAGATACGGATCTGCTTGATCGGCCGTGCTGTGGACGTCCTGCCACAGCCACCAACGCAGAAATGTTGAAATGCGCTGAGGGCATTATTCTTACTGATAGGCGAATCACTACTCAACAATTGGCCATACAGCTGTCAGTCAGCATTGGTAGTGCAAATGCAGTTATAAAAACTCACTGATTTTCTAAGGTTTGCGCAAGATCGGTTCCTCGAAGTCTCACAAATGACCACCGATTGCAAAGGAAAGCAATTTCTTCTGAATTGTTGGAGCGTTTCAATGCTGATGGAGAGAACTTTTTGGCTAAGATCGTTATAGGTGACGAAACCTGGGCACATCATTTTGAACCTGAGACAAAAAGACAGTCAATGGAATGGCATCATCCGCAATCACCAAGAAGAAAGAAATTCAAGATAATTCCTTCAGCTGGAAAGGCCATGATCACTGTCTTTTGGGACATTGAACGTGTGATTCTTGTGGACGTTATGCCAAGAGGAGAGACAATCAATTCGCAAGCTTACATTAAGACATTGAAAAAACTCAATCAACGTTTTCGCAGAGTTCGGCCGCACAAGAATCCAGCAGACCTACTTCTCCTTCACGACAATGCGCGCCCTCACACAAGTCTGGCAACACGGGAAGCAATCAACAAATTGGGTTGGACTGTACTACCCCATCCACCCTATAGTCCAGATTTGGCACCCTCTGATTTTCATCTATTTGGTCCACTTAAAGATGCACTCCGTGGGACAAGGTTTGAAGATGATGAAGGAGTGATTCATGCAGCGAAGAAATGGCTACACGATCAAGACAAAATCTGGTACGGGCTAGGAATACATGCACTTGTTTCGCGCTGGCATAAAGCCGTACAAGTTGATGGGGATTATGTTGAATAATACCGATGTTTACATGACATATCCATGTATATTGTGTAAAAATGTCATGCTTTTTGAATGAACAGCTCCTGAGAAAAACGATGTGGTGCATTACTTTCTGAACGCCCCTCGTAGTATTCCAGTCATTTCAAGTCTGTAGAAGTTACAGAAAGAGATTCGGACGTGGTTGTATAAAAGTGCCGGGTAACCACACGGGCTCAATGCTGATATCACATATATATATATATATATATATATATATATATATATATATATATATATATATATATATATATATATATATATATATATATATATATATATATATATATATATATATATATATATATATATATATATATATATATAAGGGCTGGTTTCTTTAACGTTTAATTAATCGATTAATCAGTAGCATTTTAATCGATTAATTGATAAACCAATTTTTCCTAGATTAATTACATTTTTAGCAGTGTTTATATGATTTGTTTAAATGCGACAGCAGTATTGACAAGTTAAACGTCGGTGATATGAAACTTGGTTAAGTATGGTCAAAAATTATAAATTATTTGGTTGATACTTTTTAGTATGTTCATTATATTCGTGAGCAGGGTTGATTTTCCAAATGTCCGGTAGCTTGAAATCTCTCAAGAAGTCTCTGAATGGTAGAGTGGGACATTGCTAAACGTCTTGCAACATGACGAACAGATTGACCATCCTGAATCCATGCCATGGCTCGACCACGGTCTACAGTGCTGAGACTTCTCCTTGATGGCATAGTTAATGCAGTGATCATTTCGACCACTTGTCATACTGATTTATTGCATACCAACGGTGAACGCTCTTTACCGATGATCATTTTCCACGTGCATTCAAATTCAACTCACTTTTTCACCTTTTGAACTAGTGGGGCGTGTTGCAAAAACCACGAGTTTTTGCAGCACCAATGGCAATTTTCACGTGCGGGTTAAAGGGACCCAGTTTTTGGACAGTTAAAAAAACATTAACCTAGTGCACACAGAAAAGTATACACATTTCTCTGAGCTCAGATTTAATGACATTTTCACTTGTCTTTACAGTTTTGCCAATCAATTATATAAACCTTGTCTAAACTGAATGGTGGCCCTTAACTTTTGTCCAGTAGTATATATATATATATATATATATATATATATATATATATATATATATATATATATATATATATATATATATATATATATATATATATGTGTGTGTGTGTGTGTGTGTGTGTGTGTGTGTGTGTGTGTGTGTGCGTGCGTGCGTGCGTGCGTGTGTGTGTGTGTGTGCGCGCGCGAGCGGGCGGGCGGGCGGGAAGGCGGGCGTGCGTGTGCGTGCGCGTGCGTACGCGCGTGCGTGTGTGTATGTGTGTATGTAATCGACGTCTGTCTGTCTGATACCTCATAACTCGAGAACCGCTGAACCGATTTTGATGCAGTTTGCTTCATCGTATTGGACATTTTTCCGGAAAGGTTTTAAGCTATACACCATGAAGGTATGACATCAGGAGGCTGAGCAGTGAATTTTTCTTCACTCCATTAATTCTTATGTCAAGGGACGTAAAAGCTTTACCGCTTCTTGGGTTAACGGCCTTAGCTTACAGACTGTATAAGTCATTTATTTTATCCTTTTTCGTTAAATTTAGAAGAAATGCGTTGGTTTCTGTTATGTAAGTTTTCTAAACCAGGATTTCTGACAAGGAAACTTTGAATAATACTCAGCTTTGTAGAGTTCTTACTTAAATAAACAAGTGCGTTGCAACTGTTATGCAGGATTTCTAAATCACGATTCCTGACAAGGAAAATTTAATTAATACTCAGCTATGTAGAGTTGTTACTACCAATTTCGTCTTCACAGAAGCCTTCATTTAAATTATTTGTGCTGACGATTTGTGAATGTTTTAGAAGATTTGTGTATGTTCTGACAGGATTCCTGACAAGAAAGGTTTGATTAATTCTCAGCTATGTGGAGTTCTTACTACCAATTTCGTCTACACAGAAGCCTTCATGTAAATTATTTATGCTAGAAGATTTGTGTATGTTCTAGTATAATAATTGGTTAGTGATTGTCGTGCTTAGATAGGTTTTAAATTATTTGAGTTCCCGCCTGAGTATAGGAGATGGTGATAATACGTGAGAAGTAAAAGTGTAAAAAATAGAGTTTTCACAAGTGAATAGTTAAGGAGAAGATTTGTCTCTGGACTGAATAGTTTCTCTAGTCCAGCCTATCAATACGACTATATTTAAAATAAGACAATCTTGCACCCCCTTATATTGAGAAATTTAAGTTTACTAAACACACACTAACACACACATACACAGCTATGTGACAACAAGACACACAAACGTGAAAAAACTATGGTTAAATGGGTATGGGTCTGACCAACGCACACAAAGTTAGTTCTTTTGTTGTTTGTTATCACTAAACTTTTTAACATCGAATATCTAAAAGAGAAATATCAGATACATCAGAATTACATGCATACAAAATATAACAGAACCCTCCCCTCATTGAGAAAATAAGAATACAACCAAGTTAATAACCCCAAAGGTCAAAAGGTTAGCAATTGGTTACAGTCTATAGACAGTAAAGAAACAAAGTTCATAATACGTGTTACTCCGTAAAGTAAACAATTGTTAAAGCAAAATAACTAGTTTGGTACAAGCTACCGTAACAAGAAAATATTCAATCTCTCTCTCTCTCTCTCTCTCTCTCTCTCTCTCTCTCTCTCTCTCTCTCTCTCTCTCTCTCTCTCTCTCTCTCTCCTTACCTAATCTTGATTATATTTCCTGGAATGTACAGTTATTCTGAATATATTTATCGATATTGATAGTGTCAGGGTACAGTGCCAAATTTGGCCCCAGTCCAGCCTTGACAATAACTTTATAAGGTGGACGCCAAGTTTGGTGAGGTAATCCTGGATCGATAGTGTCACCTCGAATAGTTAATGGTAGAAAAATCGAGATCTAGTGTTCACAGCAAAGAAATGGAAAAACAAATACTTCTGGTATTTTGACACAGCTAGTTGCTAAAAAAAATTGTTACTGATGATAATAATAATAATTGTTGCCCATCGCAAGCGAAGATGGTACGTGATTGATTGGTAAATCCTATCGGCTGGCTCTGGTGAGTGCCGATTCTGAAATAGCGTAACTCTTCTGTATAATTATCCTCTTGGAAAACGACTATCAGAGGTCGGAAGAACAGTTATTGTTATTTCACCACAATCGGCTGATAAAAATGCAAGAAAATATATCTGGGTATTTTGTAAGTCCAGTTAAAATTTACTATTACAATGTTCGTTCGTCTCTGTGGCCCGTCCTGTTCACAACTGAAACTTGGAGACGTGTCAGCCAACAGAAGACAACTTTAATCCAATCAGTAAAAATAGAGACAAGGCCCAAGGCATAGCCACATAAAAAAAAACCGCTGGTCGCCGTTGATCAGGTTGCCTAAAGGATATAGGAAAATTATGAACAAATTACTGCTACTAATATATATATATATATATATATATATATATATATATATATATATATATATATATATATATATATATATATATATATATATATATATATATATATATATATATATATATATATATATATATATATATATATATATATATATATATACGGAATGGGACGTGACATCTCTCATCCTCTCCGTCAGTCCTGATTAAAGTTAAAAGGCGCATGTTTTGTCTAGCCTATCTTGTCGCGCGTCGCTTAGCGGGTCAAGTATGCAGCCTTTTCCCCCTCCTGCTCCGGTCACCGATCAGCGCATAATGTCAATTATGATTAAATTATCTCTGCGCGCACTCAACAAATATCGCCTGTCATTAATAACTATTAGATTTTCGGCGTCTGTTTGTTTAGTCGCATGAGATAGTCAAAGACAGTCACTTATTAAATTACACACAATGAAATAAAAGTGAATTGTATTCCGTCAATTATCAGTCGCCTAGTGTATTTATTAGTCAACTAAACCGTCTCTTTCTGTGTGATAGCGTGTGATTAAATTTACATTACAACTGAAACATCTGGAATAAAAATAGCTACGCGTTATTTAATTCGCTAGTCTTAACACCTAGAAAATGCCAGTGAATTTAAGATGCTAAAACGTTTAACACTTTAATACGATTTAGCACAAATTTATATATTCCCAGAAATCCAGAAAGAAACACCATGCTCTATTAACACATCTATTCCCAGTGGTTCTAGATAACGTGTTTAGACTCTCCGAAAAAAATCTGAGCGACAACTTCTTCTTCTTGCGATCGCATCTATGATGTTTACACCGTTAGACGAGTTCTCATGATGAATTCGACTGTTGTTTGAAGTTCCTCTTTGAATTTAGTGTTGAGTCATTGGGCCAGTATATCTTTCTTAACTGGTCATACAGAGGACAATCTTAGAGAACATGCTGAGCAGTTTGTTCGTTTAATCCACATGTGCACATTGGTGAAGCAGACAATCGTAGCTTGTGCATGTGTTTATTCAGTTTGTTATGTCCTGTCCTGAGGCGAAAATTGGTTATCTGTCCCTGCCGGTCAAGAGTGTGGTAGTCGTCGTTGGGTTGATTCTGTTCTCTTCTGATAGTCTGGATAGCTCTCTTTTTCTCAAAGTATGTGACTTCATTATCTTCTTGTTCACATTCTCCTCCCTTTTTTGCAAGTTTGTCTGCCTTTTCATTTCCGGGTACACCACAATGAGATGGTACCCACTGAAGTATGGTTCTAATTTTGGCAGCTACCTTGTTTAGTTCATTTCTCAGCTGCGGGAGTTTACCACCCTTGAGAGCTTGCAGGACAGACAGTGCATCTGTGAGGATAACTACCTGGTGGCAGTCAGAGTTGGTGATATAAATCATATTTGCAGCTTGCTCTAGAGCTTGAACCTCAGCTGTATAGTTGGAACAGAATTTACCAGTGGGAATGTGCCTAGTCTCATAGTGGTTGTCAGGATATGAGATAAAGATACCGGCACCTCCATTCCTAACAGCATTTGTTGCTGATCCATCTGTATAGGCATGTATCCATGATTGATCGGGATAGCTTTCTTGGATCATACTCAATGTAGCAGTTCGTTTTTGCAGATCATTATACTCATATCCACTTGTGAGACCACTGACTGATGTATTAATTTGGAGGGCATGGCTGGCCTGCTCCCATGGTACAGGGTATAGGGTGGGCTTCAGTGGTGATGTCTTCATGGATTGGTCTTCTTGATGCTGTCTTTTAAGTCTTTTTCCCCGATGCACAAAGCTGATACGCTTTAGACGTCCCAATGCCAGATCATCTAGTCTTGCCTTCATTGGGTGCGTTGGCATACTGTTGTACTTTTCCATCTGGATCATGGTTTTTGTGTCTCTTCTATGGGACAATGTCTGTAATCCAGCAACCTTCTGCATCTCTGTTATTGGTGTAGTTTTCATGGCTCCTGTAATGAGCCTGAGAGCTTGATTTTGCACCTTGTCCAAAGACTGCAGATGTGAGTTAGCAGCTGAGGACCATGCTGCTGAGCTAAACTCTAAGTGTGGTCTTATTACTCCATTATAAATCTTCTTTAGATTTCGTTCATTTGCTCCCCAGTTGGTACCTGCTAATTTTCTGAGTATGTCTAGTCGTCTTCGGGCCTTTCCTTCTGCATTTTCAATATGCTTATTCCATGTAAGCCTTTGGTCAAATGTCACCCCAAGATAGGTGGGGTAGCTTTCTTCCTTGATCACGGTTGTCCCTAGGTGTATGTTAGCTGATTTGTCCTTGGGGGCGAGGGAGAACAGTGTTGTGGAGGTTTTGTCTGTGTTTATTGTGATAATCCATTTCTCTGCCCATGACACTAGCATGTCTGCTGCCCGCTGCATTCTATAATTTGCTGTGGTGACATTTTCATCAGCGCACCAGAGTACTAGGTCATCTGCATATAAGGCAGCTTTCACTCCAGCAGGGAGATCTTTCACCAGGTCATTGATGTAAACAAGGAAGAGTGTTGGGGAAATTACTCCTCCTTGAGGTACCCCCTGATAGAGCAACACTTTTCTGCTCTGCAGACCATCAAGAGTGACTCTAGTTCTCCTGTTATGCAAGTATGACTGGATCCATTTTATCGTGTTGCCTTGGATCTACTTCTCCTAAGTTTTGCAATAAGGCCATCTTTCCACACCTTGTCAAAGGCCTGCTTGAAGTTGACCCAGATCGTTAGGACCTTTTTCTTCTCCTGGAAGGCAACTTCTACTGCTTGAGACAAGTAAGTAACTTGGTCTTCTATACTGTCGCATTCTCTAAATCCAGCTTGTTCCGGCACCAGGATCTGCTCAGACTCTAAATACCATTTCAATCTGTGGTTGACTATTCGCTCCATAATCTTCCCAACACAGCTTGTGAGACTGATTGGCCGGTAACTTGCAGCCTCGGTCTTACATTTCCCTTTCTTTAGTATGGGTATTGTGATGGCTTCTCTCCATACTTGGGGTACCGTACCTTTCAACCAGCTGTGGTTGAATATCAAGCAGTTTTGTCTTTGCTGCTGAGCTCAGATTTACTAGCATTTCGTTGCTGATTTTGTCTGGGCCGGGTGACTTTTGGAGCTTAAGCTTGGAAATAGCGTTCTGTAGTTCTCCTAGTGTAATGGGTTCCCTCATTGGGGCAGGAGTATCTGTCTGTCCCATGGTTGCCAGTATTTCTTTTCTTATCTCTCTCTGATGGTCTATGTTAATGGGTAAGTTGCTTTCTGAACTGTATCTTCTAGCAAACAGGTCTGCAGCTTGTTTTCCTCTGAGAAGTTTGCCACCTTCATCCAATGTGATAGTCTGCCTAGGTGAGGAACGCTCTTCATTTAGAGACTTGACTATAGTGCGTTTCAAAAAGATCGGTCGACGATTGACTTCAAATATCTCCATATTCCTTGCACTGATAAACATGATTTTTTTGCATGTGGTCTTATATTTTCAATGTCCCAAAGTTTTTATAAAATTCAATGTTGCAGGTAGTGTTCTTTTCTTGCAACGGCTGATTTCTTTGATCTTTTTTTAACGAAGTAATTATTTTGTCCTGGAAGAAAAAAATTTACCGTAAATGACGGAAGTAGCATATTTTTGGCATAGGCGTCTATACAATTCGAATATTAGAGGGGTTTGTTAACTGATTACTACGTGATGTTCTTTTTTATTTCTTCGAAATATTTGAGAGAATAATAACGCCTATTCGTTGTAAATGTTACTTTTTATACTAAAACGTGAATGGATGCATGAAGAGGTGAAAGTACTGTGTATGTTAAAAATAGTAGTGAAATCGTGGAGATAAATAAGAAATGAATTGGTTTACATATACACATAGATGGAGGAGAAAATATATAAAACATATAAGGTATTTACACACTTATTCTGAGTCAGACGAGTCTAACATATTGATGACTATTCTCGGCTGAACAAACGACAGTCCATATTTTTTCTAATAGTCATTTTCCTCTTTTAAGACATGGTCTTCACATTTACACCAATAATCTTTGTCTATCTGCGAGAGGGCGGCATATGTTAGTTCTTTCATATTGCATAGTTTGAACGTTTTATTTTCAGCTGCCACCTGTCCTTTAACTTTTTGCACAAACGAGTTCAATTGGGTTTAAATGTGAATGATAAGGTGGCAGTCTCAAACACATATGACCATGCTGTTGAATCAAATTGTCTATATGGAATATCTTGGTCTTTTGTGATTTCTTAACAAGGGACAGTAATTCAGGTTTCAGAAACCCCTCGTTAAATGGAATGTCTTCTTTTCTGAGCCAAATCTTTATAGCATCTTTTGTACTCGAAGATGTCGGGATTTTGTCTTCTTCTGCCACAGCGTTGTGGTATGATGCGTTGTCCATTATCAGACAGGATGGTCTGTCTAGGGATGGAAGAAGAGTATTTTCAATCCACTCTCTAAATATGTTACCGTTCATCTCGGTATGATAGTCCCGGATGTCCGTATAATTGGAAGTGAAAATAAGTTCAGCATTTTTCACTAGCCCATTATGTCTGCTGCCTGCATGTGCCATTATCAGACGTTGTCCTTTTCCACTGGGTACACATCTTTTAATCGTTCCATCTGATAACTGCCATTCCTTTTCACTTGTGTGGTGTGCATTGATCCAAGTTTCATCCACATACACAATATCATAATCTTGATTACGCATTTCCCGTACTTCACGTAAATATTTACTTCTCATAGATACTAAGTGCGGCTTCTCGCAGATGACGTTTCTTCCACTAGCGTACTTCTTAAACGTAAAGCCAATGCTTCTAACAGTTCTTCATAATGTTGATTTCGACACATCAATGTCATTGTGTGTTCTCAGCCGAATTTTCAGTTTTCTTAGTGTCACAGTTTCTTTGGAATTGAACATTCTACAAATCTCTCTTCTAATCACATCCCTGTCAAAACTATCTACTACTTCCTTTCTTCCTTGCGTCCTGGTATTGATTGAACTGAAAATTCCATTAGCTTTGAGTAATTGATGAAATGAGCGTTTACTTAAACCCAAAGCGTGAATAGTTCTCTTTTCAGGATTTGAGAGACTCCGATACAGTTTACCACGCTTAGCTTCTCTGCAGAAATATTTATACATCTTCACTGCCATTGTATGCAGTGTAAGGAACTTGACTTTCATACCCATTGTATTACAGACCTAGAATACCGCAAGATACGCCTATGCACTGAAATACACAATCAGTAAAACGGTAACTGAACGCACCTGAAAGATCAATGTAATGTTCAAAACAGTGCGATAGTGAGCTGAAACACGGGTAAAATCACGTGAAATGCGTTCAAGATGTAAAATCGAAATAGCTCACAAATATGAATGGGTAAGCCCTCTCAATACACGGTTGGACTAGGAGGTGGTCGATTTGTATACTTTAAAAAAAGAAAATTTAAAACCATAAGTTTGTTAACGAGGAAAAAAATGTCCCCCTCGGGACATAGCGATCATTAGGTCATATGCAAAGTTGCAACAATTACGATCAAGTGGTTGCAGAGATATTGAATATTAAACAGCGGCAAACATTGTGAAATGCACTATAATCTCCAAAGTTTCTTGTCGTCTTTCTCAAGGTTCAGCGATGCCGTTTTAGTTCTCCGGCTTTTCCGTTTT
This sequence comes from Oreohelix idahoensis, assembly GCA_024509875.1. Classification (NCBI taxonomy): domain Eukaryota; kingdom Metazoa; phylum Mollusca; class Gastropoda; order Stylommatophora; family Oreohelicidae; genus Oreohelix; species Oreohelix idahoensis. Next base: position 276,284 of record JAMPIV010007314.1, on the reverse strand, counting down.
TCTTCTAGCTTTGTTCTCTGAAACTCTGCTACAGCCTTTTTCCATTTGTTGTGAGTTTCAAGTGAAGGCTGAGACTCTGCGTCCTTTCTAGCCCTGTCCATAGCTTCCTGACGTTCTTGGAGTGTGCTGGACCAGTATGGTGTGTAGTTACACCGGCATCCTTTGGGAATGGTTTTTTTTTGCAGCTTGTAGTATGCATCTGTTGAAGTCTTTTACCACTTCATTAATGTCTCTGTTCTGTACCTTGAGGTCAGACAGCAGCGTGTTCACCTGAAGCCTGAATAAACCCCAGTTGGCTTTTTTGTAATTCCATCTTGTAATGGCTGGGCCTGTACTGAGAGTTACACTCTGGACAGTAAGAAAGATTGGGCAATGGTCGCTTCCCCCTAGTTGGTCTCCTACTTCTCTACTAATAAGTCCAGCTATATCTAGGGTGGCGAAGGCAAGATCTGGTGTTGAAGTTGTGTGCCATCCTCTGGAGTAGAAGGTAGGAGTATCTGTGGCAGTATTGACTAGGATAAGGGAGTGATCATCTTGTCATGTTTCAACCTCTTCACCTCTGTGATCTAGATGGTTATAGCCCCAGCTCTGGGAGTGGCTATTAAAGTCTCCAACTGCTATGAAGTTGGTGGCTCGTACCTGTATAGAGCTGAGACTCAGGGGTTTGTTGTTTGGACAGTAATAGTTCAGACGTTCTATTTCCATCTTGTCTACCTTTAGCTGCAACAGCTGATATTCTGCTCCGTCCATTTAGGTTTTCCTTTCGTGCGCATGAATGTTATTCCTTACAAGAGTAAGTACTCCTCCTTTTCGTCTATCTTGTCTGTCGGATCTGAAGCATTGATATCCCCTTATTTTAAAGGTTTGGTCTGCTTTCAAGTGAGTCTCTTGGATACAGCAAACACTGACTTGCTTCTCATACAAGATGTTTTCCAGCTCTGTCTTTTTGCTGTATCCAGCCTGCTTGCTGTTCACTCCCTCTGCATTCCAGTGCATTATGACAAGTGGCACTCTGGGTTTCTCTTTTTCTGTTTTGTTTCGGTCAGTAGTTTTCCTCCGCCATCTGCTGACTCCACAAGATGGTCTAGAGGGTCTTCCAGTAGCTGAGGGTGGGCTCTGTCGAGGCTCAGAGCCCGGCACTGCACCTGCCTGGTGGAGCTCCACAGGGCGAGCACCAGTACGAGATTTATTTGACGGTGTACTCATCCATAGAAAAAAAGCGAGTTGCGTGATACTGTGGTTTCCGGTGCGCCTTCTGGCCCAGTATCTACGACTTTAGCACCTCTTCAACGGGAGAGTGGGCTCATCCCTAATCTGTTTATGTTCCCAGTAGTAGACTATTCGCAAGCAGCCTGGGGGTGTCACTGCTCTGCGCTGACCTTGTTTACCGAGGCGGCGTCCGAGCTCGTATGGTGAAAATATGGTTGCATTATCTTCAAAATAGACCTGTCTTTCCCGTGGCTTTTCTGCCATCCTGAAACATTGAGTTAGGGAGTTCTGAGCTCCAGTCTCTTTCCCAGGCATTTTATCCTGGCCTGGCACGCATCCAGAGGACCCCACTTCTGGTTCTAAGTTAGCAGTTGGGGATAAGTGTGGTGGCATACTGTGCATTCCCCGTCATCCAGGGGGCTCTCCAACTATGCAGAGCTTGCACAAAGCTGTGCTCTGGTTCTGGGCTCTCCCAAGGAATTCTCACGTCCTGCACAAAGCCACTTCCAGATACCTACCACCTGCCATCTCTCCATTGTAGAAATCTCATGCATGCGGCCATCCAGTCAAGAGCCAGTATTAAGTCTGGTGCCCATGTGATCCCCCCAAGCTTAGTGTGCAATGCTGGGTTCTCAACATGCTTCAACACAGGGGGGATTGTGATGCTTAGCAATCTCTCTTAACTCTGCACCGATAAGCGACATCGGGGACTTAACTGTGCCTCAGTACTGGGAGACCCCGTTTCCGGGTACACCACATAGAGCCAATTGAGGCAACGGTCGTTGTGGGCGTGTCTTCAGTGGGGAAGTTGTGGAGTCTTCCTGTCCATGTTCTTGCACATCCGAACACTGCCCGCAAGACATTGGAGGTTTGGAAGGTGGCCTTCTTTTTTTTTGAGCCGGGGTGGGCTCCCCCGGCAAGTCTCGATGGGGATCGGGACGTGTCCACGCGCCAGTGGGCCCAGCATCGGCCGCATCTGATGGAGGACTTGCTCTGCCAGAGATTTCTGTAGGGTTACCTCCCCCATAGCCTAGTGTTTTACCCCCAGTAGACTCTGGGGGTCTGGTTTGTTGGCACCAGAACTCGCCATTTGCCATATCCGTGTTGGTAGAAACAGGGAGCACCGGGTCCAAGAACTGGACCACGCATGAAGGTACGGTTGGCTTGGTTGCAGGCATTTCTCATTTTTTTAATGAGACCTATAGCAAACCGTACTCCCCTGAGCGACAACTGATAATGATAATAGAAAGACGCAGTTTATATAGGATCATGTTGTAATGATCTCTAGAAGATGTGAATTCTCACACTCTGCTTCCCAGCAGATCTACGTTTCCCCGAATAAGGGTTTAACGGTCGCTTCTGCGGCAGTTGCTAACCGACAACAGAGGCTTCCGAGATTTTCCCTGTTTCTCGAGGTCAAAGAGTTATCTTTTCCCTGTATGTACGAACATCACAGGATTCTCGGGGAATTTGTTTTAGCCCGTGCGGTTACTTCAAAAGAGGTCCGTTATTTCCACGTGCATCTGTCTGGTGACTAATGATTGACAGATCGCTCGCGTGAGAAATTCAGGTAAACAAACGTGGTTCGCCCCCTGCTATCAATGACAGGTTGCGAAGGTTTGTAAACAAACTCGTTGGTTATGGTCAAGACAGGCAGAGAAATGCGTGAGTTTGTTAGCGAATCTTAGGACGCTAACGAGAAAGTAAAGGCTGACGGATGCTGTAGCTAGATTTCTATTATACGTCACAGCGATTCCTTTGGATATGGAGAAAAGGCAAGTAGCTTTAGTTTTTTTTTTTTTTTCAGGTACTATTCTGCTGGAGAATATTAGCTACATACCTACATAATAATTTTCACAGTTCATTATTAAGTTTATTTACTACTTAATAATTTTACTACTTAATTATTTTCATAGTTCCTTTCATTTCTCTGTTACGTTTTTGTCTTTAATTATATCTTTTAAAAACACATAGGTTTTTTAATTTTATTTTGGGATCATTTTTAGGCAATACAATCCCACTTGTCGGAAATAGTAGGTTTACTTTTCTTAGTTTTTATTTTAACACATTGGTGTATTTATTCTTAGTTAGGTACTTTAACTTAGTTTCATGTGTGTGGAGGTACGTATGTGCATGAATACACATGTATGTATGTTCGTGTATGCAAGTATTTTTTCTCTTCTTTATCTCTGTTTTTACATGCTTTGACTTTTTACGGTTTAAAAAAAATCTCATACTTGAAATTAAAAAAAAAATTTAAAAAGCACACTGGTGGTTGTGGTACCGGTCAGAAAGTCAGCATGCCAAGAATCCCGATGATTGGCCTGCTTTCGGAACACTTACACGTCAAGTTACCGTAATACCAATATCGTCTACAAAGAAGCCCTTACTTCTGCTTTATACTTCATTACACACTTACGGATAAAATATATGATAAGCGCTTAAGCGCCCCACGCTTTTTGTCAATTTGATGTTAAATTTTTTTACTGCAAGCTATAAACTCCTTGAAAAATTATTTGTAGCTTTCTAGTGCATTGAAAGCTTGTGTTTAAAATATTTTGTTTATATTTTTTATTTAAAAGTAATAATATAGGCCTTGAGCTGATGGCAGGGGACAGAAAAACTTGGCATAGGTTTCTTGAAGGCCTATGCTTTTTTGGGAGCCAAAGGATACTAAGACATTTGCTAAGACAAGTCATCCAAAAACAATTATCAGATATTTGCGAAGAAATGTCTCTTTCTAGAACTATTAGTCCATGAGTCGGCAACCAGTCGATCCGAACTACCGATAGATTCAAGTGGATGATTTGCTAGCTTTCTAGACACACTGGAAGAAAAAAAAAGGGGTGGGGGGGGCGGGGGAAGAGACTTTTTAAACCAGGGAAGTTTCGACTAGTTTAAAATCGGCATGTCCCCAGGATCAATTGTACTTATTTAGCATTCCAAATGAAAACTCTCAAGCTAGAGACCACAATATATTCGTACAGTGTATGTGATAAGAACGCGGTGTTTTCTTTGTAAGTTTCATCACCCCCTTCTTCTACTCCGAGCTTAAAATTACACACCACACACGCACGCACGCACGCACACACATACATACACACACACCATACACACACACATATATATGGTACATCTTTAGAGGGTCCGGGGTTAATAAAGTAGATCCCAAAAACTACTAGGTTGCCGACCCCTATATTAGTTCTAAGAAAGGAACAATATCAGACATTTGCTGTGACAAGTCCTATTCAAGAACAACAAATAGAAGCAGTTATGTGTTGCGGCAAGCTTCAGTCAAGAACAACAGGTAAGGCATTGGGAAAAGTTGTCAAAGACAACTAGCTGACAACTTCTGTGACACGCCTCATTCATTCTGACAGACTACGCTGTAACAAGTCTCATTCAAGATCTGACAGACTATGATGTAACAAGTCTCATTCAAGAATGACAAACACATATTTGATGGGAGAAGTATAATTTAAGAACAATAAACAGACATATGCTGTGGCAAGTCTCATTTAAGAAGGACTAACATATATTTGATATGAGAAGTATACTTTAAGAACAATAAACAGACATATGCTGTGACAAGTGTCATTCAAGAAGATATGACAGACTATGTTGTGATAAGTCTCATTCAAGAAGAACTAACAGATATAAGCTGAGTTAAGCCTTATTTAAGAACAAACAGACATTTACTGTGACAAGTCTCATCAAAGAACTGGTGGTACATATTTGCTTAGATAACTATCATTCACCATCTGTCTGTCTATCATCTCTGTCCCTCTCTCCTATGTTTCGCCCGGGTATGTGATACGCGTATGGTTTCAACATGTACAAAAATAAGTAATCTAACTTACCGTATTTATAATAGTGAGTACCGTATTAGACATAAAACTAACAATTGACCCTGGGCACAGTAATGCCCTGTGTAGTTCCCGGGGTCTCTGAAAAGACAAAGACAGAATAGGACTACTGAACTCTTAGGTAAGCCTTAACAAGGCGACTAGTATGAAGCTGTGCATGCGGCTGGCCACCTCATCTTGTACAACCAGTTGCCACAGAAACCACTGCTGCTAGAGCAAGTGACTGCTTGATGCAGGTTTCCTACAAGAGGGCCATCTACAGTGGCGGCCCCATGCGTCGTAAGGAGTGCAAGGGAAAAATGATGATACTATAATAACAAGCTTTGTGCAATTCCCCGGGGGGGGGGGGGGGGGGGGGCTCTGAGGAGGCAAAGAAAGTATAGAACTACAGGTGCCTCAAGCATGTCTCGTAAGAGGCTACTCACGTGAGTTTGCGCATGCGAACCTTATCATGTAAATCATACTGTTATAGAAACCAACGCTACAACAGCATTGGCATGATTTGTGACAGGCAGCCTGCAAAATGACTCCTTGCTCCACAAGGAGCAGTGACGGAAATAATAATACTTTTATGGTCATAATATTTAATACAGCAACAACAACAACAAATTGTCTTATACTATTAATGTAACAAACAACATGGTTGCTTTATTATTTTTTTTTTAATTGCAGTTTGCTTTCGGTGACTTTTCGATCGATAGTATATCATTAACGCTGTATTCGTGTCACGACGACACTAGAGCCCCCGCCTCAGTAATATATATATATATATATATATATATATATATATATATATATATATATATATATATATATATATATATATATATATATATATATATATATATATATATATATATATATATATATATATATATGTCACGTAGACAGTGACTTAATTTATTTTTCCATCTCGTCTCAATGTTATTACTCTTTAATGTTCTGTTTTCCCAGACATTTTGTTTCTCTTTGCTTTGCTACCTGTGTGGCCCAATTGTTTCTCCTTCTCAAACCCCACCCGAGGTTGTTTACGTTCGAGCCTGCAGCGGTCAGCGAACGATAATGTTACGTCAGCACACCTGGCCTGATCAGAAGAACGTCTGTTACGCTTAAAGTGTTAGAACGAGCCAAAGACGGTTTCTGTGAAAGAAACGGTTCGTTAGCGGCGGGTACCCTCTGTGGTCCGAACAGGGGAATTTCTCTGGTCGCTTTAAAACGTTTGATCACGAGCGGCTAGTACCCTTTGAGGCCTGGGTAACGAGTTTGATCTGTTTCAGGGGGAGATAACAATCGCGGTCAGTTTGTGGGTTGTTTGCCCTTAGATGAGCAAAGAGCACATAATATTATGATTGTCTCTCTGGGGGGAATTTTCGCAAAGTTGTTGCTTCTGAAACCTTTGTCTTACCCGGTATTACGCATTACGCCGATACATCTGTAGAATCAGGCTATGCAGGTGTTCCGGGTAGAATGGTTTGTAAGCTATAAGATTTGAAATTTTACTACGTCAAACACACTCGTGAAGATATTCCTGGCCCGACATGGACCATCATGAGAATTAGGCAGACTTTAACAGAACTAAAATGTTAAGGCCTTTCTCTAGTCATTTTCGGGGTGAGTTGACCTATCTTATAATATGATATATTCATGTTACAGAGTTTTATATTTATATCTGATAGGGAGGTGACTTCATCTAGTAATTTAATTCAGTGATAGTGTTGTGCCGTATTCAGCCTTAATTAAGTGGTGTTTAAGCTGTTTTTGGTTTATCATGGGTTAAATGTTAAACTTATAATAACACTCACTAGGCGTAGAATAAGTCCACAGATGCTTATCATGGGTTAAGAATAGGCATTAACTGTCATTTCTGTAAGATAACGTCAGAGGTGGATTATTCACTTAAACACTGAATTATAGGAGATAGTCGCTTATTCCTTTTTGATAGATATTTCTAGTGGCAAGGGAGGATCATTTTATGCTTACTTGTGTGGCTAGGCACTAGTCTATAACTTTCACGGAAAGCAGTCACCAGGCATAGATATAATTCTATCTTATGATTTAGCCAGAACTGTATTATTATAGCAAGAACATTGCATTTTCTTTGTACTCATTTTTGTGGAATATTAATATACTTCCCCAAGGGGACATACGATTTATTTGTGTAATGTCAAATGCTGTAATCTGTTTATGTAAATTCATTTAATGTTGTAAGATGAATAAGCATATTCATTTAACTGTAACTACAGGTTAGGTTTCCTGTATGTTGAGATTGGGAGAAGAGGAGTAGATTTTGCTGTTAGAACATGTTACTGACAGGTACATGGATGTACAATAGATATTAAGCCTATGTGGGCGCGTGTTGATAATTGATATTTTTAAGGAACAGGAGACATGGTTAAAGACAGCCCTAAACTATCATAGCAATAACTACAATAAATTTAATCCCATAGTGGAGCGAAACTTTCTGTATAAAGTTAGTGTGATTTATTATTTGCTTGATGTAAAAGGGTGTCTCTTTTTGGTTTCAGTTTCAGGGGATACCGAATTGCTAGTCTAGTTTCCAGTCAGACGAAGAATGTCACCCTTTGTCAATGCCATTTCCCTCTCACGGGAGTTCAGCTCACGCATTGTGAAATGAGCCAACGCAACAATCTGAAATCGTCTATTGCAGTAGTAGTTCCCTACTCGCCTATTGGATTACCAGTCAGAGCATTGCGGCTTCCAGAATATCCAAAACCGCCCAGCAAGTCTATAGCAGAATCTGATAGCACCAAGCCTTTGTGTGCCTAAACGGGGCACTCAGCCAAGCCACAGTCAAGCAAGCCCACCCAGGATTTACTGCCTAGTACGAAAGGTCAAAAGCGCCGGATAAGAGCGCTAGGGACTGCCTTGTCCTCAAGTAACTTCGTCTGGTGTAATTCTGGGTCTATGTAGAACTTCGCACGTATGAGCAGCCATCTATGGACAGAGTTCCAGCCCCCTCACGCCATTAGAGGTCACCAACGTTTAGCACCAACAAAGAAAGTTTTGTAGGCTAGTCCCTCACGAAGGATCTACAAGTAATACACTTTCTGGAGCTAGCATTTGGTCCCACGACCGCGGACAGGCTGTCGCTCAGTTCGGTTATTTGGCCAGCAAGAAAGATAGACAGAGTTCCAGCCCCCCTCACGCCATTAGAGATCACCAACGTTTAGCACCAACAAGGAAAGTTTTGTAGGCTAGTCCCTCACGAAGGATCTACAAGTAATACACTTTCTGGAGCTAGCTTTCGGTCCCACGACCGCGGACAGGTGTCGTGGAATATTCTAATCCACATATATAAATTATTAGGTAAATATGAAGCCTAACAAATAAAATTAATAAAGAAAAGAGCAATGGTAAATAACAGTGCTGTCACAAAGACTGTACTCGAAATCCCCTTGTTTTCTACTGCGTAAGCAAATTGTAACGTTTCACGTTGATATTAAAGGCCTTCTGCAACATACACGCGTTTCCCAAACACACAATAAAATGTGCTGCCTTTCTAAGAAAAACCTTGAAATATGCAAGTTGACCTAAATTTTAAATTCCATTCATGTCTTTTTCTACACTGCGTTACCAAAACGAACGAGACAGATGGACAAAAGGATAGCGGGAAGGGAGAGGCAGAAAGCCGAACACTAAACACGCTTCGCGCGATACACAAATGCTGCCATCACGCGTGTAAGACTACAAGCACTAACTTTTTCGGACGGACAGTGATAAATTCACTACCCTTCCCAGAGTTAGGTTTTAAAATCATAAAAAACGCTTATTAGGAAAGATAACAATAGATGGGCTTACGGTTGAAAACATAACAGTACCCAGACAGCACATCTTCGAAACAGGAGGTAGAAAATACATATTTTGAACGCAGCCACTTAGCTCTTTTAAATTTGGATATTTGGGTTCCTTAGGGTTTGCTGACAAAGAATATGTAAAACGTTACGCAAATAGTCTAGGAATTAACAAGTTATAACCAAAATAAAATATTGGGGATGCCTGACAGCATGAAATCATTTCTGCTCATAAAATTTTTTTATAACATGTTTGAAAAAAACCTTGCGTTACAGAAATAGCCTACCATGTAAACTCCAAATTGATTGGAGCGCAACAAATGAAAGACGAACCACGATTGGTCGGACTATAAATACTATCTTGGTTGTTAGGGAGACGTAGAAAGGTAACATTTTTTCAAACACTTGTCGAAACGTGGCCTCATTGGCTAGACTTGCTGATATACTCACGTAGGAGCGTTAGTTCGAAACCACTAGTGTAAATAAGCTTGATAAAGCGACAGTGCGTTGAAGCCAGCTCACATTTTTGCTAAAATAAAAGCCTGGAACATAAGCAGATGGGAATTTGTGCCAGTAAATGTGCCAGAATTCATTGCTAATCAACGTATCTGTGTTTATTTCCATGAAATTGTGGTAAGCTTGAACCATTCAGTATCTTTTAATGAAAATTGAATGTAAATTGTTAATTTATGCCTGTATATATATGTGTAGTTCAGTGGCAAACAGGAGATAAAGCCTATAATGCTCCAGCCTGAACAGAGGGTGTCGGAGGGAAGTAAAACGGCATGGAATGGCCAAATAGTACACTGACACCTGGATGATTGATTAGACAGAAATAATGCTGGAAGTGCAGAGGCGTAGTGACCATTAAGGAGGGTAATGCTGGTATAAAGTATTTCAGATGAAGCTGACAGTTGGCCTAACGCTCTGAACTCAATGTTTGTGTTGTATTGTGTTCAGTGTAGAACTAGAGTATCAATTAGTTATGAAGTAGAAGGTATATCCTTCTTGTTTTCAGGGACCGTGGTCTTGATGGTACTGAGCAGCACCTGGTCAGAGCTTTGCTGAATCCAGAGTCGGACAGCATACTCCTTGGTCCATTTAGCTATCAGTGAGGTGTCTCCAGAGCCCAGGGGAGAATTCGAGCAGAGGAGTCCTTTCCTGCCGCCATCACTCAAGATAAGCTAATTTGGCCAGCTGAGCTCAACATTATGTCCCCACATCTTGAAATGACTTTGTAAAAATCACCTTAAGAGGGGAATTTAATTGTCTTAATATCAGGAACTGAGAACATCTCCAATACTAGTCCCTAAAGACAAACTATTGAAGTCATGATGACAAATACCAACAGAGCTTGAACAAAACAAAACCAGTATTACCTCATTTTACCACTACACAACTGACACACATAGGATATTTTTAATAATATATGTCACTACAATATTCATATTAATCCATTCTGTACATAACTTGTAATGAAAATTGATTGTGATTCCTGGTTCCTTTGTAATTGAATCAGGACACATATTCATTCATATCAGCAATGAATACATATTGTTATTTGAAAAGTTATCAGTGACTCCTTAAGATATCCTTTAGAGTGTTATATGTATGTGAGTGTCCCAGTGTTGTCAAGTATAGTGGAATAAATTAAATTGTTTATCTGTCTGTTGTTGTTTTGACTTACACTTCATCCTACACATACCCTAGACACATAACGTAGTCATCACACTATTGCAGAATAATTCTGACTGAGATATATAGATATGTGGTAGCAAGTAAGGTTATCTATAATACACTACTCTTAATAGATATAGATACCTTCACAGCTGATCTCAGTCAGTACACTAAGTCCCCTATAAATATTTATAACATCCCACTTCACCACATATATTGGGGTCTCGCTCTTGGGATTTTGAATCTTTCCCTATTAAAAATATTGGGGGTAATTCACTTCAGGGAATATAAGAATTAAAAAGGTATCCTTGGGTGGAATTAAATAAGGTTGAGCTCACGGTGCCTGTGTTGTCCATTAGATATACTTAGAGATTAAATTGTTGGTTAGACATTGTAGAAATTTACCTGATAGACAATGGCGGACCTGGCCAAGTTTCGATCTGCTGCTGTACAGACTGCAAAAGAGTTAGGATTAGATGGGCAAGTTATGGTTGCCTATGTTACTACGGAATGTGACAAATTTATTGAACGCGAAGAAAGAAGGTTTGAAGCCGAAAGAAAGTTAGAGGCTGAAAGGGAAATTAAGAGGTTGCAATTTGAAGCTGAGGCTGAGACTAAGAGGTTGCAGATTGAGGCTGACAAAGAGGCTAAAGCATTGGAAGCCGAGGAAAGAAGGCAGGCTGCAGAAAGGGAAGAGAAGAAATTAGCTGCAGAAAGGGAAGAGAAGAAATTAGCTGCAGAAAGGGAAGAGAAGAAATTAGCTGCAGAAAGGGAAGCAGAAAAGGGGGAGAAAAGATTACAAAGGGAACATGAATTACGACTAAGGGAGTTTGAGTTTCAAGGCCATGTTCCTGAAAATGGTGCCAGTCCCTTTGCCTCTGATGCTACGGTTACTCAGGGAGCCTCAACCTCAGCTATGAACTTTCATTTAGATCATTTTGTTGAGAAAGACGATGATATTGAGAGCTATATAAATAGATATGAACTATTAGCTACCACGTATGGGTTAGAGAGAGAAAGGTGGAGCTTAAAGTTATCTCAGGGACTTCGTGGGGCAGCTTATGAAGTTTTTGCAAAAATGAGCAGAGGTGATCAGGAAAATTATGACATGCTAAAGCAGGCTCTTTTGTTAAGGTATGAAAAGAATGCAGAATTTTATAGGAAAAAATTTAGGAATGCTAAACTACTGTCAGGTGAAACCTATCACCAGTTCTCTGCACGAATAGAGACATACTTGGAGAAATGGACTTCTCTGGGGAAAACCCAAGATCTTAAGGAAATGGTCCTTATAGAGCAATTAAGAGAGTCCATGGCTCCAGACCTGAGAAAGTTTCTCATGGAACAAGGTGCAGAGAGGCTGGATGAGTTGCTAAATGTTGCTGAAAGGTATCAAGCAGCTCAAGCAGAGGTAACAGGTAATAAAAAGAAACAAGTGGATAACTTTAGGGCACCACAGAACTTTAATAATTTGATCCTAAGGATCAAAATAAAGGTAAGCACCAATTTGATAGGCCACGGTATGACAATAAAAATAAATTCCCACAATTCGATGAAAGGAAATATAATGAAAGAAAATCTTTCAACCAAGGAAAAAGGTGGTGTAAGAATTGTCAGATGGACAATCATGACACTGACCGTTGCAGAAGGAAACCTGTGTATATGGCAACCCTTCAGGTCAGGTCGACCTCAAGACAGGAGGAGGATATTATGTTGGATACCACTCCAGAAGAGATGAGGAAGGCACAGGCTGGGGATAAAACACTCAAGCCTTGTTTCAGAAAATTGTCAACTTGTCATACAACTCCAGGCAAGGGAGATTTTTACATGAAAAACAAGTTGATGTATAGGAAGACTGGAGCTAGATCCAAAGGTCACGGACAGCTGGTTCTTCCAAAAAGATATAGGGCAGACTTAATAAGGAGCCTACATGTGAAACCAGATGGGGACCATGAGAAAATAGGTACCATCATTCAAAAGGTGGCTCACAATTATTATTGGCCCAAAGCAAGATGGGACATTGAGAATTTGTAGAAAGGTGTAGCATAGCACATGAGGGAACACCCACAAGTGGGAACATGGATCAGGACCTGGACACGCCACGGGGCAAAATTAGGCCTGACAATAAAAAGAAAAATAGATTTGATAAAGTGGACCAAATGGAATGGGAAGCCCCTTTTCACGGACAAGCTTCACTTAACTGTTTTACAATGGCCACTATGCGGAGAGTGCAAAAAGATGTCTTACCCCAGGATAAGCCGACAATCCCTCAATCGGACTTAAACAAACTGGAGGAAGAGGATGTAGAGAGGAAATCTCTCATCAAGAATTTTAAGAGGGGAGAAAGCCCCAAAAGAAAAATTGGTAGCGGTCGTTTTGTGAATGATAATTCTGGGAGGAAAAATCATCACTATAAAGCTTCGAGTGGAAGAGACCATACCGGTGCATGGACAAATAGGTCCACACAATTAAAGGTCCATATGTAGCTTTGTTAAGAACGTGGACTGATGAAAAGGCAGAGGAAAACATTACATCTTCATACCAATATGTGAATGAGCTGACCACTCGGTTAAAAACTGGCTGGAAACTTGCCAATGAAAATTTGAAACAAGCCAGGAAGAAACATGCTGCCTATTATAACAGGAAGGCGAAGGACAGAAATTTGGCTGTGGGAGAGAAAGTACTGCTTCTTTTGCCTGGGAGTCAGAATAAGTTACAAATTGGATGGCAGGGTCCATATACAGTTTTAGAGAAGGTGTCTAGAACAAATTATAAGATAGATAAGAAGGGGAAAGAAAAAATCTATCATGTGAATCTCCTGAAGAAATATTTGGAAAGAGAAGATCAGGAAGAGACACACTTGTTGACCTTGTCCATCGCCATGGAGATGAAAAAGGAACCACTTTCATCATTTGAATATCCATTACACCCCTGTGAGACAGCAGCACAGGTGAAAATCAGTACACATTTAACGAAAACTCAGAAAGAGAGAGTGCAACAGGTTCTAAATAATCATGCAGAGGTGTTAACAGACCGACCAGGGCATACAAACCTATTGGAATATGATATGAAACTAATAGACTCCACACCTGTCTGTATGAAACCATATTCGATTCCGTTTGCTAAGGAAAAAGCTTTGAAGGAAGAGATAGACTATCTATTGAAGGAAGGAATTATTTCGCACAGTGAGTCTTCGTATAGTTCCGGTGTTGTACTCTTAAGGAAGCCCTCTGGAGAACATAGACTCTGTATAGATTACAGGAGACTGAATGCTATTACAGAAGGACAGGTGGATCCATTGCCGGATACAAATCAGCTGTTTGCCAGACTAAATAAAGCTAAATATTTCTCAAAAGTGGATCTGAGTAAAGGATACTATCAGATTCCAGTAAAGCCTGAGGTTAGACCATACCTAGCTTTTAGTACCTCAGAAGGACACTATGAGTTTAATAGATTGCCATTTGGATTGAAGAATGCGCCTAGTGTCTTCTCTAGAATGATGAGAAAATTATTGGATCCTCTGAATAATCCCTGTATAACAAATTTTATGGATGATATCCTTATAGCAACAGAAACCTTTGAGGAACACATTGACTCTCTGAACATGCTGTTTGATCGACTTAGGGAGGCAAATTTAACAGCCCGACCAACCAAATGTTGCGTTGGATGTAAAGAATTGGAATTTTTGGGACACACAGTTTATCAGGGAAACATGACCCCTGACCCAAAGAATTTAGAGAAACTACAGAAAGCCCCGAGACCACAAACCAAGAAGGACGTGAGATCCTTTGTCTCATTATGTGGTTTCTACCAGAAGTATATCAAAAACTTTAATTCCATATGTGCACCGTTAACTGAATTGACACGTAAAGGACATCCAGATCGCATTACATGGACACCACAATGTGAAATGACTTACCAAGAATTGAAGGAAAAGCTCACAAGTAAACCCATTTTGAAATTACCTGACTTAAGTCAAGAATTCATTGTAAGGACGGATGCAAGTAATATTGGGTTAGGTGCAACTCTACTACAGAAATCAGATGCCTTGGATGGAGAATTAAGCCCAGTGGCATATGCTAGCAGAAAGTTGAATAAAGCTGAAATCAACTACTCAACTAGCGAAAAAGAATGTCTTGCAGTAATATGGGCGATAAAGAAATTCAATATTTATCTATATGGGAAGGCATTTAAGTTGCAAACAGATCACAAACCTTTATCGTTTCTAGCACAGGCTAAGCATGAGAACTCCAGGTTACTCCGATGGTCTTTACTTTTGGCTCCATATAATTTTAGCATTGAGTATATATCTGGAAAAACCAATTTGGGAGCGGATTTTTTAAGCCGCCATCCGTGTGATGAGAATCACCGTAAACCCCAGAAATAATAATAAATTTCTCTATGTGAATATAGAATAAAGGACTGACATATAATGTCTGTTTTAAGAGGGGAGGTGTCGTGGAATATTCTAATCCACATATATAAATTATTAGTTAAATATTAAGCCTAACAAATAAAATTAATAAAGAAAAGAGCAATGGTAAATAACAGTGCTGTCACAAAGACTGTACTCGAAATCCCCTTGTTTTCTACTGCGTAAGCAAATTGTAACGTTTCACGTTGATATTAAAGGCCTTCTGCAACATACACGCGTTTCCCAAACACACAATAAAATGTGCTGCCTTTCTAAGAAAAACCTTGAAATATGCAAGTTGACCTAAATTTTAAATTCCATTCATGTCTTTTTCTACACTGCGTTACCAAAACGAACGAGACAGATGGACAAAAGGATAGCGGGAAGGGAGAGGCAGAAAGCCGAACACTAAACACGCTTCGCGCGATACACAAATGCTGCCATCACGCGTGTAAGACTACAAGCACTAACTTTTTCGGACGGACAGTGATAAATTCACTACCCTTCCCAGAGTTAGGTTTTAAAATCATAAAAAACGCTTATTAGGAAAGATAACAATAGATGGGCTTACGGTTGAAAACATAACAGTACCCAGACAGCACATCTTCGAAACAGGAGGTAGAAAATACATATTTTGAACGCAGCCACGTAGCTCTTTTAAATTTGGATATTTGGGTTCCTTAGGGTTTGCTGACAAAGAATATGTAAAACGTTACGCAAATAGTCTAGGAATTAACAAGTTATAACCAAAATAAAATATTGGGGATGCCTGACAGCATGAAATCATTTCTGCTCATAAAATTTTTTTATAACATGTTTGAAAAAAAACCTTGCGTTACAGAAATAGCCTACCATGTAAACTCCAAATTGATTGGAGCGCAACAAATGAAAGACGAACCACGATTGGTCGGACTATAAATACTATCTTGGTTGTTAGGGAGACGTAGAAAGGTAACATTTTTTCAAACACTTGTCGAAACGTGGCCTCATTGGCTAGACTTGCTGATATACTCACTTAGGAGCGTTAGTTCGAGACCACTAGTGCAAATAAGCTTGATAAAGCGACAGTGCGTTGAAGCCAGCTCACATTTTTGCTAAAATAAAAGCCTGGAACATAAGCAGATGGGAATTTGTGCCAGTAATTGTGCCAGAATTCATTGCTAATCAACGTATCTGTGTTTATTTCCATGAAATTGTGGTAAGCTTGAACCATTCAGTATCTTTTAATGAAAATTGAATGTAAATTGTTAATTTATGCCTGTATATATATGTGTAGTTCAGTGGCAAACAGGAGATAAAGCCTATAATGCTCCAGCCTGAACAGAGGGTGTCGGAGGGAAGTAAAACGGCATGGAATGGCCAAATAGTACACTGACACCTGGATGATTGATTAGACAGAAATAATGCTGGAAGTGCAGAGGCGTAGTGACCATTAAGGAGGGTAATGCTGGTATAAAGTATTTCAGATGAAGCTGACAGTTGGCCTAACGCTCTGAACTCAATGTTTGTGTTGTATTGTGTTCAGTGTAGAACTAGAGTATCAATTAGTTATGAAGTAGAAGGTATATCCTTCTTGTTTTCAGGGACCGTGGTCTTGATGGTACTGAGCAGCACCTGGTCAGAGCTTTGCTGAATCCAGAGTCGGACAGCATACTCCTTGGTCCATTTAGCTATCAGTGAGGTGTCTCCAGAGCCCAGGGGAGAATTCGAGCAGAGGAGTCCTTTCCTGCCGCCATCACGCAAGATAAGCTAATTTGGCCAGCTGAGCTCAACATTATGTCCCCACATCTTGAAATGACTTTGTAAAAATCACCTTAAGAGGGGAATTTAATTGTCTTAATATCAGGAACTGAGAACATCTCCAATACTAGTCCCTAAAGACAAACTATTGAAGTCATGATGACAAATACCAACAGAGCTTGAACAAAACAAAACCAGTATTACCTCATTTTACCACTACACAACTGACACACATAGGATATTTTTAATAATATATGTCACTACAATATTCATATTAATCCATTCTGTACATAACTTGTAATGAAAATTGATTGTGATTCCTGGTTCCTTTGTAATTGAATCAGGACACATATTCATTCATATCAGCAATGAATACATATTGTTATTTGAAAAGTTATCAGTGACTCCTTAAGATATCCTTTAGAGTGTTATATGTATGTGAGTGTCCCAGTGTTGTCAAGTATAGTGGAATAAATTAAATTGTTTATCTGTCTGTTGTTGTTTTGACTTACACTTCATCCTACACATACCCTAGACACATAACGTAGTCATCACACTATTGCAGAATAATTCTGACTGAGATCAGCTGTGTATGATGATATGCATTATTTTCATGCTTTTCTTCATTTAATAAAGTTTACACCTTTATTAATACGCTGTTCACGACCTTTCCATCCATAAGTAACTTGTTTTTAGCTCTTTACTATAATCTCTATGTATGATAAGAGAAAAGAGTGAGAGCAGGAGGTGCTTAGACAGACATAAGTGAGTTGAGGCTTGGAGAGAGAGATCATTTTGATAAATCTTCTTCCAGGTTGTCTCAAGTCCATCTCCTATTTACACCTTTCTGTGTGTGTAATCTATAACTCTGTCGTCCACTATCCCTTGTCGATTTCACTACTGTTGTCCAACTCGACAAATACTCTACACTCAAACTCAACCACGACAATATATATATATATATGTATATATGGAAATCAGAAAAAATCAAGTTCAACACAACATCAGAAAGTTCGACTCAAATGTCAAGGCAGTTCTATTGTGTGACTCTAACACACGGAGAGCAGCAACAATAACTAGCATTAATGAATATTATAATCAAAACAGTTATCTCACAAATTAAAACTGAGAATCATAAAGTGTTATATATATTCTGCATTTCTGTATGGGGCAGAAACATGGACGATGTATAAGCATTTGGAAGAAAGAATTGAGGCTCTTGAAATGTGGATATATAGAAGAATGGAGCGTATCTCATGGAAAGAGAAGAAAACAAATAAGGAGGTCCTAGAAAATCTAGGTATGAAAAGAGAACTAATGAGGGAGATCAAAGTTTGGCAGCTAAAGTACTTTGGCCACATAAAAAGGCATAACACCTTGCAGAAGACCATAATAGAAGGGAGAGGTGAAGGCAAACGTGCAAGGGGAAGACAGCGCTATAAGTGGGAAGATAACATCAAGAGAACGAACGAACGAACTTTATTTTCGAAGGGTAAAGAATTGGGCGCGCAGGCCCGTCTAACATTCTGCCCTTCCACTCTCATTAATCTTGGACAGGAAAGAGTCTATCAGAGTGCACCACCAAGACAAGAGACAGAAGACGTTGGAGATCCTTTACAGCCAACCTTCGTTGTGGAGATGGCAGCTGATGATGATTATAATCCCAGTTAACAAAGAACTAATTCATCTTACGTATTTCACAGATATAAACAGTATCAACAAAGGGCTAATCTAGCTTACACCAATTACAGTTATTAATATCACCAACGACCAACTTCAACTTACACTTAACTTCTCACAATTATAAACAATATCACCAAACATCAAATTCAACTTATACTAGTCACAGTTATAAACAATATCATCAAAAAGAATTAATCCAACTTACGTTAGTCACACAAACAACAGAAAGAAATCAACTGACATCTTTCAAATATCCCTTGACGTATTTCATCATGTAGGCACAATCTTGATTCACCAGAAAATAAACATTAAAATGTTTCCCTTCTAAGTGCACCATGCCGTTAGTAGTGACACAAGCTTTTCATATACCTTTACATCATTTCGCACGCTAGGCTTCGTTCTCGTTGGCTGTCACAACTTGACACTTGAGGAAGTTCATTGAGACAAACTAAGAGGGCAGGTAATCTAAGGCAGGGGTTCTTAACCTGTGGGCTGGCCTGCACAGGGGAGGCGCAATGGGGATCAGTGAAGGTCTGAGATGCCTTCCACAAAATTTATAGTAGTTGCTTGCTCACTGGATAAAATTCTAAAGTTTAAAATCAAGCTATATCATTTTCTTTGTATGTATGTTTGTATGAAACGAAATGCGACGTAGCGCCACCTTTCGATGACATGTTTACGTGAGAAATTGACTATAAATAACATTACCTATTGTGTAGACACCTTAAGTGTACATGAACGAGGAAGTAACCCATCAAAATATAAGGGGAAATAATTATGTTGTGCTGTGTAGGGCCTAATGACGGCACTAATTCTGATGTAGTCAATTTATTACTTCAATTCCATTTCAACTTCACTGGATCTTTGGAATCAAACTTATCATGACTTCCGGTGCAATGCATGCTTTTTCTGTATTTTCCTGAAAAGCTGGCGGAATTTCATCTCATTGTTTGTTACGTCATGTTTCGCTTAAACAGTTAGTAAATACAAGCAGCATACCCGCCAAAACATGGAGGGTAATAATTGTGCTGCGCTCGTTCTGCTGCACGCCCTGATAAGGGCACTATTTTCAGCAGGTGGGTCTGAACATTGGTCTAAAGAAGACAGAGATCATGAGGAAGCCACTCATTGTGGGTAATCCTGAGCCCATAACAATAAGGAAAACCAGAAGCTGGAACAGACGGACACATTTACATACCTAGGTTGCATAGTAACACCTGACGGCGGAACAAGCAAAGACATCAAGAACAGAATGAATAAAGCGAGAACAGCCTTTGCTAATCTCGACAACATATGGAAGTCTTCCCAGTACAGCACAAATACCAAATTAAGATTATATGAGAGATGTCCACTTTCTGTGCTTCTCTATGGTATGGAATGCTGGAGAGTAACAGAGACGGAAATGTCGAAACTGTCCTCTTTCCACACAATCTGCCTAAGGAAAATTTTCGGTTTTTTTTTTGGCGAATACTATCACTAACCAAGCACTACTTACTCGGAGTAACCAAGAGGATATGCACACCATCATAGCTGGCAGACGCTGGAGGGTTGGCCACGTCCTCAGAAGAGACCCCCATGCCATCACAAGAACAGCTATGCTATGAACCCCCGAAGAAAAGCAAAATAGAGGCCGACCGAAAACAACTTGGCGGAGAACTGTGGAGACCGAGAAGAATGAACCAGGGCTAGGGCACTGTACGAATGACGGCTGCCGACCAAATAAAGTGGAAGCAGTTTGTTGCTGCTCTGAAGGACGCCACCAGGCGTGATGGCCGCTGACTGCTTTGACTGTCGGCAGCTAAGGATCACAGAAGAAGAGGAAGATTGCAAAGATAACTCGCTCCATTCTTCATTTATACTCACCCGAATAAACAATGGGGGAAAACTCAAGAAATTGTGTCAAGAATCAGACAAATGCTATTATTAAGGATGGAAACACAATGTTTAATTCCCCGCGATATGGAAAAAGATTGAAACTTTGGTAGAGAAAAGATCGAACAAATGTTGGTGCGGACGCAAAAGGAAATTCTGAAGAAAATGCGGGCCATTTCAAACGTCGTGCAATTTAGTGCAATAGCCAGATGCGTACAACTTTTACGTAATTTCCAGACTGTAACATTGCTTGGAAAAAGATGCGCGCTATTTTAAGCGTCGTGCAATTTAGTGCACAGGCTGGAAGCGCACTACTTTTACATAATTTACAGATTGCAACTTTGGTGGGAAAAAATTTTTGACTGAAGGACTGCGAAGAAAATTCTATTAAAGTAATAGAGACTGACTTCACCTTTAGAGCAGGCGTGAGGGCAAAAAGGTTAAGAATCCGTGACTTCAAGGTTTGAAAGAAATAACATTTAGAGGGAGAAAGCTTAATTTCTGCACGGAAGGACTAAAATAAAGTTGGCGAGTTTTTTAACCATTGAAGTACATTGTCTTAAGCTGACTGAGTTTCTCTTATTCCCTCTATAAGCCTCGTTCATTCAACTCTTTTCCTTCTCAAATCTCCTTGATCAGCGTTTCTCAAAATGTGAACCCAATGCTCTTAGCATGTCCGCAAGCTGTGACGCTGGGTCGCAGAAGGGATGCTATTAATTTAGTGTGATATCATACCTGAATATGTCCCGCCTTGTTGTGGTGGCTAATACGAGGTTGTGCATGTGCATGACAGTCTGATCGTGTAAAACTAATTGCCATAGAAACCAGCTCTGAAATAGCACATGACTGCTTTGGTGCCTGCTTTTTACAAGGAGGTCAGATGCCGTGAGGACTCTATGCCCCATAAGGATCGTAAAAGGAAATGACGTTGATGAACGGTCTTGTTCAGCTAAACGAAGTTGATTCTCACAAACTGTACCAAGAACTATCCCTGCACCAGTTTAATCTTCAGAACAAACTGTACCAAGAACTATCCCTGCACCAGTATAATCTTCACAACAAACTGTACCAAGAACTATCCCTGCACCAGTATAATCTTCAGAACAAACTGTACCAAGAACTATCCCTGCACCAGTATAATCTTCACAACAAACTGTACAAAGAACTATCCCTGCACCAGTATGATCTTCACAACAGACTGTACCAAGAACTGTCCCATCACCAGTATAATCTTCACAACAAACTGTACCAAGAACTATCCCTGCACCAGTATAATCTTCACAACAAACTGTACCAAGAACTATCCCTGCACCAGTATAATCTTCACAACAAACTGTACCAAGAACTATCCCTGCACCAGTATAATCTTCACAACAAACTGTACCAAGAACTATCCCTGCACCAGTATAATCTTCAGAACAGACTGTACCAAGAACTATCCCTGCACCAGTATAATCATCACAACAAACTGTACCAAGAACTATCCTTGCACCAGTATAATCTTCACAACAAACTGTACCAAAAACTATCCCTGCACCAGTATAATCTTCAGAACAGACTGTATTACGTCAGTGGGAATTAAAAAAAAAGGTTTTCATCAGACTGATTGCAGTGCCTAATTCTTAATACGATGTGATAAGTTCCCACAGTAGAGCAGCAACGCTGAGGACCATCAAAAAATAGAAAATGTCAAAGCAAGATGTTTGTCTTTGCTAGAAGATTCTCTCAGTCAAGTTAGATGTCCATTTCCCTCAGCGGAGACATTTGTCAAGATTTCTCAAAATTTAGACTTGTGATAAATTGGAATAATGTTTCAAGGCTCTCCTTTTCATAGTTACTCTGTTGAATCTGGCAACCCTGTCCGGTGCATGAAAACGGACTACCTTGCAAGATATCCTTTATAGCCACGAGTCACTTCCGTTTAGTAGTTTAACATTCAACACCCTTTAGTTTGGAGCCGCAGTAGCATAGTGGTTAGTGTACGGGCTTCATAGCTCAGTGGTCTATGGTTCGATCCACAGATGAGGTGGGATTTTTTTTAGGCCGCAAACGGCTCCTGGGTCGACCCAGCCCCAACTGGGTACCAGAGCAACTCTGGGAAGGCGGCGGCGTGATGCTGACCACGTCACCCCTAGTGTGCCGATGGTCAAGAAAATATGGGCCTAACACCATATTCCCAATATGCCTCAATAGGCGTGTAACGGGATCCTTTACCTTACCCTTTCGTTCACATTTACCAACAGTCCATGCTGCATGCTCCAAACGTTCGACAATTTCAAAAACCTGTACAGAATAACCTCTCTAATCCAACTATCACATAAAAATATGAAGCCATAAAGCCTTGGGGCAACTATAAAACAAATTCACAAGTTGCGTCCATGTCACGTTGATTGAATTTTGTTTAAAAATATATATGAGCCCTAAAAGGTTTAAGATGAAACGGCTGTCATTTCTTGATAAGTGACCTACTTTATAAAAATAGCTCAACCCATGTGATTTGGGACTGAAAACAACTTGCTGAGCTTTACAGTTTTAAACCTTATGAAAAACTAAAAAAAAAAAAAAAAAAAAAAATCGTGCCATATCTCTCCAAAAATATACGGCCGGGATAGGCAATCCTGTCGCACATCGCCACAAGTGGCGAGTAAGCCATAAAAGTGTAGCGAATTTGAGTTTGCCAGATTTTGTCTGCTCATGCGTTCAGAGCAGCCGTAATGGAGACAACGTTTAGAGAATACGTATATACATTTTATTACATTTTCTCATGTTATCGTTTTTCACAATGAAAAAACATGGGAATCTACACATTGAATAAATGTGTTCAAACAGCATGTCATTTTTAAATTTTCATTTGAGAAACACAATTTCTCAATTTTCACATAGTGTAGCTAATTTTACTTTTCATTCGCCACATATGTGGCTAAATTGAAAAAATAAATTTCTTGCCCTCCTGTGCTACAGGCATGTGAATTCTATTGGTAGGAGGTCGCGCAAGTGATGCAAGTATCCACAACGGAAAAAAAATTGTTACACAATTGAATGTTGCCCTCAGGAGGTTGTATTTCTCAGTCTAAGCTTCATCTGCACCCACGAGTTTCACCAGCCGTGTCTCTGGGGTCCAAAAAAGAACTGTTATTAATGTTGGTTACAAAATACAGTTTTCACATTGAATTAATTCACCTCTTTTTTTCCATAGGGAGCATCAATGTGAATCTAATCTTTCAGCACATAAAATATAACTGGTAAATCTCACCACTGGACGAAACACGCGGAAGCAGCCACTAAGAGGAACTAGAACTTAAAAATTTAAACAGAAATCGCCTGCTTGATTCAAGAATTTTTGGTTGAAATGACGAAAAGTGTATTCGGTACGGCCTTAAAAAAGAATTCAGAGACGCAGTAATAAGCGGTAAGTGTTAGGGTTAGATTTAAGAATCAAAGACTAAACCCTTACCCTAAAGCCGTGGGCTAAATATTTGGATGTGTCGTGGTTGAGTTAGAGTGTAGAGTATTTGTCGAGTTGGACAATAGTAGTGAAATCGACAAGGGATAGTGGACTGACAGAGTTATAGATTACACATAGATAAAGTGTAATAGGAGATGGACTTGAGACAAACCTGGAGAAGATTTATTAAAGTTATCACTCTCTCCAAGCCCTCAACTCACTTATACTGTCTAAGCACCTCCTGCTCTCACTCTTTTCTCTTAATCATACACAGAGAGTATAGCAAAGAGCTGAAAAATGTAAATTATGGATGGAAGGGTCGTGAACAGCGCATTAATAACTGTGTAAACTTTATTAAATGAAGAAGCATGTATGAAAATAATGCATTTCATCACCAACAACATAAATTACATCAAAAAATCATCAATAATCTCAATAATCATCAATCGTCATCAATAATCATCAATAACCACAAATCATCAATAATCATCAATAATCATCAATAACCACAAATATGCAAATACACACCCACAAACACACACACCACCAGTCATAAAACTGTAGAACACAGAGAAATGAATAAACTGAGTGTCAGTCCGTCTGCTTTCGTGGGACCAAATGTAATAGTTCCAGAAAGTGTCTTTACGTAAATATATACTCCATGGGTGATGGAATTGACCTGTAAAACTTTCCTGTAGGTGCTATCATTGGTGACCCTTAATTGCGCGAGGTGGGCTGGAAGACTCTATTTACCTCTGGTTTACCAAATGAATAAACTGCGTGTCAGTCTGTCCGCTTTCGTGGGACCAAATGTGCCAGCTCCAGAAAGTGTCTTTACATAAATATATACTCCATGGGTGATGGAATTGACCTGTAAAACTTTCCTTGTTGGTGCTAACTTTGGTGACCTCTAATTGCGCGAGGTGGGCCTCTCTATTTTTCGTGGGACCAAATGTGCCAGCTCCAGAAAGTTTCTTTACGTAAATATATACTCCATGGGTGATGGAATTGACCTGTAACACTTTCCTTGTTGGTGCTAACTTTGGTGACCTCTAATAGCGCGAGGTGGGCTGGAACTCTGTCTATCTTTGGCTGGCCGCTCCTAAGTGCGAGGTTTTACATAACCCAGGATTACACCAGACGAAGCTATTTTGGGACAAAGCGTCCCAGGCGCTCTTATCCGGTGCTATTGCTTGCTTGGCATTAAATCCAGTTTGGGCTTGCTTGACTGTGGCTTGACTGAGTGTCCCGTTTAGGCACACAAAGGCTGGTGATTGAAATTCTACTATAGACATGCTGGGCTGATTGATATGCTGAAAGCCGCATTGCTCTGACTGGTAATCCAATAAGCGAGTAGGGAACTACTACTGCAATAGATGATTTCAGATTTAGCGTTGGCTCGTTGCACTGCGTGAGCTTAACTTGGCGTTGACAAAGGGTTTTGGTTCAGGTATTTGGGGTTGACAACTCGTGAATGCTAGGTGTTACTCAGAAACCCTCTAGAACGAAGAGAATGAGACGTTCTTCGCCTGACTGGAATCTTGCTCTAGCGATTCGGTATCCCTGAAACTGAGACCCAAAAGAGACTGTGGTAAAGTGGGATGTTATAAATATTTATAGGGGACTTAGTGTACTGACTGAGATCAGCTGTGAAGGTATCTGTATCTAATAAGTGTGGTGTATTACAGATGACCTTATTTGCTACCACATTTATACCTCAGTCAGAATTATTCTGGAATATTGTGATGACTACGTTAAATGTCTAGGGTTATGATAATGATGAAGTGTAAGTCACAACAACAACAAACAGATAAACAATTTAATTTATTCCACAACACTTTACAACACTATGACACTCACACACATATAACACTCTATAAGACTATCTTAAATGAGTCAAGTATTTAAGTTTAAAAATATATGTATTAATTCCTTTCAATAATAGATATCCTGATTCAACTACACAGTGAACCAGGAATCACAATCAAATGTAATTACAAGTTGTATGTACACAGTTTATATATATATGATCTTTGTATTGACATATTTTATTATTATTATTCTATGTGTGTAATTTGAGAAGTGGTACTATGAAGTAATACTGGCTTTCAAGCTAGGTTGTGGTTTGTCATCATGACTTCAAGTGTTTACTTATGGTGGAAATTGTATTGGGAAAAGTTCACAGTTCCTGTCAATTGAAACAATTTATTGTCCCTCTTTTGTTAATATAATGTCAATTTTAGAGGGGGGCACATAGGATTGAGCTGCTCTGGCCACAGAATCTTATCTGCTGTGATGGCGGCAGGAAACAGTCTCCTCTACTTGATTGCTTCACTGTGTTCTTGAGACCTCTCGAGGGTCGCTATCTAGACCAAGGGTATGCTATCAGCCTCTGGATTCAGCACAACTCAGACCAGGTGCTGCTTCAAAAAGTTATGACCACGGTCCCTGAAACAAGAAGGTTGTACCTCCTACTTCAGAACTAATTTATAATCTATTTCCACACTGAACACAATACATAACAAACACTGAGTTCAGAGCGGTAGGCCAACTGCTAGCTTCATCTGAAACAATTTACACCAGTATTCTTCTCCCTAATGGTTACTACGCCTCTGCAATTCCAGCATTATTTCCTTCTAGTCAATAAGATAGGTGTCAGTGTACTATTTGGCGATCCCATGCAGATATACTTCTCTCCGACAAGTTTTGTTCAGGTTGGAGCAATATCTAGGCTTTGCCTCGTGTTTGCTCTGAACCACACACATATACAGACATAAATTATCAATTCACATTCAATTTTCATCAAAAAGATATCAAATATGTCAATCTTACCATAATTCATGGAAATAATAAACAAATACGTTGACTGGCGATGAATAATGGCACAAATTCCGATCTGCCTCTGTCCCAGGCTTTTATTTAGAAAAATATGCACTGGAACTCAACGCACTGTTTCTTAGTAAGTTTATTTCAAAATGTGGCACTGAACAGACGCTCCTCATTGACTATATCAACGGTTCTAGCCAATAGGGCCATGTTTACAAAGCTTTTTGAAAAAATTTATCCTTCCTACGTTTCCCCTAACAACCAAAAATAGTATTTGCAGTCCGACTAATCATGTTTAGCCTTACATATCTTTCCCGCCAATCAAATAGGATGTAACTTGTTGGCCTATTTCCCGTAAAATGGTGGTTTCAAAACATGCCACTGTGCGATTATGATTTGGTGCTGTCCGACATCCTCACTATTTTCTTTTGGCTATAATTTGTTAATTCCTAGACTATTTGCGTAACACTTAACATATTCTTTGTCAGCAAGTCCTAAGGAACCCAAATATATAAATTTAATGGAGCTAAGTGGCTGCGTTCAAAATATGCATTCTAGGATAGTCGTGTATTTTTATTTTTTATTGTTTTAGAACCGCCACCTGTTCTGCCTTTTCGACTGTTCTGTCAGACTACTGTCAGGATTTCAGACATAAAACAGTAGAATGTCATGTTTACTAATAAGCATTAAACAGGTTTTTAAACCTAACCCTCGTAGTTGTAGTGTTTTTTATCACTGTCTATTTGAGAAAAAAAAAGTTAGTGCTTCATGCCTTACGCGGGGAGGGTGGCATTAATTGTATATCGCGAGACGCGTGTTAGTGTTGCATGCGTTCCTGCTTTCAGCCCTCCCTCTCTTTCTATCCTAAGTCCATCTGTCCTTTCGTTTATGTTAACGTAGTGTATAAAATGAAATTAATGGAATATTAATTTAGGTCATTACGCAGTGTGCCTAGCTCAAGGTTTTCTTAGAAATACAGTACACGTTTTATTGTTTTGTTGAAACGCGTGTATTGATGCAGTAGGCTTTACTAGTAAACGTGAAAGCGTGAGAATATGCAGACGAAGCAGAAAAAGGGGGATCTCGAGTACAGTCATTGTGACAGCACTGTTCTTTACCATTCTTCTTTCCCTTTTATTGAATTTATGTGTTAGGCTTTACATTTACCTTTTAATTTATATATGTGGATTTAGAATGTTTCACGACAAATTCTCCCCTCTTAAAACAGACGTTATATGTCAGTCTATAATTCTATATACACATAGAGAAATTTATTATTATTTCTGGGGCTTACGGTGATTCTCATCACACGGATGGCGGCTTAAAAAATCCGCTCCCAAATTTGTTTTTCAAGAAATATACTCTATGCTAAACTCAAATGGCTGCATAAGTAATGACCATCTGAGTAACCTAGAATTTTCATGCCTAGCCTGCGCTAGAAACGACAAGGGTTTGTGATCCGTTTGCAACTTGAATGCCTTCCCATACAGATAAATATTGAATTTCTTTATCGCCCATATTACTGCAAGACATTCTTTTTCGCTAGTTGAGTAATTGGTTTCAGCTTTATTCAACTTTCTGCTAGCATATGCCACTGGGCTTAATTCCCCATCCAATGCATCTGATTTCTGTAACAGGGTCGCACCTAACCCGATATTACTGGCATCCGTCCTTACAATGAATTCTTGACTTAAGTCAGGTAATTTCAAAATAGGTTTGCTTGTGAGCTTTTCCTTCAATTCCTGGTAAGCCATTTCACATTGTGATGTCCATGTAATTCGATCTGGATTTCCTTTACGTGTCAAATCAGTTAACGGTGCACATATGGAATTAAAGTTTTTGATATACTTTTGGTAGAAACCACATAATGAGACAAAGGATCTCACGTCTTTCTTGGTTTGTGGTCTCGGGGCTTTCTTTAGTTTCTCTAAATTCTTGGGGTCAGGGGTCATGTTTCCCTGATGGACTGTGTGTCCCAAGAATTCTAATTCTTTACATCCAACGCAACATTTGGTTGGTCGGGCTGTTAAATTCGCTTCTCTAAGTCGATTAAACAGCATGTTCAGAGAGTCAATGTGTTCCTCAAATGTTTCTGTTGCTATAAGGATATCATCCATGAAATTTGTGATGCATGGATTATTCAGAGGGTCCAATAATTTTCTCATCATTCTAGAGAAGACACTAGGTGCATTCTTCAATCCAAATGGCAATCTGTTAAACTCATAGTGTCCCTCTGAGGTACTAAAAGCTAGGTATGGTCTAACCTCAGGCTTTACTGGAATCTGATAGTATCCTTTACTCAGATCCACTTTTGAGAAATATTTAGCTTTATTTAGCCTGGCAAACAACTGATTTGTATCCGGCAATGGATCCACCTGTCCTTCTGTGATAGCATTCAGTCTCCTGTAATCTATACAGAGTCTATGTTCTCCAGAGGGTTTCCTTAAGAGCACCATACTGGAACTATACGAAGATTCACTGTGTGAAATAATTCCTTCCTTCAACAAATAGTCTATCTCGTCCTTTAAAGCTTTCTCCTTAGCAAAAGGAATCGAATAGGGTTTCATACAGACAGGTGTGGGGTCTATCAGTTTCATATCATATTCCAATAAGTTTGTATGCCCCGGTCGGTCTGTTACACCTCTGTATGATTATCTAGAACCTGTTGCACTCTCTCTTTCTGATTTTTCGTTAAATGTGTACTGATTTTCACCTGTGCCGCTGTCTCACAGGGGTGTAATGGATATTCAAATGATGAAAGTGGTTCCTTTTTCATCTCCATGGCAATGGACAAGGTCAACAAGTGTGTCTCTTCCTGATTTTCTCTTTCCAAATATTTCTTTAGGAGATTCACATGATAGATTTTTTCTTTCCCCTTCTTATCTATCTTATAATTGGTTCTAGACACCTTCTCTAGAACTGTATATGGACCTTGCCATCCAATTTGTAACTTATTCTGACTGCCGGGTAGAAGAAGCAGTACCTTCTCTCCCACAGCCAAATCTCTGTCTTTAGCTTTCCTGTTGTAATAGGCAGCATGTTTCTTCCTGGCTTGTCTCAAATTTTCATTGGCAAGTTTCCAGCCAGTTTTTAAACGAGTGGTCAGCTCATTCACATATTGGTATGAGGATGTAATATTTTCCTCTGCCTTTTCATCAGTCCACGTTCTTAACAGCGCTTCATATGGACCTTTAATTTTGTGGACCTATTTGTCCATGCACCGGTATGGTCTCTTCCACTCGAAGCTCTATAGTGATGATTTTTCTTCCCAGAATTATCATGCACAAAACGACCGCTACCAATTCTTTTCTTGGGGCTTTCTCCCCACTTAGAATTCTTGATGAGAGATTTCCTCTCTACATCCTCTTCCTCCAGTTTGTTTAAGTCCGATTGAGGGATTTTCGGCTTATCCTGGGGTAAGACATCTTTTTGCACTCGCTGCATAGTGGCCATTGTAAAACAGTTAATTGAAGCTTGTCCGTGAAAAGGGGCTTCCCATTCCACTTGGTCCACTTTATCAAATTTATTTTTCTTGTCAGGCCTAAGTTTGCCCCGTGGCGTGTCCAGGTCCTGATCAATGTTCCCACTTGTGGGTGTTCCCTCATGTGCTATGCTACACCTTTCTACAAAATTCTCAATGTCCCACCTTGCCTTGGGCCAATAATAATTGTGAGCCACCTTTTGGATGATGGTACCAATTTTCTCATGGTCCCCATCTTGTTTCACATGTAGGCTCCTTATTAATTCTGCCCTATATGCCTTTGGAAGAACCAACTGTCCGTGACCATTGGATCTAGTTCCGGCCTTCCTGTAAATCAACTTGTTTTTCATATAAAAATCTCCCTTGCCTGGAGTTGTATGACAAGTTGACAATTTCCTGAAACAAGGCTTGAGGGTCTTATCCCCAGCCTGTGCCTTCCTCATCTCTTCTGGAGTGGTATCTATCAGGATATCCTCCTCCTGTCTTGAGGTCGACCTGACCTGAAGGGTGGCCATATACACAGGTTTCCTTCTACAACGGTCAGTATCATGATTGTCCATCTGACAATTTTTACACCACCTCCTTCCTTGGTTGAAAGATTTTCTTTCATCATATTTCCTTTCATCGAATTGTGGGGTTTTATTTTTATTGTCATACCGTGGCCTATCAAACTGGTGCTTACCTTTGTTTTGATCTCTAGGATCAAATTTATTAAAGTTCTGTGGTGCCTTAAAATTATCTACCTGTTTCTTTTTATTACCTGATACCTCTGCTGAGCTGCTTGATACCTTTCTGCAACATTTAGTAACTCACCCAGTCTCTCTGCACCTTGTTCCATGAGAAACTTTCTCAGGTCTGGAGCCATGGACTCTCTTAATTGTTCTATAAGGACCATTTCCTTAAGATCTTGGGTTTTCCCCAGAGAAGTCCATTTCTCCAAGTATGTCTCTAACCGTGCAGAGAACTGGTGATAGGTTTCACCTGACAGTAGTTTAGCATTCCTAAATTTTTTCCTATAAAATTCTGCGTTCTTTTCATATCTTAACAAAAGAGCCTGCTTTAGCATGTCATAATTTTCTTGATCACCTCTGCTCATTTTGGCAAAAACTTCATAAGCTGCACCACGAAGTCCTTGAGATAACTTTAAGCTCCACCTTTCTCTCTCTAACCCATACGTGGTAGCTAACAGTTCATATCTATTTAGATAGCTCTCGATATCATCTTCCTT
Source organism: Oreohelix idahoensis (assembly GCA_024509875.1). Lineage (NCBI taxonomy): Eukaryota > Metazoa > Mollusca > Gastropoda > Stylommatophora > Oreohelicidae > Oreohelix > Oreohelix idahoensis. The sequence goes on along the minus strand of JAMPIV010007314.1, from coordinate 245,034 downwards.
CTCAACAAAATGATCTAAATGAAAATTCATAACTGAGGTTGAGGCTCCCTGACTAGCAGTAGCATCGGAGGTAAAGGGACTGGCACCATTTTCAGGAGCCTGACCTTGAAACTCAAACTCCCTTAGTCGTAACTCATGTTCCCTTTGTAATCTCTTCTCCTCCTTTTCTGCTTCCCTCTCTGCAGTCAATCTTCTTTCTTCTGCGTCCAATTTCTTAGCCTCAGCCTCAGTCTGCAGCCTCTTAGCCTCAGCCTAAAATTGTAACTTCTTAATTTCCTTTTCAGCCTCTAACTTTCTTTCAGCCTCTTTTTCTAATCTTCTTTCTTCACGTTCAATATATTTGTCACATTCCGTAGTGACATAGGCAATCATAACTTGCCCGTCCATTCCTAACTCTTTAGCAGTCTGCACAGCAGCAGGTTGAAATTTGGCCAGGTCCGCCATTTTCTAACAGGTAAATGTATAAAATATTTAACCAAACAATTTTATCTATCAATAATTATCCAAGGACAACCACAGGCACTGAGAGCTCAACCTTATTTATTTTCACCCAAGGATACCTTTTAAATTTTTATTATTCCCAATATATATAATAGGAGAAAGTTCAATATCCCGGGAGCGAGACCCCAATATATGTGGTAAAGTGGGATGTTATAAATATTTATAGGGGACTTAGTGTACTGACTGAGATCAGCTGTGAAGGTATCTGTATCTAATAAGTGTGGTGTATTACAGATGACCTTACTTGCTACCACATTTATACCTCAGTCAGAATTATTCTGGAATATTGTGATGACTACGTTAAATGTCTAGGGTTATGATAATGATGAAGTGTAAGTCACAACAACAACAAACAGATAAACAATTTAATTTATTCCACAACACTTTACAACACTATGACACTCACACACATAAAACACTCTATAAGACTATCTTAAATGAGTCAAGTGTTTAAGTTTAAAAATATATGTATTAATTCCTTTCAATAATAGATATCCTGATTCAACTACACAGTGAACCAGGAATCACAATCAAATGTAATTACAAGTTGTATGTACACAGTTTATATATATATGATCTTTGTATTGACATATTTTATTATTATTATTCTATGTGTGTAATTTGAGAAGTAGTACTATGAAGTAATACAGGCTTTCAAGCTAGGTTGTGGTTTGTCATCATGACTTCAAGTGTTTACTTATGGTGGAAATTGTATTGGGAAAAGTTCACAGTTCCTGTCAATTGAAACAATTTATTGTCCCTCTTTTGTTAATATAATGTCAATTTTAGAGGGGGGCACATAGGATTGAGCTGCTCTGGCCACAGAATCTTATCTGCTGTGATGGCGGCAGGAAACAGTCCCCTCTACTTGATTGCTTCACTGTATTCTTGAGACCTCTCACTGGTCGCTATCTAGACCAAGGGTATGCTATCAGCCTCTGGATTCAGCACAACTCAGACCAGGTGCTGCTTCAATAAGTTATGACCACGGTCCCTGAAACAAGAAGGTTGTACCTCCTACTTCAGAACTAATTTATAATCTATTTCCACACTGAACACAATACATAACAAACACTGAGTTCAGAGCGGTAGGCCAACTGCTAGCTTCATCTGAAACAATTTACACCAGTATTCTTCTCCCTAATGGTTACTACGCCTCTGCAATTCCAGCATTATTTCCTTCTAGTCAATAAGATAGGTGTCAGTGTACTATTTGGCGATCCCATGCAGATATACTTCTCTCCGACAAGTTTTGTTCAGGTTGGAGCAATATCTAGGCTTTGCCTCATGTTTGCTCTGAACCACACACATATACAGACATAAATTATCAATTCACATTCAATTTTCATCAAAAAGATATCAAATATGTCAATCTTACCATAATTCATGGAAATAATAAACAAATACGTTGACTGGCGATGAATAATGGCACAAATTCCGATCTGCCTCTGTCCCAGGCTTTTATTTAGAAAAATATGCACTGGAACTCAACGCACTGTTTCTTAGTAAGTTTATTTCAAAATGTGGCACTGAACAGACGCTCCTCATTGACTATATCAACGGTTCTAGCCAATAGGGCCATGTTTACAAAGTTTTTTGAAAAAATTTATCCTTCCTACGTTTCCCCTAACAACCAAAAATAGTATTTGCAGTCCGACTAATCATGTTTAGCCTTACATATCTTTCCCGCCAATCAAATAGGATGTAACTTGTTGGCCTATTTCCCGTAAAATGGTGGTTTCAAAACATGCCACTGTGCGATTATGATTTGGTGCTGTCCGACATCCTCACTATTTTCTTTTGGCTATAATTTGTTAATTCCTAGACTATTTGCGTAATACTTAACATATTCTTTGTCAGCAAGTCCTAAGGAACCCAAATATATAAATTTAATGGAGCTAAGTGTCTGCGTTCAAAATATGCATTCTAGGATAGTCGTGTATTTTTATCTTTTATTGTTTTAGAACCGCCACCTGTCCTGCCTTTTCGACTGTTCTGTCAGACTAATGTCAGGATTTCAGACATAAAACAGTAGAATGTCACGTTTCCTAATAAGCATTAAACAGGTTTTTAAACCTAACCCTCGTAGTTGTAGTGTTTTTTATCGCTGTCCATTTGAAAAAAAAGTTAATGCTTCAGGCCTTACGCGGGGAGGGTGGCATTAATTGTATATCGCGAGACGCGTGTTAGTGTTGCATGCGTTCCTGCTTTCAGCCCTCACTCTCTCTATCCTAATTCCATCTGTCCTTCCGTTCATGTTAACGTAGTGTATAAAATGAAATTAATGGAATATTAATCTAGGTCATTACGCAGTGTGTCTAGCTCAAGGTTTTCTTAGAAATACAGTACACGTTTTATTGTTTTGTTGAAACGCGTGTATTGATGCAGTAGGCTTTACTAGTAAACGTGAAAGCGTGAGAATATGCAGACGAAGCAGAAAAAGGGGATCTCGAGTACAGTCATTGTGACAGCACTGTTCTTTACCATTCTTCTTTCCCTTTTATTGAATTTATGTGTTAGGCTTTACATTTACCTTTTAATTTATATATGTGGATTTAGAATGTTTCACGACAGAGACACCCTTTACATTAAGCAACAACAAAATCACACTAATGTTATATAACATAGTTATGCTTCGCTCCTTCCACTCTATCAATTATCAGCATGTGCCCGCTCTTGAAGGCGGTCGGAAGACTTAGTCCAACGGGTGGTTGAGAGCTTGATAGTCAATCGTGGTATCTGGGTTTACAGTTCATCATTTTTAGAGCATCGTGCCTTTGATGTTAAGTATGCGAATGTGGGTTTAAAATTACCTTGAGACCATGATAGTGATAATTGAATTCCCAAATGTTCATAGACTGGATAAGTCATGTCTAGAGTCCAAACAAACAATTTATTATACATTCTGTAGACATCGTACGTTGATCATGAATTACATCACAAATATAAATTAGAATCCTATGTTGAGTTAGCTATCTTGCATATCAGTCCTTTGTCTCGTACATCTGAATTACTGTAGGCAGAACGACATAACTATATGCACGCGTGGTTGGAAAATCCAACGACCGACAGTGAGATTATGCGTCTGGCACTAGTATAACTAAAACGGACTGTTAATTCATCTCGACAAGGTTTAGTCGATTACTAACCTGTAACTTCATCTTTCTTCATCATAACAGTGGACTGACCCATGTCCATAAGAAAATACAATATAACCGTGTGGCATTCCATGCCCGACACTATAAGAATATAAAGACACGTCTTCTCCGTTTGACGGTCATTTGAGAAAGGGTCCCGTCTCTTGGTCACCGTGCGTGACTACCAACGCTGAAACGTCACAGCGTTCACTAGGCTAATAATACTTTTACATTACATTAAACGTTGTAACCCCTAAATCGCATGCTGCTAACCTCTAGCAGACAATGCCAATTAATCTACCGTAACAACTCCCTGTCCACCGGGGGAAAAAAAATCTATTAGATAGATATTTTTTTTTTCAAAAACCTATCTGAATGAATATCAAAAAATTTAACAATATCAAAAAATTTAACCAAAAATGCGGCATATGGCCTACGATGTTCTGTCTAGAACAAATGTCGTGGTCATGTCGACTAACTAACAGTCATCTAATATATTAATGATCATATTATACATAAATGTTATACATAAATTGTATATGAACTAAAAGAGAATGGCTAATGTTGATATCTAATTAAATAATTAATTAACTTAAAATATGTCGCAATGAAATGTCACGTCAGACTAATCTAAAGGGTTAAAATTAAACTAATTAATTATATTGAGTGTGGGATAAGAATAAAGTTGTTGAAAATCTAATGTAAGAAAAATAAAAGGATATGTTAAAGAGAGAAATAAATAAATGAAGAATAAAGTAAAGAAAGAAAGTAATGTATAAATTTAACTTAGTTATGTGTGTTGGACATTAATTAAGTTTAGTATTAAGTTGTTAATACCTATCTAAATTAACTAATTTAAACAATAATATAGTATGTAATGTATCAACCTAATTAATAACTATATAATATAATAGTTACATACAATAACATTATATAAGAATCATGTGAGTTCTTATTTTTTTTCTTTCTTTCATTTTTTTCCAAATTTCATTTTTTTTTTTCATATTTATCTCACTTTTCATTTTAATTTCCATTATTTTAACGACTTAATTAAAATTAATTAAAGTTGGATATGATGATCCATACGTAGGCTTGATCCTTGTGAATTATGATTAACAAACAAATGTTTAAGTGTTTCAGTTCATAAGTATCGACGTTATTGACAATAGTTCATGTCGCATACTGAGTTACTTTGATAGTGTTTTCTATTATTTTCACTTGATGCACGGAAATGTGTCCAATAGTTTTATCATGGATGGATATCAAGCAAAGTCCTGGCGTAAATACGAACATAGAGTCAATTGATTTCATTCATTTCGTATATAAAGTCTTTAGTAAGCAGATACTTGTATTGTAGGCAATAGTTCATGTCTATGTAGAACAGCCATTATAGTGCTATGTCTTTTGAGTAAGTATCTGCGACGTTAATATAGTTCAGGACTCGACATCAGTAGGATTTCGAGATAGAGTATCTGCCAAGACGTTATCTGCTCCTGTGATGTACTCGATTGAGAAATCAAAAGGTTGAAGGAGAATAGCGAATCTGGTGAGCTTTGGACTTTTATGATTCGCCCGTCGTAGTGATGCTACGGCTTTCTGGTCTGTCTGTACTACGAATGTGGCTCCCAGCAGGAACTTCTCCAATTTCGTTATTGCCCACACCACTGCTAAAAGTTCGCGGTCGACAGTGGAGTATTTGACTTCTGGTGGTTTCAGTTTCCGTGAGACGTACAAGTTTGGATGGAGGATGTCGTCATGATATTGGAGCAAACATGCGCCAATTCCGTAGTTACTCGCATCTGTGCGGAGAATAAACTTTTTGGAAGCATCAGTTAGTCTCAAAATTGGTGGGTTTGAAAATATGTTAATAATATTAAGGAATACATTATTACACTCACTAGTCCATGTCACCTTCACTGGTATGTCCTTCTTTAATAATGAGGACAAGACAGCCGTGATAGATGACAAGTTAGGTACGAATCTACTGTAATATTGGACTAGACCTAACAAGCTTCTAACCTGTTTCTTCGTTTGAGGAACGGAAATGTTTAAAATTTTAGAAACCGTACTGGGTAGTGTTCGGATATATCCTGCTCCAATAATGTGACCCAAAAAAAGTTATTTCATGAAAAGCTACTTGTAATTTTGTGGGTTTAGCAGTTAAATTGTTCCTTCTTAATGTGTCCAAAACATTTTCAAGACCCAAAAAATGTTCCTCAAAAGATGAACTAAATAAGCATATGTCGTCTATGTATGTAATGATGTCTGGTCTACCTGAAAAAATGTGTCGCATCATGCGAACAAAGGTAGCTGGAGCGTTAACAAGCCCAAAAGGCATAACATTCCACTGGTATAGACCTTGCGGAGTGGAAAACGCTGTGTAGTATTTAGCTTTTTCGGTTAGTGGTATCTGCCAATAACCTTTAGTTAAGTCTATCTTAGTGAATATAGTTGCGGTCGATAGACGTGGCAGTAAGTCGTCGAGAAGTGGATGTGGTTCGCTATCAACTATCGTTTGTGCATTTAATTTTCTATAGTCGACGCATAGTCTAATGTTATTGTCCTTCTTTCGGACAATAACTAATGGAGAAGAAAATGGGGAATTACTAGTTTCAATAATTCCTAAAGATAACATCTGTTCAAGTTCCTTAGTAGTTTTAGTAAGAAAGTGTAGAGGAACAGAATATGGATGTACCCGAATTGGAGTATCATCGTTAAGAGTGATGTCATGACTAATGACTGATGTGCGACCTGGAACGTCGGTCAACACATCTGGATAAGATTGTAGAAGTTCAGCAATCTGTTGATGCTGTTGCGGTGTAACCGACGAAGAGATGGTTACGTCCCGCCAAGATTCACTAGGCTGTACTACAGGTACAGGTAAAGCTAACTGTACCTCAGGAAAAGAAGATTCTTCTTCCTGGATAACAGACAAATTAGAATAGTGACATCTAGGTACGACAGTGTCATCTAGTTCATGAAAAATAGCTTGTAGATGTTCAGGTCGAGTATGAAATTGTTTGAGCATATTTATGTGAAATATTTTATGATGTCCCTTAATGTCCAGGACATAATCAACATCAGAAATCTTATTGATAACCTGGTATGGACCGTTCCACGAGATGAGTAGTTTATTATTGTTATGTGGCAATAACACATAAGCTTGATCTCCTGGAAATAATTGACGTAATCGTCTACTACTGTTTTGGAAAGTTCTAGCTTTCGCTTTAGCAGCCTCAGATGAAGCTGTTGCCATTTTGCAGGCATCAATAATGTTATTCCGGAGATTAATTACATATTCATAAGATGACTGGGTATCCTGAGTCATCTCGGAGTCAATCAATAAGTCTTTTATTAGTCCCATAGGACCTCTTGGTGGAGCGCCAAAGACTAATTGAAACGGAGAGAAGCCAGTTTGTTCATGTGGCACCTCTCGATAAGCGAATAACACAGCTGGGAGTACTCTGTCCCAGTCCTGTGGATGGTTAACTGTAACTTTATGTAACATTTGTTTGAGTGTGCGGTTAAGTCTTTCTACAGCACCATTACTCATTGGGTGATAAATGCTGCTGAGATTTCTATCTATATTCCAAGTCTTCATTACTTCTGTCATAGTCTCAGAAATAAATTGAGATCCATGATCTGACAAAAGTTTCCTAGGAAAACCTACTCTAGAGAAGATCAGGTGTAGTGCATCAGCTACATCTGTGGTGGTGGTTGTTTTCAATGGGATGGCTTCTGGCCATCGTGTGCATAAATCGATGCACGTGAGAATAAATCTATGTCCTCTGGCTGAAAGTAAAAGTGGGCCAATAATATCAATGGCCATCTTGTCAAATGGTCTCACAGATATGTCACAAGCCTGAATAGGCGCCGTGTGAAAGGCTCCTCGTGCTTTCACTTCTTGGCATATCGTACAGGAGCGTACGTACTGTGAAATATCTCGTGACACTCCCGGCCAAAAAAAAAAGAAGATAATACTCGAGTTAGTGTCCGAGTATATCCCATGTGACCTGCGCACTTAGAATCATGTGCGTGTTGAAGTATGTACCGTCTAAAAGCAAAAGGTACCATGACCTGTTGTCTTACATGAGTTTTATCCATAAAACATCTTAGTAGAATGTCATTTTTAATAATAAACCAATGACTATTATTATTGTTCATAGCACGATTGCCAACTTTGTTGACTAGTGCAAAAAATTTTGTTAATGACCTGTCTTCCTTCTGTTTTGCAGCAAAGGATACTCGGTCAATAGCAGAATGAACCTCGATACTTTCATGTTTTTCTGTTTCCTTGTTTTCAGTGTCCATAGTCTCTAATTGTTTCGTATGTGCTCTGGTTATTACTGCATTTCCGATGCATAGATTATTTTTTTCCCATTCAATAATCTCTTCTGGTGTGCAATCTTTACTTCCGTGTATGCATCCCACCATAAGGTCGGCAATTGGGTTTCTTAACATGCATGCTTTAACGTTGCCTGTGAAAAAAGGTGTATCAATATGTATAATAGCAGTTGGATAACATTCTATGGTTCCACCAAAGGTCATGCACCTGACATGTTCTCCAGTTGCACAATTTGGATGAACAAGTGACTGACGGATTCCGATCGTTGTCGATCCCGAATCTCTTAAAACTGAGACGACGGATCCATTAACTTTTCCTCTGTTGAAGATCAGCGAGCCTGTTCCGTCATTGACTGCTAGACTGACTTCTGGTAGAATGTGTCCGCAGTTCAGAACTGTCTCTTTTGCCTTCTGAAATATAAAATTACATTTTTGGCAACTATTTGCCACGTTATAATTCATTGCAAAACAAGTAGACGAAGACTGTATTTTGTTATTAGTAGGTGAACTCTGAACCGCAGGGGTTGTAGTAGTAGTAACGGCTGCCCCTGTATTATGATTATAATTTGTCGATCTACGAGAATGAGAACGATGACGAGAATAATCAGTTGAATTATCCCGTTGTCCCCTATTGTAACTGTTATCTTGGTGTCTCGAGCTATAATTATCGCTGTTGTTCCAATTGTTACCATTATTATAATTATATGACCGATTATAACTTGAGTTACGTGGATTACTGTTGTATCTGGACTGAGGTGAATAATTTCTGTTTTGTGGTCTTCCTCTATTAAAGTTATTGTTAAAGCTATTACGTCCCTTATGAAAATTAATGTCATAGTTTCCCTTGAACCTACCTCTGTCCACACTGTGTGTTCTAGGTTTGTTATTACTATGATATGCCATATTGGAGGCTACAGGAAGAGGTTCTCTTATCAACGAGCTAGAAATGTTAGCATTCGGATGAGCGGTGCAGTAATTTAACGAAATTTTTTCTAACTCATCAATAGTTTCTGGTTTCCGTTCTTGCAGATAAGCAAAGAACGGTGGGCTGACAGAAGATAACACTTTATCCCTCAATAACAAATCGACTAACTTGTCGTAAGATTTGTTGACACCTGCCAGTTCAACCCATCTGTTAAAAGTATTGCGTATGTTAGCAATAAAACCTGTAAAGTCTTTATTATTATCTGGCAACAAACTTTTGAAACGTAATCTACATGCCTCTTCGTTCAAGTGGAACCGACGTAATAACAAAGTCTTAATGGCCTCATAGTCTGTGGCTAATGTCGGATCAATATTTTGTGCTGCACTTGCAGGTTCGCCATCCAGAAATTCCTTGAGTTTAAGTGCCCATGCTGTTTTGTCAAGGTTATTGACCTTGCATATATCCTCAAAGCGCGCCAGCCATGATGACAAATTGTCCACGTGTAACTTGAATGGTGGTAGCTTAAAGTAATAATTGCCTTTAAGTCGGTTGGAAGAAGATCCCGATTGAGCATTATCAATTTGACTTAATGCAGCACCCTGCGAATTAAGTTTTGCTGTTTCCAATTTAAGCCGTTGCAATTCCATTTCTTGCTGCAATATGATTTCTTGTCGTTTCAATTTATTCTCTTCTTCAATCCGTAGGATTTCATCTCTTGCCACCTTTCTTTCTTCCTCTTGTCTTAATTCTTCTCTCTCTGCCTTAGCAATAGCTTTCTTTTCAGCCTCTTTTCTTTCAAGTTCTTCCATCTCTGCTTTATATTTTCCAAGTTGTTGTTCCGCAAATTCCAGGAGTGCATCTCCCTTTTTGTTACAATCTTTTCCAATTTTAATGAAATGATCCAAGGTAAGCATTCTTGAAGTTGAATTATTTAAGTATTCAATTACTTATGTCTAGTAATCACCACTAGAAGCTACGTAGATCTTTGTAATTACTCAACGTATGAATAATCAATATAAGAAATTGTAGTATTCCTGTACTGTTATTTATAAGTTCCCCAAATCTGTAATATTGTGTAAAAATATTATATATATCCACTAATATCTATCATAAATAGTTATGATAGTTAGTTATCTAAGGTGATGAAATTATATCATGCACTTAATATTAGTATTCAATAATTATGGGTATTATCCCTAAATAATTAGGTTATTTAATCTTAATAGTTATTAAGTTCACAATGTAGTACTGAGAAAGTGTACTAATTAAAGTGTAATAATTAATCATTGTATATTATGTCATAATCATGAGCTATAAAGTGCATTGCCCATTTCTTGGACCACCACTGCAAATTGGTGCAAAGTCCCTAATTCCTCCTTAAAACTCATAAAAATTTAATCATATTAATCTACACTCTTATTAATGAATAAATTATAGTATTAATATTAAATTATAAAAGGATGAAATGAAGACAAACAATACAATGGGTTAAACAAGGATTACAGAACAGTATTACCATACGATAAGACATTTTCACAATAAAAATGCATTTATAACTAAGTTGACTCAACCGGAAGTGAGAGATTAAAGAATGAACTGAATAGAAAACTAACCTGCGTACACAAAAATTAGTGACGTATACATGGACTCATTAACGGTTGTACAAAAAATATAAACTGAATGATAGTAAGGTCAGAAAAAACGCGATAGGTTACAAACATTGTTACAAAACTGAATAAAAATTAGAACTAAATACACTAGAATACCCCAGTTATAACACAACTAGACACCTAACATATAAGGTGAATTAATGCAAGTCCGAACGAAACAATCACCGGTAATGTCTTCGACGCGTTCTTCGCGAAATGCGATTAATTCACGGCCCTAAGAACAATTAAAATCAGTTCGTGGCATCCAAGGAGCCATAGAATTGATTTCAATCCGCCGCCCATCCATACCCACAAATAAGGGACAACATCAACGAAAAAAAACCCAGATATAACATAGATATATAATAAATAGAGAGGACATGCCTGCACAGCGAAATGGACTTAGTCTTGTGCTATATGAAGGACAATCGTCCTAAGTCTAAACTTATCTTTAAAAGGCTCCGGCGATATCAAGTTCATCAACGGACTAGATTAATGCCTAGTAATGTTTGCTCCTGATTGGTTGATAACCGTATTCACTCGTCTGGTCTTCTTGATCATGTAAATCTTCATCAAACTTGGAATGCGTTGACGGTTGTACTTTCTAAGCGCGGCATCTACGCATGATGTAGTGACGTCAGATTGGCATTTCGTAGTCATGCGTTGAACGTCGTTTTTATGCAAATCATGTGACTTTCTTGTAATCATAAACAGTTTGTAAAAGTATGTAGACAAGAAAAATTTTCCTTAATTCTTTCGTTCATCTCGCGATGACCAACCAATTCTTTCTTTCGTTCCCCAGCAATGGCCAACCAGTTCTTGAAGGCGGTCGGAAGACTTAGTCCAACGGGTGGTTGAGAGCTTGATAGTCAATCGTGGTATCTGGGTTTACAGTTCATCATTTTTAGAGCATCGTGCCTTTGATGTTAAGTACGCGAATGTGGGTTTAAAATTACCTTGAGACCATGATAGTGATAATTGAATTCCCAAATGTTCATAGACTGGATAAGTCATGTCTAGAGTCCAAACAAACAATTTATTATACATTCTGTAGACATCGTACGTTGATCATGAATTACATCACAAATATAAATTAGAATCCTATGTTGAATTAGCTATCTTGCATATCAGTCCTTTGTCTCGTACATCTGAATTACTGTAGGCAGAACAACATAACTATATGCACGCGTGGTTGGAAAATCCAACGACCGACAGTGAGATTATGCGTCTGGCACTAGTATAACTAAAACGGACTGTTAATTCATCTCGACAAGGTTTAGTCGATTACTAACCTGTAACTTCATCTTTCTTCATCATAACAGTGGACTGACCCATGTCCATAAGAAAATACAATATAACCGTGTGGCATTCCATGCCCGACACTATAAGAATATAAAGACACGTCTTCTCCGTTTGACGGTCATTTGAGAAAGGGTCCCGTCTCTTGGTCACCGTGCGTGACTACCAACGCTGAAACGTCACAGCGTTCACTAGGCTAATAATACTTTTATATTACATTAAACGTTGTAACCCCTAAATCGCATGCTGCTAACCTCTAGCAGACAATGCCAATTAATCTACCGTAACACCCTCATAGGCTTAATATATTTTGTACACCCAGGTACCTGTCAGTAAATGTTCTGACAGCAAAAACTATTCCTCTTCTTCCAACTAAACATACAGGAAACCTAACCTTGTAGTTACAGTTGAATGGATTTTATTCATCTTAAACAACATTAAGTGAATTTACATAAACAGATTACAGCATTTGACATTACAAAAATAAGCCGTATGTCCCTTTGGGGAAAAATTAACATTCCACAAATGAATACATAGAAAATGCAATGTTCTAGCTATAATAATACAGTTGTGAGTGAATCATAGGATAAAATGTTTTCTATGGCTGGTGACTGCTTTCTGTGAAAGTTATAGACTAGTGCCTAGCTACACAAATAAGCATATCATGATTCCACCCTGCCACTAGAAGTTTCTATCAAAAAGGAATAAGCGACTATCTCCCATAATTCAGTGTTTAAGTGCCTGTATCTCACTATTAAGTTTTAAGTGAATAATCCACACCTCTGACATTATCTTCCAGAAATGACAGTTAATTAGCCTATTCTTAACCCATGATAAGCATCTGTTGTTTTAGTTTAAATTTTAACAATTTTTTTTTAAATTTATTAGTTCTGAACCAAGTTTTAGTTTGGTCAGAACATATGAAATGATATGGATTTTTCAATGAAATGCATAAATATGTGGCATAATAAAATGTAATTTGTGTACATAGGTGTATTATAAGAATGGTTAATATTATTATTATCTATACTGTCTTTGGGAGAACTAGTACTGGATGTTACGTTGGGGTGGCGTCATCACGCCCAATCTGTGACTACCAAAATCATTGTCTATTGACTTATGGAATGAGGTAAATGTTTTATTTCTCTTCTTCTTCTTCTTCTTCTTCGTTCGTCCTGAAAAGGACGGTGGTTGCGTTGTGTCTGTTTACAACGTAGCTGTGATATCTGCACCTTTCGGTCGACACATCCGACTTCTGCACGGCATTTTTTAGGACCGGGTTTGCCTTCCCATTTCGATCCACACTCGCTCAGCCAGCCTGCACAGCTGCAGACTGTTTCCAGGACCACCACGTGGAGGTGGAGTGCGGTCTTGACCAGCTCTGGTTCGCTGGTCCTGACGCAGGCAGTCAAGCTATGAGTCGCTGACTGCGGTCTCTATTGCTGCGTCTTGAGGTCCCGTTTTATTTCTCAATAGTTATGTCTTTATTTGATGGTAGAATAGTTGTGAATCTCCAGCAGGCCAGGTTTTCACTCATCTCACCTGTGACGATCTGATACAGGATTCTTGTGGCCCACTCCTCTCCGTAGCTGGAGTACAATGTTAGGCTGCACAGACACAAATGTTAGGCGGCACACACATCTGCTTGTGTACTCTTACATAAGCATTTGGCACCACTGTAGTGCCAAAACAGAAACTCACAATTCAGAATTGAGAACACAGTTAATACTAGCAAAACTCAGCTGAGCTGCTGGCTAGAGTATGGCGTCCCACTAAATTGTATGTAATATTTCTTGGAAAACACCACTAGCAGTTAATGACTGTGTTACTGGACAGACTTATATCAAATGGCAAAATGTGTGTCTCTATCCCGCTAATATAAAAATGCGTTGGCCAATCAGATCAGAAGACTAAGCTTTTCAATTCAAAATTTGAAAATAAAGTCAAAATTACATCTCAATTTCTCAAATGTACGTCGGTCACATTTTATCTTTTCCCAATAAAGTCAAAAGTACATCTCAATTTTTAAAATGTACGTCGGTCACATTTTATCTTTTCCCAAAATTATCCTTGTTTTTTTGGACATGTAAAAACTGCACGAACCTGCTTCCTAAGTTACTTTTAGCCACTATCTCCCGACTTTGCCCCGCTAGTTTATTACAGTTTGAAATTTGCATTTTCTTGTCTCAAGGACGCAAAATTGAGACTTTAGTGAAAGTATGCACAACAATACTGTTCGCTAGTCTGATAGGAACAATACGGTCTTTCGTAAATATCTTCCGTGTTATCTGTCCGTATGTATAATTAAAGGCATATTATTTCTCTGTTTAAGATGGGCTATCAAACTAGCTAGGTTTTATTTTCATAATTTTATTATTAAGAAAAAAACCTACTTTTCTCAAGGTTAGTTTTTAAAATCAGTTTTTGAACGTTCGTTCACGCGGTTGCCGCTATATTCAAACTATAACGTCAAAGTACCGTAAATCGTCAAAGAAACGTCTGTCTCTGACAAGAGCTAAAGTCGTTATTCTATCAATTCATTACATTGTGTCAACTAGTGGCGTGATTTTTTTTTCTTTAAACTACAAATTGCGTCTTTTTGCCTTTCTAGATTCAAACACGTGTTCAGACCGTCATAATGATTTTTATCTCCGTTTCCCTCCCGTCTACAAGGGTACCGTTTCGTCTGCACGTCTACCTAGTTAGTTTCAATGGCGGTAGGAAATGCTGGCATAGGCGAGCATGTCTCCTAGTATCTCACGCATTATTTTATCCCTACATGTTATCTTACCCGTTATCTTTATAATTGGAGATATTTTAACGTTGTATCACAGTAAATTCATCACACAAATGTATCGGCGTAATGCGTAATAAAGAGTAAGACAGAGGTTTCTCTAGAGACTACATCAAAGACAACAGATCCCGTGCGAAAGTTCCCCAGATCGGCGATGCATAATATTATGGTCAGGAGCCACAACAAATCTCTCCTGAATTGAAGATCAAACTCGTTTACCGACCTCAGAAGATTGGTCACTGCTAACGAGCCGTTTCTTTCACAGAAACCCTTTCGCTCGTTCAAACACTCTAAGCGTAACAGAAATGTTTCTCTGGTCAAACGTACCACAGGTGCGTTGATGTAACGTTACCGTTCGCTGACCGCTGTAGGAATTTATTACTGAAGGCCAGCCAGAACGTAAACAAACCTCGGGTGGGGTTTGCGAAGGTGAAGAATGAAAGAAAAGAAGAATACAAATGACGAGGAAACCAGGACATTAAAAAAGTAATAACATATGGAACGGAATGGTAAAATAAATTATCAGTCACTGTGACAGGATGACATCGAAGAACATTCTCCTACTGTTCTTCATTTCAACCGTTTGTTTTTTAATCGGAAGGCATTTATTGTAACATTATTCATTGAGTTAGACATAAATGTAACTTTTCAGAACAATTGTAAAGAACATACATGTCTCATTCTCACGGAAATATATTTGCTAGCGAAGAATCTTTTTCTTTTGTCAGTTTAAAAAAAAAAAATTACCTTATTCTCCAGCGACTGAATATTTGAGCGCGTATCCTCCGAAATTAATTTCACACGTGACATACACTCACACATTTGAAGAAAAAAATTAACCCCCCGTGTTAAATCCGTTTACAAGAAGAAGAAAAAACGTGACACGTTTAAAAGTAAGCAATGACACGCAGCAGACGACAAGCTGATCTTGAAAGCACATATTTTGACCTGTTGTAAAAAAGAAAATATTTCATAAACGGGGCTTTATACGCAGGTGTTATAAATATAAAAAGGTGTGTTATATATATATGTGTGTGTGTGTGTACGTGTGTGTATTTATGCGTGTGTGTGTGTGTGTCAATTTACGTGTGTGTGCTACATTACTAAATGCAGTGATATTATTGTTTACTTATTACTGAAGTTAAGAATGTTTTAATTTAAAAAAGATTTGAAGAATTGTATTATTACAGGGCAGGAATGTAAAAACGGCAATGAGGGTGGTCTCTGTATCAATGTTCTAATGTATGGCCACCTGCTTGCCCAGGTTCTTTTCCTCTTAGGCTAGCAATGATATGCTGTATAATTATAACAGTCACACACACAGTAAGCGATGAGATAACGCCATAATAATTGAAACACTATTTATTTACATATGAGAGGATCATTGCTGTCTGCTCTGACCTCCACATCTGGTCCATCACAGAATATACAATGTGTAAGTTCTTTCTCAATATTTATTCCTTCCCTCACTCTCTTTCTCGTTCTTTATACCTCATGACCTTTTACCATCAATGATCACTCAGGTGCTATAGTCTCTACTTCTGTTGTTTCTTCCTAAGTTTCCTACTTTATTGTTACATATCATCTCAGTGTTCAGGTTATTTATTGATGAAACCGGACCTCGCCGGGATTGTTACTTTCCCTTTCATCACTGAAGAATAGGACTACTGTATGTCTATGTATTAGAATTCACTCTACGTACCTTTTTCCTTTCTGAATAAAATCTAACTCACACCGTTTCTCCTTCTAGACAAGAATTCTCACTATTCAATATTTCGGGTTAATCATTATCCCAAACTACTTCTTGTCCGTGAAATATTCATCACCTAAACTACTTGAGTACTGCCTTCAACATGGCCACTCGCGTACGTGCGCTCTGCACTCTCTACCTCACGCCTCTGGACTGCTGCTGAGAAAACGTGCTCTACTGGATTATCGTTCACCCCTTTCATGCGCATCATTGTTCGAGCATCCCCTTTTTGTACTCTATCTGAACCTTCCCATATCTGATTCTCATGATTCGTTCCCTTACTGCCATAGTGTCTACTTCTTTACCCTGATGAAATAAAAATTTCTTTCGTTCGTTCATAGTCATCATCATCATTTTTGAAATGGGTGAATGGTGTTTTTTGACGAGGCGAATTGTGACATGAATGAGGAAGTGAATAAGTATAATTTCAGATACTGGTGAACCAAAAACTATCATTGGTTCTCTGGCAGAGAAGAACAAGGAGCGGACAGGTTAATTATGTGGTCTGGGCAGGGCAGGCACTCTTCTAAGTAACAAATTATTTGCTTATATACAACAGCGCATTGCATCTGGGATTTAACATGAATAACAAAAACAATTACATGCTGCAAGAATTTAGAATCATAAATGTATTAAATCTGTTTGTAAAATGCTGTAGTGATCGGCACTTTCGGATATTATTACAGTGTGGTCTAGCGTTATAGCATTACATTGTCGCGTAAGAACTCATTCAGTGTTGAACGGGGAAGGGGAAAGGGGGAGGGGGGGCAGAAGCGCTATCATGAGACCTTGCACAACCCTGGAAAATCTCTAAGGCCAGCTCTTGGGTTATGAGATCATATATGTCATCAGACCATTCTTCACAGAAACAATAGTGGAAGGAGACAAATACTTGAACATTGTGAGTGATGAAATGGTACCAGACCTTGATTTAGTCGGGGGGCGGCCCACATGGTTTATACAGACGATGCTACCGAGCATTAATGCAATTCAAGTGCGTGATTGACATGGCGACTGTCGTAGATTTTCGATAGGAGAATTAAGACTTGGGTTGGTCCCTTCTGAATAGCTTGGAATGAGTGAGAGTCCCAGGGTGAGTTAGTAAAGGAAATAGATTCCACGAGTGAGATGATAGAATAGTGATAGAGGCTGTCTCTGAGATGCGAGAAAATCTTCTCTCTCTCTCTCACCTATCTTCTACGACAGATTTTAAGCAGTCAGACAGTCTACAACATATACATTAAATATATGTATACCAACCGATCTCTACCCACTCACGTGCACGCACATACAGTGACGACAGGTAGACACACAGACGTGGGGAAACTATAACAATGATTATATAGATATTTAGAACGAGCTGACCAACACGCTGATTAATTTATGGTTAAGTTTATTTATCATATTAAACTTACGACACAACATATAAAATTTACGTCAAAAGAAAACATATACAAATAGTCATCAAATTCAAGAAAATACTACAAGGATGATAGACCCGTTATGATATTAACTCTAGGTTTAGCCCACAGCCCCGTTATGAGACAGATGATGGCCCAAAGAGTCATAAATACATATGATTAGGGTCTAATATTTTCCTTCAAAAAGGAACAATTTACTCAAGCAGCCACTCTTCCGTAAGGAGATTGTGACGTGGGGGTGAATCAATAGTTATCAAAAAAAAACTCACTCAGTCCACTTTCACTCGGTTCTTTCATCAGGGATCCCTGGCACACGTTCTTACCTAAAATCTTGATGTAGTTCACAGTCTGGCGCAACCTTAGGACACTTCTTTACAGTGAATCTGTATTCTTTGGATAAAGCGAATCCCAGCTCTACAATTACAGGTTTATTCCACTGTTTTCGGGGAGCATTCACTTCACCAGTTAAATTTTGATTACTGTTAATGTCACTTGAATCAGGTTGGATAAGCAAGTTTAAACGGGCACACAGAGTCAGAAAAAAACACGAGGATTTCCTTAATTTTGGGAAAGATGACCAGTGGACAACTGCTCTCAACAGATAGTCTTGGTTCACTATCCACTCTTTCAATAGTTGTCGAAATTGTTAAATGTTATTACTTGTAATTATTCTCGCCGCCAGGCAGCATGTATATTTCAATTTGAGAAGCAAGATGAACTGGCTCAGAAGCCCAGTATACACATTAGTCTTTAGCAACCGTTAGTGGGATTGGTATTATTGTTTATCTCTGATGGCACATGCACTGTCAGACCTGGGTTACTTAATTTTAAAAAAAAAACCCACGTGGTTAAAGATAGGAAATGTCTATGCTTCTCACAATTATGTCTCTTTACTAAACGCCGGCAAGTTGGGTTTTCCCCAGCATTCGCTAAATGAAGAAAACAACGTGTCGTGAAACGAAGTGTAACCCACTACTTTGTTAATCACTATGTCGAGATACAGATTTGCTTCAACCAATCAACGATCAACGTTCACCAGTCTCTGAGACAGAATAAATTAACGGCCATCTTGTTCACGCAAGATGGCCGATGAAAACTGAATAAAATTAGGCTGTATGAGACCAGGTACAAAACCGGAGGAAACCAATCAACTTGCTCCGCCAGGAACCAACCGAAAGCTTTCCTCAAGTAGTTACTTGACTATATAATCGGGCGGATTTTATGCTAACCACGCAACCCCGAACTTGACGCCAGAGATACAGACTGAAGAGGGAGAAGCTGTCACCTTGATTTATGGTAACTTACCTGAGGGCATCGACCTGCAACCTACTTCACTAAGTCGCGTCAAAACCTGGCCAGTTTAAAATCTTAGGAGGGTAAATATTTTTACGATAACCGTTGGTATTTGTTGTGTGTCATTTATACTACCTATCAGGTTACTGATTGTATCTTGGGGGGAATTAAGTATAATGATTGTATTTCCTATTAGGATTGAATAGACGAAGACTAATAGGACTCATACTTCAACCTATTGTCTCCTATACTTCAATCTATTGTCAGTCTATAACTTCAGTCTATTGTCTCTGATAATTCCAAACTGCAATATAACTAAAACAGTCCTTGTTAGGACTCAATCTATTGTCTCCTATAACCTGCAATATAACCAAAACAGTCCTTGTTAGGACTCAATCTATTGTCTCCTATAACTCAATCTATTGTCTCAGATAAGACCAACTCCAATATAACCAAAACAGTCCTTGTCAGGACTCATTCTATTGTCGCATCTAACTCCAATCTATTGTCTCCTATAACTCCAACCTGATATATCACCAACCAGTCCTCGTCTCATATACTCCTATCATAAGAACATAACAATATTGTTAGGATATATGTTACCAGCTATTGTCAGAGAGGGCGTGATATAGTATAGGGGGAAGGACATTGTTGTATCACACCTAGGTGTACATATTATTGGATTTATTCATGTATTGATTTATATTATGGGATGTATTCATGTATAAAATGTATTCATGTATTGAATCTATATTATTGAATGTATCCATGTATTAGTTTATCAGAAAGAATGTTTTGCAAGTAGACACCTGTCTTGTCTCGCTATTGCTAAATCATACTGAGCCATGTTGTCATTCATCCCACATGCATACATCGGAGACACGCTCATTTCACTCACACTAGAAATAGGTGGGCTTGAGGACAGAAATTAGCCCCTATTTTTGCTTTGTTACAGGTTTAATTGTGTCCTAAAAAACCTGAGGTCGTATGTTCGAGTCAATCCCGCTGCCTGGAACTCCGCAGGAGCATAGAGGTTGACCAGACTCTACATCTTTGGTCCCCCTCAGTCTTGGGTGGGCTAAAGGAACGATACTCTGCCGGTGGTGTGAACCAAACAAAGAAGAACAGACTTAAGAGAGATGAGTACACATTAGTACCATTTCTGTCGGCATTGTGAGCATAGAACTGTCAATGAAGAAAACGTGAATTAGCGTAGCAAGAGACAATAATAAGATCATAGTGGATAAATTATACGTAAATAACAGCATAGCTGATAAACGTTATATCCTTAATTAACAGCACCGCTGATATAATTTTTTGTTCCTATAATTGGAAAACGTGTTGTAATATTTATAAATATAAATATTTGTAAATCATATGTAAACTTACCAATTCATTTCATTCCATTTTTTTTTTTTTGCAACATTCACCTTTCAGCACAAGAGTAGATAGTGTATATATACTAAATAAAATATAAGGAAATTGTATTTTGAACGACTTGTCAATTTTATCATTGTTAAGTAAAAATCTGTTTCCTTGCTTTGTTTAATATCACAATTGGTTACACAGCAGAGGTGGCGCTTTATGTCGGTCTCCTCTATACTATTGTTTCGAGATCAGATCATTCACAGCCGTAACTAATTTGTGATACCAGTAGTCCTCTCAGACACTGGGACTTCACCATTTTCTGCAGAAATCCTATTTCTGTAATTGTCAGTACTATACTGATCCAAGAGCCAAAATAAAACCTCTCGCCACACAGTAAGTTATGTAAATAAAATCAAACATCATGAATTAGAAAATACATACGTATTTCGTCAACACTCAATGATGTATCTAGCGTTATAAGTTTAGTTTTTAAAATATATTCTCTCGTCTGATTTATTTAGAAGTTAAATTAAATTTCTTTATTAGCCGACTGAATTTAAGCAAGAAATATAATTTCTGTTTTCCACTGTAACTCGTCACTATAAATAATACAGACTAGATAAATTTAGCACTCTGCACAAAATCTAACTAGTGAAATAAAATCGGCGATTTAACACTTAATCACTTCACAAAATACTAGATAATAATATATTTACCTCAAACACAGCACTACAGGATATCGCACAATTAAGAATTATATGCCTATATTTATGGAAGTCTAGAAGTTCGACAAATTGTCGCAACAAACTGAGAAACTTCGCTATACGGCTTTACTCTTCGCGAACCACCTGTCTACTGCGAATTATTGAGAAAGAATGAAAATAAAGTTTCAAAACTAGTTTAATATCTTAAAAAAACCAGACAAAGGAGGAACTATTATTTCGTAGAAAACGAAATGCTCTCCTCCCCCTTTTTCCGGCCTTAACGATACGTTTAACACCTAACATGTCGTAACTGCCACCTACTGACCACGATGTACGCGTGTCAGTTTCAAATCCCAGACAGCCTGTCTGAAACTGCGACTATAAGGTGTAAATATTCGCTCCTACTTAAGCGTTCGGCCGATGCAACTCGTGGTTGACCGGTGAAAATGCAGACGGATGTCGGCTCTCTCCTAGCATTCTCACGCGTTTACGTCGAGAATCTAACTCAGGAGTGTCGTGTCATCTGAAGGTGCAGACCCAAGTCGGCTCGATGTCTGAGATAGCCGCAACTTAATTGCCCTTCTCGTCTGACTGACATCTAAGTAATAGAATTACGTATCCCAGTATGAGAAAAAACACAAGGTAAAGTTTGAGGATACTGAAGAAAATATTTTTCGCAAAACAAGTGATGCGAAAAATACAGGAAAAAACAAGTAAGGAAAGATAATAAAATAAAGGATGCGGGTGAGAGAATAGGAAGAAGATGTAGGCAATTTAATGATATAAAGACCTACGTGACAGCGACATGTTGCCTAATCGATGGATTGGGAGGAGAGGACCAGAGGAATGGGCTCCACGGTGACTTGACCTTAATCCGCTGGACTTTGACATTTGAAGATTCCTGAAGGCAAAAGGTGTACGCTGTGAATATTCGAGTTCTTCCTCATCTCCAAGAGAGAATTACTGAGGCTTGCGCTGCTGATTCCAATATGCTGACAAGAATTTAACGAAAAATGGTCTGCCGGTTCGGAAAATATGTTAACGTTCGGGGTCGACACGAAGAGACTTTATTGTGAATAAGCGTACACTCGAATCACAGTTTGTCCAAGTAATAAAGCATATGTAGTGTAATTCCTGTGGGTTCAAGACTTTTCGGACACCCTATAACAGATGTTCTTAACCTTTATTGTGCCATGTGCCCCTTTGATTATCCGATGAAGGCTGAGTACCCCTTTGATTGGCTGATAAAGACTGTGAACCCCTTATTGTCCGATGAAGGCTATGTACCCCTTTGATTGTCCGTTGAAGGCTTTGGACCCCTGATTGTCCGATGAAGGATTTGTACCACTTTGATTGTCAAGTGAACTAAATGAACCCCTTTGATTGTCCGATGAATGATATGGGCCCCTTTGATTGTCCGATGAAGGTTACGTACCCTTTTGATTGTTCAATAAAGGCTGAGGGCCCCTTTCCGATGAAGGCTATGTACACTTTAATTGTCCGATAAAAGCTATGGACCATTTTGATTGTCCAATGAAGATATGGTGTCGTGTGGTGAGTATTGGGGCAACTACGACAGTAGTTTTCGCCAGGAATAGCCTATAAGATATTAGGTAGAAGGTCTCCAGAAATTGGCTCGTTAAGAAAGAATAGAGACATATCCGAGATAAGGACAAGAAGAAGAGAATGCGAATGCTTTCCAGTGGACAGTATTTTCTATTGAATTGTGGAAAGTTCTGTTTTCCCACGACCTTAGCTTCTGCCCTTAGATCCCGTAACAGAAAAAGCCCCCAATCTCATCTGAGTGTAGAAATTTACCTATAAGTAAATATTTAACACCGATTGTACGAGTGATACATTAACGAACTAGGTAATGATCAAACGATTATTGGGTTTATTAATTAAACATCCACACATATAGGGCTAGTAGTGATTAGAACGTGACAATGGTAAAAGATGAATCCCACAAATACACACAGATGCGATATTAGTAGGGTAGTTAATTAAATAGAAGAATGAACTTGTGTAAAGCGAAATGATGATGATGTGATATGATACGTGTTACCAAAATGATGAGTAATCTACACAGTCCATGTGTCTCTAAATACCCACCGGGTAGGATGATTCACATGTATGCATAGAATGTCCCAAGTTGGTATAGGTTATGTCGAGTGGGGTATCTCTAAAACGAGGACGTTCTGATGAAAACTTTTGCTGCACTGAGAACGTTGACGATGTACAGTCCTTCACTGTTTGACAATATCTCTGTAGCGTTGATCAACAGTTAACAGTTGTCGTATGAAAAATGTCTGTTGTCTAATCTCCGAAGGGTACTGGCCAGACTGGATATCTTCACAGAATGTTCTTGGTATGTAGACTCATTACCTTGAATATGTAATCGTGATTTATAAAATATACTTTGGAGCCTGCTTCATAGAATGCGCTCAAGAGTGTGTAGCACTTGGTATAAATATGAGATTCAACGTTTGAGCTCTTTAGCTTGACTTCAGATAGTAAGCTTTCGGTGGAGCTGAACTTGACATGAGTAATCAACTGTGAGCTTTAGATTGACTCCTGCAGTAAGCTTTCGAGTGATTTGAAATTGATTTAAATAGGTATTGAACTTGTGAGCACGTGATATAAGGTAACGAAAAATGCTGCGTCCACCGTCTTAATCGTGGGCGATAAATATTCCTTTTTAATTGAAGAATGAAGGATGTCCTGTGGCGAATTCTGCTAGCCAAATGTCCGTTTTGATAACTTATTTCTGGTTAGACGTCAGATACGTAGCGTGTTGACTCAGACTTCTGATGGACTGAAGACACACAAAAGCCTTCGTAAGTTTTCATACTTAATATCGCTGGTTGACTTTCATTTATACTACTCCTCACTATTGATTTCTATGAGTTCAATTCTAATGATGTTATATATATTGTGCATGAGAGTGTGTGCGCATCGAAGACTGTGATGATGATTTAACAAGCTAGATGAAGGTGAAGTATGAACTATTAATTACTTCCTATCAGCCTATCATCTTAGAGGAAAATCTTCTGATTTTAATTCGTCATGTACTAGAAGAATTAATTGAAAAACTAGCTTTCGAACATTTAGCTAGACGGCTAAGATAAATAACCAAAGAATAAGAAAAAGTATTAATAATCGGTATAGGATCTACTAACCTTCTTTTCCCTTCGCAAAATCCTTTAAGAATACAATACACCACAGATATGAATTATTTTATCCGCACTGAATAAACACGTGTGTTTGGGCTAGGCGTTAGGGATTTCTCTACACCACAATGTTTAAAAAAGTGGATTCCCTCTAACGTGCTGTGTGGTACAATATATCGCTCCTCCCCTCAAACAATTACCAGGCGTGCCTCTTGCAACCCTGACCTTGAAACTCTTTTGTCTTCTGTCACTCTAAAAGTGGGTTGGGCAATTCGCCACCAACTTTCGTTCGCGTTGCGTGTCAGTCTTGGCCAGACCGCGCGGTGTTTGCTGATTGGTCGGCTAGAAAAACTCACCCGTCCTCTAACTGTCACAAATCTGGCTGTACCTTGTCTCTTGCATGCCGGCTAACAAGTCCTTTTGTCGTGCGCAATGACCGTCGTCTCCCATCTGGAAACAAAGGTTGTTGTGCAGCATCGAGGGCCTTTCATTGTCTGGTCATTATATCGTGCGGGATGGTGACCGTGTTTTGTTTAAACAACGGCTTAGACTAATCTTTTGTGTCAGACGCGCCATGCTCAAAGTTAACAGTAGTCCAGTGAAATTGTACCATGCCCATGTGTTTGATTTTGATGAAACCAGATGTGTTTCACCAGATTTATCACGAGGCAATGTGGACTTCAAAAGATAATGCAAGGTGGAGGTCTAAATGAAATCACGAGTAATAAAGATTACAGTTTAAAGTCCAGTCGTTATTAAAGATTACTAGAACAAAGATGATAGAGCTAATGTGGGATGAAATATCACAAGGTGGAAGAAAATAAAATAAGAAAGGTGTAGGAAAAGATAGAGCGATAAGGCTTTGCGCTCGTTTATCACACATTGATCCATTTGATTGTCCCATGAATGCTATATACCCCTTTGATTGTTCGATGAAGACCATGGGCCATTTGATTGTCCCATGAAGGGTACGGACCCCTTTGATTGTCCAGTGAAGGCTACGGACCCCTTTTTGGAGAAGAAAATGTACATAAAATTGTAATTAGAAATTTTACATTTTAAGTGTTAGGTTGTGTACACAGAACCCCTAGAATGACCCCCCAAGAGGTATGTGGTCCACAGGTTAAGACACCCTGCCCCATAATGACAAGCTACAGCAATTCGCAAGTTGCACTAAAAAAAAAACATTATCTGATTGGTGGACTCACAAAGGGTAGCACTGCAAACGTTGAATTATGATTGAAAAATTAACATAAACGTTCGATTTGTATAAATGAAAATAACGAGTAAAGTAAATATTCATGTTATGCAAGTCTAGGTAAGTAACGGCAATACATTTCTCTGACTTGAATATAACCTGGCTGCGGTCTAATTTAAAATAACCTGTGTCAATCTCGATATGAGAAAAGAATTTTAGACCAAGGTCGTAAAGTGTATGTACTTTGGTATATAAATGGGTCCTATTTCATGTAACTCTGAACCCGTCCATTATGCAGTCCGCTACGACAAAAATATCCATGTTAATTTTATGCGCCCATGTCACTGAGGAAGGCAAGGCTTTATATTTTCTCATATTCCAGTCTAAAAGATACAGGTAGACCTGTAGCAGATACTGCCGTGGGAGAATAAAGTGTTAGAGACTTTACTATACTAGGCTTAGCTTTATGAGGTGGAGGTCACCAGTTCCTTTCCTCGCTGCCATCTCCTTTCCTAACTCAAGAACAGAGTCAGAAACGCATTTACATCTGGGTAGACTGAAGCGTGCCGTTAAAATTTTTGAACAAGAAGCATAGTAGCTTTGAAGCGAGAGGCAAGAGCTCTGACCATTCTGCCAGTCGCACATTCTCATCTTCGAGTATACTATAGATTCATATCGCGCCATTAAAAAAAAAATATATATATATATATATATATATATGTATGTTAAGGCCTCGGGACCCCAGTATGTTATGGGTGCTTCGATGACTTCTAGTATTTGAGGATGACCAAGTTATTATATGCGTATTCAGTTTATAGAGTCGAAGTCCCTCGGGTTCTTATCACTTTTGTAGGATTCCGTAATACTGTTCGTTGGTATCGATAATGTCTGCTTAACCCTTGTGATACATTATGTGCTGAACATGTTTCATATTAAATATTCGACCCTTGACTGACCTGTATTAGTCTCTTGTCTTATTGATTATATTGGCAGTGCGAGATGCAGCGTGTTAAGACATTAATCATCACTGGTCATGATCAGTTGAATATTAACAGCATTTTAACTCAACTCCGAATACGACAGTTGATAAGACCGTGATTTTGACGACTCAAAATATTTAATTAGTCATTTCATACCATGAGCAGACACCAACTACATGGGAACAAAAGTCACATCACATTCATGTACGATCTGTAAGAGTTCTCATTATTTCATAAACACATGTTCACAATCTCTGTCTAGAGTTCTGGTTCAAGGTCAGTTCCTTTTAACGGCCAATGTCCTTTGGCATAAATTCAGAGGCTAACTAGACTTACTCCCGTCGCTAGTTTATACAATAGCCTTTTGCACTAGACTTAACTATCCTGCTAGTTCTGCAATACACTTATTTCGCTAGGCTTACGTCTACTGCTAGTCGTCTAACATCCGTTACACTAGGCTTACGCTTGCCGCTAGCTGTACAATATCCATCTATACTAGTCTTACACTATTGCTAGTACCATAATGTTCCTTTGGCATACCACGCCAGGCTAATCTGCCATAATTATGCAAACTGCGTTATTCATACGACGACTTACGTTTGGTTCAAGAAATAGGCTACACTGCTCAATTGGCTTCCCAGCCACACAATTAAAAAGTGGTTATACCACACAATATAAATGGCAATGGCCACACTTTTGAAACACACTGCCGTTCGGGTCAAAACCCACAAGTCGAATGACGTTACAAAGACATACGCGTCATGCATAGTGATATGCATACTACGTCGTTAATATATATTCAATTGCGATGTTCCATGGTGCAGCAATCCGAGTTGGCCAAACTCAAATGCTTGCACACATGCAACAATCATCGATATCGGTCGCGGAGATATATCTCTATTCGTTTGAGGTGTTCCATGATACAGCCATTCGGATCGACGTCAAATCCAAATGTCCGTAATCATGAAACCATCCTCAACAATATATATATATATATATATATATATATATATATATATATATATATATATATATATATATATATATATATATATATATATATATATATATATATATATATATATATATATATATATATATATATATATATATATATATATATATATATATATATATATATATATATATATATATATATATATATATATATATATATATATATATATATATATATATATATATATATATATATATATATATATATGTCCTCCTTCCACACAATCTGCCTAAGGAAAATTCTCCGAATCTTTGGCCAAACACCATCAGCAACCAAGAACTACTTATTCGGAGTAACCAGGAGGACATGCACACCATCATAGCTGGCAGACGCTGGAGTTGGGTTGGCCATGTCCTCAGAAGGGACCCTGATACCATCGCAAGAACAGCTATGCTATGGACCCCCGAGGGAAAGCGAAAGAGAGGCCGACCAAAAACAACTTGGCGGAGAACTGTGGAAGCTGAGATGCAAAGAATGAACCACAGTTGGGGCACTGTACGAAGGATGGCCGCCGACCGAGCAAAGTGGAATCAATTTGTTGCTGCCCTACAAGACGCCACCAGGCGTGATGGCCGCTGACTGCTTTGACGGTTGGCGGTTATGGATCAAAGAAGAAGAAGATATATATATATATATATATATATATATATATATATATATATATATATATATATATATACACCCCTACCCCATTCCAAATAAATAAATAGCTTACATAAAAATAATAGACATGAAATAAATTTGGGAACGAATCAAATTTAGGAACGAATCAAACAAATATGAAAACATTGCATCCAAACGAGAGCTAGCCGCAACCAATTATTTCGTGTGGTAATAAAAGCCGGGAATCTCAGTGAACGAATTCTCCCTTTTTATCTGTTATAAGAAGTACTGTTTCCACTAACATATCGTGCTCTTTTGCAGTGGTTGTTACCCCTGAAATGTATTTTGAATGATGAGGTTGCTAACCGCATGCACAATCTCAGCTTATTGGCCTCTTACAGGTGGGAGTCTGGTGGGAGCGCTGTTCCATGTTTTTCTTTGTCTCTAAAGACACTCCCCTCCCCTTTTTTTTCACCGAGAAAAAGGGCAAAATACTGTGCGTATTTTTTCTGAGTATTTTTTTAAAAATGTAGTGGCATATCATTCCTTGCCGTAGAAAGCTTAACACAGTTAAAGTTTAAGAAAGCTTATATAAATGAAGTTTGTGGTTGCAAAAGAGAGATGCAAACACGGCGAGGATAAATGTTACTAAGGTAAAACCTCAGATTCTACAGCGAAATTTAAAAGTAATTTAAAGGGGACATAACTCGATAAATAGCACATTCAAATCGTCAAACTAACAATATTTTAGCGGTGCTCTCCCTTGAATTTTAGAAATGGTGAAGAGTGTGTGCATGTATGTGTGTGTGTGTATATATATATATATATATATATATATATATATATATATATATATATATATATATATATATATATATATATATATATATATATATATATATATATGGTAATTTCCTAATACTCGTGGATTTTCGCTCAGCACAGAATATGGGTATTTTATAGTTATCTCACTTTACAATTTCTTGTACCCAGCATTTCGCGGGGTATCAAAGTGGGTTTCCAATTGATAAGTATCGCACTACTATTATATATTCTTTCGCAATAGCACTTTATTCATTCTTCAATCGCCACATCAGAAAGTTAGTTTGTAATGTTTTTCTGTGATATATATGCATCTGTCATCCACATTGCTTAAGTAATTATGTATGATATCAGTAGTAGGACAGCATATTTTCATAGATTTATTTTATCACTCTTAGCTACAGTTTTTGATACAGAAAATAACACGGCAGTATGGAACGAGGAGGGAATTATTTCCCTCATATCTAGATGAATTTATGTGGAGAAATTCATTAAGAGATGAAGACCCTTTTAGTTCATTTCTTCTTTGTGTTGCTGAAAGTTATGTTCTGTGATAACATAACATTGTGTATCCGAAGCTGCCCTCCTTGCAATACGTCTCCATGCAAGCATTCATGTCATCTTGCATTATTGGTTTATGGAGACATACCTTTTGCATGATGTTAAGCTCATACACTGTCTCACAGTAGCTGCTTGTTATTTCAAGCAAAAGTGTCACTGGTTTTAATAAAACCACCCATCCGGTTGCGATGCAGTACTTCTGTTATCTTTGATCGTCATTGAACAAGGAGCCACCACTGAAGTTGGTATTCTGGCAGGAAACGTGCTTACTTGCTTCCATCTGCTCTTGTGGTGGTCGTTTCTGTTTGTTTTACATGATGATGTTCCTAGCTACATGTACAATGTTATATTAATTGCCACTTCACATCACAATGTTTCACTTCTTGCTTTTGTAGTTAATTTAATATGCAGACATAAATAAACAATTTGGATGTAGATGACATACCAAGTGATTTATTTTCTCTGGTATAAGCAGATATTTCATTACACTGCTTCATATCACAATATGCCACTTATTGCATATGCACTTATATCATCTTCTGACATATATGAACACTGTGCAGGGATATCAAATGCCAAGTAGTTTTTTTTTAATCCTGCATGTGCCATCATTTTCTGGTATAAGGAGATTTTTCATTACACTGCTTCATATCACAATATGTCACTTATTGCATATGCACTTATGTCATCTTCTGACATATATAAACACTGTGCATGAATATCAAATGCCAAGTAATTTTTTTTTTAATTCTTAATGCGCCATCATTTTCTGGTATAAGAAGATTTTTCATTACACTGCTTCATATTAAAATATGTCACTTATTGCATATGCACTTATTTCATCTTCTGACATATATGAAAACTGTGCATGAATATCAAATGTCATGCAATTTTTTCTTTATCCTGCATTGTTACGTGCAGTCTTTGATATCTTACAATATTATACATAGGTAATTTTTTAGTGCTTAAGGGAAAGTCATTATTGAGTTACTTCCCTTGAACTCCGCGGATAAATACATTTTTACTGCGATTTATTCGTTGTTTGGGTAATAATAGATTGTTCTTGCTTCAGAATATCTATGGCCTGAATTTATGTGTATTGTTTGTCTGAGTAGGACAAGTCTGTCTTATATCTGTATATCTTTACATATCTAGGTCGAACTATATGTTCTGTTGTCTCTAGAGAGGTCAAAGGCTATTCGGCGGATGTGTCGCTTAATTGCGGCTGAACAAAAAAGATTAGACAGTGAAGCTGAACAAAAAAGATTAGACAGTGAAGCTGAACAAAAAAGATTAGACAGGGAAGCTGAACAAAAAAAATTGGAAAGAGAAGCTGCGGCTGAACAAAAAAGATTAGACAGTGAAGCTGAACAAAAAAAATTGGAAAGAGAAGCTGCGGCTGAACAAAAAAGATTAGACAGGGAGGCTGAACAAAAAAGATTAGATGCTGAAGAGAAAAAAGCAATAAGAGAACATGAATTTGAGTTGGAGAAATTGAGATTGACAAGTATGAGTAATGTTAATCAGGCATCTAGTGGTAATGGTAAACCTTCTACTTACAAGGTTAAGGTTCCACCGTTCAATCAGTCCAGTGACGATATTACATTCTGGCTGGATAGATTTGAACGTTCTTGTCGTACACATAATGTGGATAAATCACAATACGCTAATCAATTATCAGAAAACTTGAAAGGTGAATCTTTGACTAGAGTATGCCTTGTAGGAGAAGCAGATAAGGATAATTATGATGTCATTAGGGCGGCTTTGATAAAAAAATATCAGCTAAGTGAGGAAGGCTATCGCCTTTTATTTAAGACGATGGTACCTGAGACGGGGGTAGAATTCTCAGAATTCACTGCAAAGGCACGTCT
This sequence comes from Oreohelix idahoensis, assembly GCA_024509875.1. Lineage (NCBI taxonomy): Eukaryota > Metazoa > Mollusca > Gastropoda > Stylommatophora > Oreohelicidae > Oreohelix > Oreohelix idahoensis. The sequence continues at coordinate 213,626 of JAMPIV010007314.1, read as the reverse complement.
CACAGTTGATCGTTGGATTGAGCTTTCCAAAACAGAAAAAACGTATGAAGGACTTATGGATTTGTTGCTCAGAGATAAGATTATGTCATGTGTGAACAAACCTTTCCTTGAATTTATACATGAGCGTAAACCTAAATCTCTAAAAGAAATGGAAGAATATTGTTCCCAATATGTCACTGCACACCCCGACGTGACTTTTGGCAACACTAAGATTAAGGAGAGTATGCCAGTTGCTTCAGCAACACCATACAATCCCAATTATTCACACAGATTTCAGGGACCTCAAAACAGATTTGATAAAAAAGGTAACCATAATAGTTATCAAAACCAAGGTAACCAATCATTTCAGGGTTCTTCTTCAAAGAACTGGAGACGACCTGATAGCTCTCGACACAGGGGTGGTCATAATTATAGGAATTTCCGTAGAGGAAGTAATTATAGAAACTATCAGGGTTATCCGTCTTGGAGTCAACAAGATCATAATTACAGAGATACTCATTATAATGAATATGATAATGGTAACCAAGGGTACTATGACTCAAACCCAAATAGGGGTTACAATAGAGGTAACAATAACTACAGAGGTGATAATAACCGAGGTAGATCTCAATACAAAAGACATAAACCACATTTTCAGGCAAACTCTGCACAACAAGAGTCCCATGAAGCCTATAAACAGAGTAAAGATAATAATGATGCTAGTAATATGGCATGTGCCGCTTTTGATTTTGGGAGAGCATCTCAGTGCCCCCAATGCAAAACATTATTTGAGCCAACCACAGTGTCTACTTTAAGCTGTGGCCATCCTCTTCCTGCTCTTCCAGCATCAGTCGCGCATGATGGAAGAGGGTCTCTTGTCTTACATAAGGGTTTAGTGAATAACAATCCAGTCTCTGTGCTATTTGATTCTGGATGCACCACAATTGGTGTTAGGCAGTCACTCGTAGATCCTTCCCGTGCCACTGGACAAGTAGTCAAATGTGTAACATTTGGCGGCACATTAGAGAAATACTCTACCGCTATCATTAGGATTGCTACTCCTTTCTTTACAGGAGATGTACACGCATGTCTTCTTCCGAATCCGATCGCTGACCTCATCATCGGTCGCATTCATGGAGTCAAGGAATGCACTCCGCAACAAATTTCCACTTGGGAAAGGCAAAACATGCAGATTGCTAACGCTGTAGTCACTAGAGCTCAGGCTCTTAATGTGCCTCAAACTTCATCTACTGAAGATAATGAAGTGCATAACCAAGATAATCCCTTGGTAATTTCTCGTGACTCGTTTATAAAACAGCAAGAAGATGATCCCACTCTGAAGAAATTCTTCATTCTTGCAACTAAAGGTGATCCGAATAAGGACACAAGTCGTAAATCGTGGATTACAAAGAAGAATGGCGTACTTGTACGTATGGTTCAAGACTCCATTACGTCAAGTCATTCTCAAATCCTGGTTCCCAAGAATTTGAGAGTTAAAATTTTGCAGCACGCTCACGACTCTCAGTGTGCTGGACACATGGGTTTTTTCCCGTACTAAGTCAAGAGTCCTTGCGGCTTTCTTTTGGCCATTGGTAAACAAGGACATACGGATTTATTGTCGATCTTGTAAAGTATGTCAGGAAGTTAAATCCAAAGGTCCACGGCATGCTGCACCCATTCAGGCGGCGGACATTCCTATTCGGCCGTTTCAAAAAATGGCCATAGACATTATTGGTCCATTTAAGATCAAGTCTGCCAGAGGACATCAGTTTATCTTGACGTGTGTTGATATGTGCACACGTTGGCCAGAGGCTATTCCTCTGAAGAGCATTACTACTGCTGATATTGCAGATGCTCTTTGGCTTATATTTTCTCGTCTGGGGTTCCCCGGAGAGATATTGTCAGACCATGGCACCCAACTAATATCAGATACCATGTCTCAAGTAATGTCTACCCTGCAGATAGATAGATCTTTAAGTAGTATCTACCATCCAATGTCTAATGGTATGGTCGAACGCCTTAATAGAACACTTAAAAACTTACTGGGGAAGATAACTGAGGATCATCCTCAAGACTGGGACAGAGTTTTACCTGCGGCCCTCTTCGCTTACAGAGAGGTACCCAATGAACATACGGGATTTTTCTCCCTTTGAACTCGTCTTTGGCGCGCGTCCGCGTGGCCCTATGTCGTTGCTTCACGATCTCATAACATCTGACAATATTGACGATGACACAAAGTCATCCTACGAATATGTCATCGCGTTGAGACAAAAGATTATCGAAGCATGCAAATTAGCAACTTCTTCTTCTGAATTTGCGAAACAGAAGGCAAGGCAATTTGCCATAAGAAGAGATGCTTACGACAACTTTGTCCTGGTGACAAAGCATTTGTATTACTACCTTGTAGGGAAAACAGATTGCTTATTTCTTGGAAAGGTCCGTACGATATAATATCGAAAATTTCCGATGTCGACTATATTGTCGATATTGATGGGAAGCATAAAACCTTCCACATCAATATGCTTACTGAATTCCATGAACGTCCGGATTATTTGCAACCCATTTTCCAAGCAACGGACAATTCTCCAGTACCACATGGTCATTACTCATCACTGTCCGTGATACAGGATGAGGAAACAAGTTTTTCAGATGTAAATCTTCCTCTTCCAATGATCCCACTTCATTCCAGTGAATCATGGAAGAACGTTACTGTCTCTCCTGATTTGTCTCTAGGAGAACAGCGACAAGTTTCAACTATGTTGCAAACATTTCAGGATGTACTCACTGACATCCCTGGACAAACTAATGTCATTCAACATGACATTGTGCTAACTGACCATACTCCTATTAGGGTTAGACCTTATCCTATACCTATACATTTCCAAGCACAGGTCGAGAAAGAGTTGGATGTGATGATAGATTTGAAAATAATCGAACCATCCACCTCTGCGTATTCTTCGCCGATGGTTATTGTGCGTAAAAAAGACAATAACATACGTCTTTGCGTTGACTATCGAAAATTGAATCAAGTAACGAAGTTCGATGCCGAACCTATGCCTTTACTGGAAGAGCTACTTACTCGACTCTCCAAATCTCATTTTTTCACTAAACTTGATTTGTCTAAGGGATATTGGCAAGTTCCTTTATCTGAACGCGCCAAACCTCTCACGGCTTTTTCAACACCTAGAGGTTTGTTCCAATGGAATTTTATGCCTTTCGGTCTTATGAACGCACCAGCTACGTTCGTACGCATGATGCGCCGAATCCTATCTTATCGGTCAGATGTCATTGCATATCTAGACGACATCTGTCTTTTCAGCGATACTTGGGAAGATCACTATTCAGGGTTAGATGAATTGCTGTCTACTTTGCGTGAGCACAACCTGACAGCGAAACCCTCTAAAGCCTATATTGGTTTTAGCGAAATTTCTTTCCTAGGCCACCGAGTTGGTCATGGTTTCCTAAAGACAGAGGACCATAATACTAGTAAGATACTTAACATCTCAATCCCTAAGACTAAAAAAACAGGTGAGAAGTCTGTTAGGTCTTATTCAATTTTATGGCAGATTCATTCAGAATCTATCCTCTATCATGGCACCTCTCTCAACACTTCTAAAGAAAGGTTCGCCTAATGTGGTCCACTGGTCTCAGGAATGCCAATGCTCTCTGGATAAGATTAAAACACTGTTTTCAACACCACCTATTTTAGTGCTACCCACTAAAGATAAGACATTCGTTCTTCGTAGTGACGCTTCATCCACTGGGATTGGAGCGGCACTAATGCAAGAGTACTCTGGAACTCTGCATCCTGTAATGTATATTTCCAGAAAACTTAATGCGGCAGAAAGGAATTATTCGGTTTTAGACCGTGAGCTATTAGCTATGGTTTGGTCGATCCTCAAACTACAGAGATTCCTACTAGGCGCACATTTCATAGTAGAAACAGACCAAAAAGCTCTTACTGCTATACAGAGTAAGAATTTGAAGAGCTCGAGGTCTACTCGATATGCAATTGCTCTTCAACCTTTTCATTTCTCTGTGCGAGCTATTCGGGGATCAGATAATGTGATGGCAGACATTCTGTCAAGATGCCCACATGATTCCACATAACTATTAGGGCTTAGACTTCTTGATATGTCTAGTTCTATAGTAGTTCCTTTTCTATATCATGATAGATACACATTTGTAATTTAATAATATAATGATTGTATCACTACATAGCGGTTCATGTATGTTTATTCACCGCTGTGCTTTGATGATTTTTACTTCATAAATCATAAATTTAAGATATCTAATACGTAGTGATGATATGAATTTTTTAGGCATTGTGTAATTGCCAGAATTGTATTATACTTTGATGACACCTTCCTGGAAAAATATACTTGTAGAGAAATAATTTCTCTCAGTTTATGAGACACATTCTCACCAGTCGCTCCATAAGTCGACTTAGCCTCATATTAGGCGTTATAGGTATTCCTGATATTTTCATCTGCGCATTATTCATGCGTTGTGAGCCTATTGTACGTTGCTCCTAGATGTATTTCAAAAAAAAAAAAATGTTCCATTTTTTTTTTCCCGGGAGGTGTGGTAAGACTGTTACGTGCAGTCTTTGATATCTTACAATATTATACATAGGTAATTTTTTAGTGCTTAAGGGAAAGTCATTATTGAGTTACTTCCCTTGAACTCCGCGGATAAATACATTTTTACTGCGATTTATTCGTTGTTTGGGTAATAATAGATTGTTCTTGCTTCAGAATATCTATGGCCTGAATTTATGTGTATTGTTTGTCTGAGTAGGACAAGTCTGTCTTATATCTGTATATCTTTACATATCTAGGTCGAACTATATGTTCTGTTGTCTCTAGAGAGGTCAAAGGCTATTCGGCGGATGTGTCGCTTGAGTGGGGTGATTTGGCTTCGTCCTGATAGGGAATGTGTGTGTTTTGCTATGTCGGCTTGATGCCTTGAAAAGTGATCTCAGTGGTTTTGGGGAAAGTGATAGTCGTCTAGACCTATCGTGTATGCTTTACCCCAGTGTTTATTCATCTTGCCAAGGAATGGCAGTTTCATATTCCCTCTACCAAGGTAATCAAAGATACTCTTATGAACTCTCGATCGAAGCCACCATTGTCGATAATTACGATTTGAATGTTTAAGAGAATATATTTGACTCGATGAAAAACGACTTCGATTCCTAGCAGCACTATATTCTGTAGAATGCAGTCTATTGTTCATGACCAAATCTACAGAGCAACGAAATGTTGTATGAATGACTAACTTTAGAACAGATTCATTATCTGTATTCAAACGTGAGTGACAGTTCACGAGTGGAGCCATCTTGGAACCAAAACATGTAGGACTTTCAAGAAGAGAAAAGGGATGCCCGTATTATCGCTTGATCAGTCCAGAGATCACTGCTACACATGAGAACCCATTGTTAGTGGTTCAATATTATTATATGGAAAAATATGTGCTGAACATTATGTTGAAGAATCGTTGCTAAACGAGATTAGGTTTAGAAGTCATCTGAAATATTGTTTACAAGCTGACGTGCTCAGTCAGTGACGTCAGATGATATATGTATGGGCGATACTGAGTGCTTGGCTATTGACAGTCCATTATACCATTATTCTACATGAGTGCCCATGTAACATTGCAAGACCATTTGTCCACTGTACTATGATGTATTATGGCAACCTGTGATTTGTCACTATCTGTGCTGTCGAGTGTGTACGTCCAATTAAACTTTAGAAAAGGTACACAGTCGTTGGTGTCGATGACTTCCGGTCATACATGAGTGTGAGAAGAGAACATTTGTCAACAACACGAACCCTTATCATCATTCGCACATTATACACTCCATCCATGTCTACACAACACTGCGTAGGTCAAGTTGACATTCCATACACTACAGTGGGGCAGGCAACACCATAGGGATCTTGTCAACTGATGATGATAGACGCCTGTCTTCCCGCCTAGGAGTGTTCTGGTGTACTTTATCAACATATATTATATCCAACTAAATATCAACTTTATCATGCATGTGCCATCGTTTTCTGGTATAAGCAGATTTTTTACTAATCGCATATGCATTTATTTCATCATTTCATCTTCTGACATACGAGAATACGTATACCAACTATGTTTATGTATATGAGTTAATGCAAAACATGTTCTTCATTTTAAATAGAATGCTGACTTTACTTGGTCTAGTGCACACATTACTTCTAATATACATCGTCCATCCACTGTTATTAACATGCTCATATATTTGAATGTATTTTGCGTTTTTGAAACTGTACCATTTCCTATGAAATAGCTTTCTGTACCAGTCGTTAACTCCTTGTTGATTGTAGCTTATGTCATTTTTGCTATTAAATTAAAGTCCTTTATTTTCACTTTCTGTTTCAAGCATTTCCTATAACTCATGTTCACAATTTGCCATCTAGACTACAATCAGGGAACATCAAGTTATTATTATGTCTACCAACAGATCTATCTGTCATGTGTTCTGGGGAATTTTTTTTTTTTTAACACAGATGTCTATGCTTTGTTACATTTTTATAATTTACCCGTTATTAAATTTGTCAAATGCATTAGTATTGTTTATAAAGCTGAAAATATTGATAAGTTTTACGGCATTGGTCCTCTATAATATTTTTATTATAATATATTACACTGACAAACAACATTTTTCTTTCTTATATAAGAATAAGTGTTCTTAGGTCAGTTTCTTGCGCTGATTTCAAATTTGAAATCCGTTTATCTCTATCACGTCGGGTTCTTAAGATATTTGTGAATAAATATATTTTTGGGAAACCGTTATTTGCTCCGTTTCATTTTTACTATATAACTTTTTAAAAATTAATAAAATGCAAAATAATTCTACTTTTTATACTTCTAAAAGATGCATGACATATGTTACGTTATATTTCAAATAGTTACTGTATTTTGAAATAATTTTGAGTGAAATATGGCTTCTAGAAGTTGTAGAAATTCGGCTGATCTGTTCTGTTACGTGTGCGGATATTTTACCGATCGTGTTCACCAGAAAAACTTTACACCATTGCTAAAGAAAGCATATGAACTTTATTTCGATTCGAAAGTTGATGATGCAAATAAATCTTGGAAGCCAAATGCAGTTTGTTCGACTTGTGCAAATACATTGGCAGGTTGGTTACGAAAATCGCCGAAGCATAAGTCGATGCCTTTTGGAGTGCCAGTAATATGGCGTGAACCGACAAATCACGCTACTGATTGTTACTTCTGCTTGAAAAATATCTATGGTTTCACTTTTAAAACTAGAAAGTCTGTGGTTTATCCAAATATTGAATCGGTTTCGAAACCAGTGCCTCATGATCCAATCACGTGTCCGATCCCAGTTCCACCAGAACAATATCCGTTGGACGTGAATGAACCATCAGAAAGTGATAGTTTACCTGCTTTAGAAACTAATTCTGACTCGGATTATGTACCGGTGAATGATGGTGTTCACTTAATTAACAATTCAGAACTTTCAGATCTAATACGTGATCTCGCTCTCACCAAAGGACAAGCGGAATTACTCGGTTCGCGACTCAGAGAATGGAATCTTTTAGCGCCCAATACTCCGATATCTAAATTTCGTCATAGACACAGAGAACTTGTTCAATACTTTGAGATGGATGATGACATTTGCTATTGCAAAGATGTAAAAGGTCTAATGGTGCACCTCGGTCATGAGCACATAGTCAACGAATGGCGACTTTTCATCGAATCTTCCAGGACTAGTCTAAAAGCCGTGTTATTGCATAATGGAAATTTATTTTCATCAATTCCAGTCGCCTACTCTGTTCATATGAAAGAAACTTATGACAATATGGCTATACTTTTGGCAAAAATAAAGTACAATGACTACCAATGGCGGATTTGTGGAGACCTAAGGGTCATTGCAATTCTCACGGGCATGCAGACTGGGTATACTAAATTTTGTTGCTTCCTATGTGAATGGGACAGCCGCAACAGACAGGAACATTATGCAAGAAAGGTGTGGCCTATCAGGGATCGTATGCAGCTCGGGCATAAAAATGTAATACACGAGCCATTAGCTAACAAAGACAGCATCATTTTACCACCGTTACATATAAAGTTGGGGCTCATGAATAATTTCGTAAAAGCGTTAGATAAAACGAGCAAAGCTTTCACTTATCTTCAAGAAAAGTTTCCGCAAATTAGCGATGCAAAGATTAGCGATGCAAAGATAAAGGAAGGTATCTTTGTAGGACCTCAGATTAGGAAAGTTATTGCAGACAAACAATTCGAGAACTTGTTACATGGTAGTGAACTTCGCGCATGGATGGCATTCAAATCGATCGTCGATAACTTTCTGGGAAATCACAAATCTGTCGACTATGTGCATATTGTTAAGCAGTGCATAGATGCATACAGAATTATGGGCTGTAACATGTCCCTCAAAATCCATTTGCTCGATTCGCATCTTGACTTTTTCCCTGACAACCTTGGCGAAGTCAGCGATGAACATGGAGAACGATTCCATCAAGATATCGCCGTAATGGAGTCACGTTATCAAGGACGGTGGAGTGTGACCATGCTTGCTGATTATTGTTGGATGCTTCATCGCGATGTACCACATGCCATTCACCGACGAAAGTCGACTGCAAAGAAATTCAAGCCTACATAACTGTTATACTTCTTGTACAAATGATGTTGTAATACTGTATGCGTTGTTAAAAAACTTCAATTGCGTATTTCTAGAGATCCCGACCTGATAGAGAAAAACGGTTTGCAGATTTAAAAACAGCGCATTAAAATTGATCAGAAAAACATAGAAATGTTAGAGAAAGAAAAAAAAATTTTTTTTTTGTTAGTCAGTGTTATCAGTTGTTTGTAGTTTAACCTTCTACAAAATTAAATAATTCATCACTAATTGGTGTTGTGAGTAGTAGGGTATGCGCAACTTAGTTATCATTCAGGCGGCGGCGCATGACTTTTATGTAGCAAAAAACTCGATCGATTTCAGGCGGCAGCGTTTCAGGCGGCGGCGCATGACTTTTTATATAGCGATATATTTTAGCGGCGGGGCTTCCTCTGACGATCCGACGTATGACTTTTTATATAGCAATAAATTTGTTCGGCAACGGCGGGTGTGTTTGTTTATACATGTATACATACAATATATATATAAAATATAAAAAATCGATAATGACGGAAAATTTTAAAAAAATCGATAATGTTGGGTTACTAAGAGGTTTTTTGAAGTGCCTTTTTTGTGTTGGCGTGGGTGACGATGCATGGGGGTAGCTGGCGGGGTTAGGTTAGGGGGATTTTTGTGTGATGTTGGGTGTGTTTGTTTATACATGTATACATACAATATATATAAAACATATAAAAAATCGATAATGTTGGGTTACTAAGAGGTTTTTTGAAGTGCCTTTTTTGTGTTGGCGTGGGTGACGATGTATGTTGTAGGGGTAGCTGGTGGGGTGGGTTACGGTGGATTTTTGTGTGAAGTATTGTGTTGGTAGTGTATTGGTGTGTTTGTTTATACATGTATACATACAATATATGTATAAAAAATATAAAAAAAAACCAAAATGTTGGGTTACTAAGAGGGTTTTTGAAGTGCCTTTTTGTGCTGGTGTGAGTGACGATGTAGCTGGTGGGTTAGGGTGGATTTTGTGTGTGATGTATTGTACCCGTAGAATGTTTGGTTGTAGGTGTCTTAATTGTGTGTTGTAGTTTGAGGGGCTGTTGAATCGTGGGGTGTGTTGGGGTATGGGTTTTTGTGTGCGTGTATTTTAATTGTTGTATATACAATATATATAGATCGGTGTGAAGTGTTAGAGTCCTGTACTAGGTCTACCATCGAAGGTGCGTCACGGTATTGTTGTGTATTGTTTATTTTACATATAGACATATTTTACAACAGTTATACGAACAGTTAGACGATAGACTTAGATAATAAGAAGACGATATATTTAGACTTTTAGACAATCGGAAGACGATAGTTAGACGATATATACATATAATAGGGAGAGATATATTTAGACAATAGGAAGACGATGGTTAGATGATATATACATATAATAGGGAGATATATTTAGACAATAGGAAGACGATATTTATTGACATATACATTTAGACATACAACAGTTATACGAATAGTTATACAAAGAATTAGACGATATATTGAGACATACGAACATTTAGACAAACAACGGACGATATAGGTAACAAAAAGGCGTTTTAGTTAATATAGTTTTTATTTTATATTCAATAGTATTTTTGTAACAGCAAAACATATATGGTAATATATAAGAGTACATATATAGTATCGTTTAACAGGAGGATATATGTACAGTATTTTTTACAAAATGTACATTGTACAGTAATTTTTTAGCAAATGAATATACAATTATATAGGAAAGACAGTATATGGTGACATTTTCAAACATTTGTAAATAATACATATTTATATATTAGTGGTGTTTTGTTACATTATTTACATTATATACAATATCACAGCTGCAGGCCAGACCTTGAGGGGAGTCGTCACATTGTCGTCACGTCGTAAGAAATAGAGAGGTGTTGTGTATGCGTACAGACAGTTTAAATGTTGAGGTGTGATGTGGTATGGTTTTGGAGGTGGAGGATTTGTGTGCTCTGAACCCGATATTTTTCCCACCCTGTGCTTGTTGTGTGTTGAGGACGTCTAAGAAAGTGTGTTTGTCTACTTTGTTGTGGTGTTTGTTCAAGCGATTGAGTGGTCTTGAATATGATATAGATAGAAGGATGTGGCCGGGATTGCTTCAACATAATATTTTGTATTCATTCATAACCCTCCACTCCCAAAGGAGCATAGGCCTTCAACAAACACATGCCAAGTCCTCCTGTCCCGTGCCATCATCTCAAGTTCTTTCCATGTTCTCCTCATCATTTTCACCTCTGTTTCCAACTCTCTTCTCCATGTACTTCTTGGTCTTCCTCTGCCTCTCTTGCCCTGGGGGTTCCAGAAACAAGGACTGCCTTGTAATGCTATCAACAGGTTTCCTCAGTGTGTGTCCTATCCATCGCCATCGTCTTCTTCTCATCTCTTGTTCCACTGGCACTTGTCTAGTTCTTGTCATCAGTTCCACGTTGGTAACCTTGTCATACCATTTTAATCCCTCTATTCTACGCAAGCACCCATTTATGAAAGTCTGTACCTTTTTGGTTGTTGTCTTTGTTGTTCTCCATGTCTCAGAGCCAATATTTTGTATTGGGTCTGTTTAATTGTGCATTTGTGATAATATCGCTGTCGTGTAAGTTTGAGACACAAGATTTGAAATCTGTAAGATTTTTGACTAAGTGGGGTTGATCTAACACACAACTATTATTATTTGAGGCATGAAATAATCTTAATTCGTTTGTTTCTCTGTTTCTCAAAACTACGTGGTGACTGAAGTTAATCTTGAAGCGTTTTGTCTGTTGTGTAAAGACAGGAAGCAAAAGACTTTCCCATTCAATTCTTTGGCTATTATGGAAAAAAGTGAAAGTCGATAAATATTTATGGATGTTTGCGTGTGTTTTAATCGCGTCCCAGTTATCAGTGTAGATTTGTTTAAGATCAGCTGGTAAGTCACCTAAACTGTCTTCTTCAGACGTCAAGCTGGTTTTTTTTATATGGGACTGGGTACTGGTCATGAGGCGTTTCTTGGTCTGACCTGTTTTTGGTGGGTGAGATGGGGTGGGACTTGTTGAATAGGGGGCTCTTGGTAGTGTGGAAGTTGTTGTGGTGGTAGAGGCCGCCATAGATACTGAGTCTGTTATGGCACCGGCTGGTGGTGTCTGTTGTTGCACCGATCTTGAGTCTGTTGTTGTGACACCTGATGATAGTGCGCGGTCATTATGGTGCGGTGGTATTGGTGGGTTCTGTGGTGTTGCTGCGGTGTCTGCTGCTGTTGAAGAGGTGTGTTGGTGTTTTCTGTGGATGCGTAGATTGTCAAGGCGGGTAAAGTTTTTATTGCAAACCTCACATACTAGTAGAGTCAGCGAGTGCCTGGTTTTGCTGTGTCTTGATAGGTCGGCGCGCCTCGTGAAGGTCTCCCCACATCTGCTACATATCAGATTGGTTTGTGCCACTGACGTGTCTGTTTGTGCTGAGCCGGACCCATGTTTATTCTCTATGTGACGTTTCAGCGTATCGGGTCTGGTAAATACTAAACCACAGAAAGCGCACTCATGATTGTGGCGGTCGTGTGCTGTGGCCATATGCCGAGTAAGATCATGACCTCGCTTGAAAACCGACTGGCAGCGTAAACAGGCATAGCCCCGTCGTTGAATTAACTTTATCTGTGAAAAGATGAACAAAAAGACGTTAGGCACACAACAATTTTTTTTTTTTTTTCGTACGCCCGCTAATACTCGAGGCGAAATCTCAGGTTATTATTTTAATGTCTAACCTGACATTGATTTTACGTGAGTATCCCTTTTTATCTTGTACAGAGACAGGTGTCCCTCGCCATTCAGGCAGATACTCTCCGATTTCGGAGGTACAGGCACACATAAATAAAATTAAATACATGTAATGAGAGAGAGAGAGAGAGAGAGAGAGAAAGCGAGAAAGAGAGAGAGAGAAAGAGAAAGAGAAAGAGAGAGAGGAAGAGAGAAAGAGAGAGATATTGAGAGTGTTTATGGACCCACGCCTACTCTTCCTTATAACCAGTCTTATTGTTTAGTCTGTTATCAAAGGAAATAATTTTGTTTAACATATCAGAATGGTCCGCGCGCGCGCTGTGGAAGCAAAGATATGGATTTAAAACTCAGCCCGTTCGCGAGACAGTACCGAGTTGACTTGTCCTTTTTTAAAATAACGAAAATATAAGTATTTATTAAAGTGTATGTTAGTTTCAATCATGGTTATAGCAAGGTGACTTAATGTAATATGTTGATTGTATTATCTCTATCTTTTTCCGTGTGTAGTTCAGTATTGTTTTAAAAACCAAAATACGCTATTTTCTAAACTATTATGTTGTCTAATTTTCACTGGCTGGTTAGGTAGTTTGTAGTGACTCGGGTCCTTAGTTATTTTTAACGTAATATGTTTGTATTTACTATGAGAAGTTCTTTATAGAAGCAGCTTGTGAGTACAGAAATACGACTCGAGCGCATGTGTTGTGGAATCAAATCAATTTATCGATCTACCCAAACATCTTTGCGCTACATCCAAGCAAGTATTTGAAATAGACTATTAGTCTATACAAGTTTAGAGTGTTGTTATCAGAAAGTATTACAAGTTGTAAGTATCACGGATAATTTTTCAAAACCCAAATATAATTTGCTTTCGCACGAGTTTAACAATAGACGAGAAACGTAGATAAGGATTAAACTAAGGAATTTTTCTCACTACTACACCCACCACATAAAAAAATAAGTCGGATAATTCTTAACTTAGCTAAACCATACACACATGTAAGAATTTAACAAACAACTATTATTAAAATACCTATTAGTCTAGACATATTAACTTTGAAACAGCCTTTACCAACACTGGCTAGCGAAAAAGCGAATACACAGACATGTCTTTTAAATAGAAAAAAGATATTTAATACAACACACGGATAAGGAATAATAAGTTAGTCTCGGAGTTAACCTCTTAACAAAACACACACAGATAAAAATAACAGAGATATTTATTTATTATTTAACACCTTAACACAAAAACACGAAGACCTAAAACATAAACGAAAACAAACGAATACAACCAAAACAGATATTTTTAAACATAAAGATATTTATTGTATATATCCTAGCGAAAACAAACAGCTATATAAAAATATTTATTTTTTATACATAAAGAAGTGTTATATATTTTAACTTCCTATTATTATTTTTATATTATTATAGGGAAAAACAGACGAATACACACATATACATATAACGAGTTTACATTTAGAACTTTGTATAGGGTTTTCTTCCAGTCTCTGAGTGTTAAGAAAATACGCCTAGGAAAAAAAAATGAAAACACAAACACATACCCAGATATTTTTCCACAGAGTCTTAATACCCTTAAAAAGACACAGAGATATATCTCTTAAAGGCCAGAGATATTTAACACAAAATACGAATAAAAACAGAATAACATACGTTTGGTGGTGAGCTGTTGCTTTTTCAGAAGTTTGATATGAGAAGGCTTTCACAACGTTTTTTTTTCAGAGACGTTCACCGGTCCAGGTCTGGTTAAAGAATGAGACATGTCTAAAACAATTCATGATTAAGACAATGACTTTCCAATAAAAGTAGTCCGAGCGTATGAATTTCGTGATGGAGCCATAGTGGTTGTTGTGTAGAGATACTGTTTCAGAAAATAGTTCCCGCGCAAGCGCTTCGTCATGGTTTGGTCGATAAAAACGTTATCATAACGTATGAACAGGAAAATCGACCCCGCCCTGGTTTGAAACCAGATCAATGACCCCACAAAACATCACGCGTAAATTTCTGTTCACGTCACTCATACACAGTTATTATATTGTATGTTTCAAACAACAAACGTGGAGCCGCGCTAGCGTAGTGGTTACAACACCGCTCTGGCGACCGGGTGATACAGGATCAAACCCGGGCGACGGCATTTGAGGATTTTTCGTCGACCGGGATTTGGACTGGATTAACTCGAGACCTGGCGAGGACATTTGAAGGAGTGTCGTCGACCAGGGACTGGCGGCTCCTGAGCCGACCCAGCTGCAATGGGTACCTCCGAAATCGGCGAGTATTTGCCTGAATGGCGAGGGACACCTGTCTCTGTACAAGAAATAAAGGGATACTCACGTAAAATCAATGTCAGGTTAGACATAAAATAATAACCTGAGATTTCGCCTCGAGTATTAGCGGGCGAACGAAAAAAAAAAAAAAAAAAAAAAAAAAAAAAAAAAAAAAAAAAAAAAAAAAAAAAAGGGGGGTGGGGGGGGGGGGGGGGAGGGGGGCGGGGGGGGGGGGGGGGGGGGGGGGGGGGGGGGGGGGGGGGGGGGGGAAAAAAAAAAAAAAAAAAAACATGCTAAAAAAACGTGAGAACCCTTGATGCCAACATGTATTGAGAAGCACTGTGTAAAACATTGTGAGAATTAAAAAAAATTTGAGAATCCCTGATCAAGAATTTGAGATTCACTGTTCAAGAATTTGAGAATCACTGTGTTTAAAAAACATTTACAACAATATAAGTGTCTGTTTGGTACATTTCTTTTATAGTTATCATATATATTTTAAAGCTTGCTTTTTACAGATATCATTTGTATCTTGTTCTGGATATATTTTTTATATATTAGTATTTTGAAACAATCTATATTTTTATATACAGAGGGACATTATTCTAGTGTTTTATAAACATTTGATAAAATGGTCGTAAAATGTTTTGTCCCCTCAAACACCTGATAGAGAGAGAGAGTTAGAGAGAAAGAAAGAGAGAGAAAGAGAAAAAGAAAGAGAGAAAGAAAGAAAGAAAGAGAAAGAGAGAATAAACACAGTCTTATATGTAACAATCAGTTAAATAGAGAGAGAGAGAGAGAGAGAGAGAGAGAGAGAGAGAGAGAATAAACACAGTGTTATTTCTTATTCTATGTGAAAGAAATACCACACGTCAGCTGTGGCAACAAAGATATCGATTAAAAACTGAGCCTGTGGGTGACCCAACATGTTTCCGAGACATGTGACGATTTTCCCCTATCGTTTAAGTAATAAGCATTATTAACGTGTTTTGCTAGTTTGTAACAAGGAGTTTTTCTTTGTGTAGCTAGACAAATATGGTATGTTCTAAATAATATTTTTAATGAGATAAATGTGTTTATTAATTTTTGAGTTATCAGATTCTGTCTTTTTTATATTTGTTACGTTAACACAAATAAATCTCGCAAAAATGAACAAAAATACTTGTCTAACAGTAGGTGACAAACATGACTAAGTTTTAAACTAAGGAAAATTATTAGTCTTTTTTCCTAGTACATAATCGGTTAAGTCTTATCAACCACTCTTTAAAAATGACGTGTAAGAATTTAACATAAAACAGATACAAATTTTGTATCTGAGTTAACATCTTAACAGTTAGACTATTTTGAAACAGATATTTAGCAACACTGCCTAGTGAGAAAACGAATACACAGACATATCTTTTAAATAGAAAACAGATATTTTTAAAGTTATTTATGGTCTCCTAACACACACACGCACACGCACAAGCACGCGCACAAGCACACGCACACGCACACGCACACACACACACACATTTAGACCTTTGTGTAGGTTATGTCTTCACAGTGTCTGTTAAGAAAAATACGCCTAGCGAACAACAAACGACAAGATATTTAAACAGAGAAATAACGGACATATATTTAACATTCTAACGTGTTTCTCACTTTTTTGTTAAGTTTTATTTCAAAAATACTTTGTTAGATACTCTATTTTTTTTTTTTTTTTTTTGGTAAAAACTTTTGTTTAAAATGGTTGGTCGCAAAGAAAATCCTTCTCTAATGTCTTTCTTTCCCCGTCAATAAACCATCCAGACACCTGCGTGTATTACAAATAAAACGATAACTGGATTTATGCTGGAACGTGCCGAAACAGACCTCAAAGTACTCACATCTGTTTGCTGAGTAAATAACTGCTATCGATTTTTCGAAGGGCTCAAGTAGTAGTAGGGAATGTTGGACTTAGTTAGTATTCTGCAGGCGCGCTGCAGGCGCGCTGCAGGCGCGCTGCAGGCGCGTGACTTTTTATATAAGAGCAATCTGCAGGGGCAAGATGGCGGACTTGAGCTAACAAGGGGAGGTTATATGGGACAAGATGGCGGACTTGAGCTAACAAGAAGAGGAGGGACAAGATGGCGGACTTGAGATAACAAGGGGAGGTTATTTTTAGAGGTATTTTTAGATAACAAGAAGAGGCGGGGGAAGATGGCGGACTTAAGATAACAAGAAGATGGGTATATTTTTTTTATATAAGGAAAATGTTGCAAAATGGCGGACTTGTGATAACAAGAAGAGGAGGGGCAAGAGGGCGGACTTGAGATAACAAGAAGAGGAGGGGGAAAGATGGCGGACTTGAGATAACAAGAAGACACAGGAGGAGCAAGCTGGAGGGGTAGAATACTACCTAAGTTGCGCATTCCCTACTACTACTTGAGCCCTTCGAAAAATCGATAGCAGTTATTTACTCAGCAAACAGATGTGAGTACTTTGAGGTCTGTTTCGGCACGTTCCAGCATAAATCCAGTTATCGTTTTATTTGTAATACACGCAGGTGTCTGGATGGTTTATTGACGGGGAAAGAAAGACATTAGAGAAGGATTTTCTTTGCGACCAACCATTTTAAACAAAAGTTTTTACCAAAAAAAAAAAAATAGAGTATCTAACAAAGTATTTTTGAAATAAAACTTAACAAAAAAGTGAGAAACACGTTAGAATGTTAAATATATGTCCGTTATTTCTCTGTTTAAATATCTTGTCGTTTGTTGTTCGCTAGGCGTATTTTTCTTAACAGACACTGTGAAGACATAACCTACACAAAGGTCTAAATGTGTGTGTGTGTGCGTGTGCGTGTGCGTGTGCGTGTGCTTGTGCGTGTGCTTGTGCGTGTGCGTGTGCGTGTGCGTGTGTGTGTGTGTGTTAGGAGACCATAAATAACTTTAAAAATATCTGTTTTCTATTTAAAAGATATGTCTGTGTATTCGTTTTCTCACTAGGCAGTGTTGCTAAATATCTGTTTCAAAATAGTCTAACTGTTAAGATGTTAACTCAGATACAAAATTTGTATCTGTTTTATGTTAAATTCTTACACGTCATTTTTAAAGAGTGGTTGATAAGACTTAACCGATTATGTACTAGGAAAAAAGACTAATAATTTTCCTTAGTTTAAAACTTAGTCATGTTTGTCACCTACTGTTAGACAAGTATTTTTGTTCATTTTTGCGAGATTTATTTGTGTTAACATAACAAATATAAAAAAGACAGAATCTGATAACTCAAAAATTAATAAACACATTTATCTCATTAAAAATATTATTTAGAACATACCATATTTGTCTAGCTACACAAAGAAAAACTCCTTGTTACAAACTAGCAAAACACGTTAATAATGCTTATTACTTAAACGATAGGGGAAAATCGTCACATGTCTCGGAAACATGTTGGGTCACCCACAGGCTCAGTTTTTAATCGATATCTTTGTTGCCACAGCTGACGTGTGGTATTTCTTTCACATAGAATAAGAAATAACACTGTGTTTATTCTCTCTCTCTCTCTCTCTCTCTATTTAACTGATTGTTACATATAAGACTGTGTTTATTCTCTCTTTCTCTTTCTTTCTTTCTTTCTCTCTTTCTTTTTCTCTTTCTCTCTCTTTCTTTCTCTCTAACTCTCTCTCTCTATCAGGTGTTTGAGGGGACAAAACATTTTACGACCATTTTATCAAATGTTTATAAAACACTAGAATAATGTCCCTCTGTATATAAAAATATAGATTGTTTCAAAATACTAATATATAAAAAATATATCCAGAACAAGATACAAATGATATCTGTAAAAAGCAAGCTTTAAAATATATATGATAACTATAAAAGAAATGTACCAAACAGACACTTATATTGTTGTAAATGTTTTTTAAACACAGTGATTCTCAAATTCTTGAACAGTGAATCTCAAATTCTTGATCAGGGATTCTCAAATTTTTTTAATTCTCACAATGTTTTACACAGTGCTTCTCAATACATGTTGGCATCAAGGGTTCTCACGTTTTTTTAGCATGTTTGTTGTTTGAAACATACAATATAATAACTGTGTATGAGTGACGTGAACAGAAATTTACGCGTGATGTTTTGTGGGGTCATTGATCTGGTTTCAAACCAGGGCGGGGTCGATTTTCCTGTTCATACGTTATGATAACGTTTTTATCGACCAAACCATGACGAAGCGCTTGCGCGGGAACTATTTTCTGAAACAGTATCTCTACACAACAACCACTATGGCTCCATCACGAAATTCATACGCTCGGACTACTTTTATTGGAAAGTCATTGTCTTAATCATGAATTGTTTTAGACATGTCTCATTCTTTAACCAGACCTGGACCGGTGAACGTCTCTGAAAAAACGTTGTGAAAGCCTTCTCATATCAAACTTCTGAAAAAGCAACAGATCACCACCAACCGTATGTTATTCTGTTTTTATTCGTATTTTGTGTTAAATATCTCTGGCCTTTAAGAGATATATCTCTGTGTCTTTTTAAGGGTATTAAGACTCTGTGGAAAAATATCTGGGTATGTGTTTGTGTTTTCATTTTTTTTTCCTAGGCGTATTTTCTTAACACTCAGATACTGAAAGAAAACCCTATACAAAGTTCTAAATGTAAACTCGTTATATGTATATGTGTGTATTCGTCTGTTTTTCCCTATAATAATGTAAAAATAATAATAGGAAGTTAAAATATATAACACTTCTTTATGTATAAAAAATAAATATTTTTATATAGCTGTTTGTTTTCGCTAGGATATATACAATAAATATCTTTATGTTTAAAAATATCTTTTTTGGTTGTATTCGGTTGTTTTCGTTTATATTTTAGGTCTTCGTGTTTTTGTGTTAAGGTGTTAAATATAAATAAATATCTCTGTTATTTTTATCTGTGTGTTTTGTTAACAGGTTAACTCCGAGACTAACTTATTATTCCTTATCCGTGTGTTGTATTAAATATCTGTTTTCTATTTAAAAGACATGTCTGTGTATTCGCTTTTTCGCTAGCCAGTGTTGGTAAAGGCTGTTTCAAAGTTAATATGTCTAGACTAATAGGTATTTTAATAATAGTTGTTTGTTAAATTCTTACATGTGTGTATGGTTTAGCTAAGTTAAGAATTATCCGACTTATTTTTTATGTGGTGGGTGTAGTAGTGAGAAAAAATTCCTTAGTTTAATCCTTATCTACGTTTCTCGTCTATTGTTAAACTCGTGCGAAAGCAAATTATATTTGGGTTTTGAAAAATTATCCGTGATACTTACAACTTGTAACACTTTCTGATAACAACACTCTAAACTTGTATAGACTAATAGTCTATTTCAAATACTTGCTTGGATGTAGCGCAAAGATGTTTGGGTAGATCGATAAATTGATTTGATTCCACAACACATGCGCTCGAGTCGTATTTCTGTACTCACAAGCTGCTTCTATAAAGAACTTCTCATAGTAACTACAAACATATTACGTTAAAAATAACTAAGGACCCGAGTCACTACAAACTACCTAACCAGCCAGTGAAAATTAGACAACATAATAGTTTAGAAAATATCGTATTTTGGTTTTTAAAACAATACTGAACTACACACGGAAAAAGATAGAGATAATACAATCAACATATTACATTAAGTCACCTTGCTATAACCATGATTGAAACTAACATACACTTTAATAAATACTTATATTTTCGTTATTTTAAAAAAGGACAGGTCAACTCGGTACTGTCTCGCGAACGGGCTGAGTTTTAAATCCATATCTTTGCTTCCACAGCGCGCGCGCGGACCATTCTGATATGTTAAACAAAATTATTTCCTTTGATAACAGACTAAACAATAAGACTGGTTATAAGGAAGAGTAGGCGTGGGTCCATGAACACTCTCAATATCTCTCTCTTTCTCTCTTCCTCTCTCTCTTTCTCTTTCTCTTTCTCTCTCTCTCTCTTTCTCGCTTTCTCTCTCTCTCTCTCTCTCTCTCTCTCTCTCTCTCTCTCTCTCTCTCATTACATGTATTTAATTTTATTTATGTGTGCCTAACGTCTTTTTGTTCATCTTTTCACAGATGGAGTCAATTCAACGACGGGGCTATGTCTGTTTACGCTGCCAGTCTGATTTCAAGCGAGGTCATGATCTTACTCGGCATATGGCCACAGCACACGACCGCCACAATCATGAGTGCACTTTCTGTGGTTTAGTATTTACCAGACCCGATACGCTGAAACGTCACATATAAAATAAACATGGGTCCGGCTCAGCACAAACAGACACATCAGTGGCACAAACCAATCTGATATGTAGCAGATGTGGGGAGACCTTCACGAGGCGCGCCGACCTATCAAGACACAGCAAAACCAGGCACTCGCTGACTCTACTAGTATGTGAGGTCTGCAATAAAAACTTTACCCGCCTTGACAATCTACGCATCCACAGAAAACACCAACACACCTCTTCAACAGCAGCAGACACCGCAGCAACACCACAGAACTCACCAATACCACCGCACCATAATGACCGCGCACTATCATCAGGTGTCACAACAACAGACTCAAGATCGGTGCAACAACAGACACCACCAGCCGGTGCCATAACAGACTCAGTATCTATGGCGGCCTCTACCACCACAACAACTTCCACACTACCAAGAGCCCCCTATTCAACAAGTCCCACCCAATCTCACCCACCAAAAACAGGTCAGACCAAGAAACGCCCCATGACCAGTACCCAGTCCCATATAAAAAAACCCAGCTTGACGTCTGAATAAGACAGTTTAGGTGACTTACCAGCTGATCTTAAACAAATCTACACTGATAACTGGGACGCGATTAAAACACACGCAAACATCCATAAATATTTATCGACTTTCACTTTTTTCCATAATAGCCAAAGAATTGAATGGGAAAGTCTTTTGCTTCCTGTCTTTACACAACAGACAAAACGCTTCAAGATTAACTTCAGTCACCACGTAGTTTTGAGAAACAGAGAAACAAACGAATTAAGATTATTTCATGCCTCAAATAATAATAGTTGTGTGTTAGATCAACCCCACTTAGTCAAAAATCTTACAGATTTCAAATCTTTTGTCTCAAACTTACACGACAGCGATATTATCACAAATGCACAATTAAACAGACCCAATACAAAATATTATGTTGAAGCAATCCCGGCCACATCCTTCTATCTATATCATATTCAAGACCACTCAATCGCTTGAACAAACACCACAACAAAGTAGACAAACACACTTTCTTAGACGTCCTCAACACACAACAAGCACAGGGTGGGAAAAATATCGGGTTCAGAGCACACACATCCTCCACCTCCAAAACCATACCACATCACACCTCAACATTTAAACTGTCTGTACGCATACACAACACCTCTCTATTTCTTACGACGTGACGACAATGTGACGACTCCCCTCAAGGTCTGGCCTGCAGCTGTGATATTGTATATAATGTAAATAATGTAACAAAACGCCACTAATATATAAATATGTATTATTTACAAATGTTTGAAAATGTCACCATATACTGTCTTTCCTATATAATTGTATATTCATTTGCTAAAAAATTACTGTACAATGTACATTTTGTAAAAAATACTGTACATATATCCTCCTGTTAAACGATATTATATATATACTCTTATATATTACCATATATGTTTTGCTGTTACAAAAACACTATTGAATATAAAATAAAAACTATATTAACTAAAACGCCTTTTTGTTACCTATATCGTCCGTTGTTTGTCTAAATGTTCGTATGTCTCAATATATCGTCTAATTGTTTGTATAACTATTCGTATAACTGTTGTATGTCTAAATGTATATGTCAATAAATATCGTCTTCCTATTGTCTAAATATATCTCCCTATTATATGTATATATCATCTAACCATCGTCTTCCTATTGTCTAAATATATCTCCCTATTATATGTATATATCGTCTAACTATCGTCTTCCGATTGTCTAAAAGTCTAAATATATCGTCTTCTTATTACACTGACTAACAAAAAAAATTTTTTTTTTCTTTCTCTAACATTTCTATGTTTTTCTGGTCAATTTTAATGCGCTGTTTTTAAATCTGCAAACCGTTTTTCTCTATCAGGTCGGGATCTCTAGAAATACGCAATTGAAGTTTTTTAACAACGCATACAGTATTACAACATCATTTGTACAAGAAGTATAACAGTTATGTAGGCTTGAATTTCTTTGCAGTCGACTTTCGTCGGTGAATGGCATGTGGTACATCGCGATGAAGCATCCAACAATAATCGGCAAGCATGGTCACACTCCACCGTCCTTGATAACGTGACTCCATTACGGCGATATCTTGATGGAATCGTTCTCCATGTTCATCGCTGACTTCGCCAAGGTTGTCAGGGAAAAAGTCAAGATGCGAATCGAGCAAATGGATTTTGAGGGACATGTTACAGCCCATAATTCTGTATGCATCTATGCACTGCTTAACAATATGCACATAGTCGACAGATTTGTGATTTCCCAGAAAGTTATCGACGATCGATTTGAATGCCATCCATGCGCGAAGTTCACTACCATGTAACAAGTTCTCGAATTGTTTGTCTGCAATAACTTTCCTAATCTGAGGTCCTACAAAGATACCTTCCTTTATCTTTGCATCGCTAATTTGCGGAAAATTTTCTCGAAGATAAATGAAAGCTTTGCTCGTTTTATCTAACGCTTTTACGAAATTCTTCATGAGCCCCAACTTTATATGTAACGGCGGTAAAATTATGCTGTCTTTGTTAACTAATAGCTCGTGTATTACATTTTTATGCCCGAGCTGCATACGATCCCTGATAGGCCACACCTTTCTTGCATAATGTTCCTGTCTGTTGCGGCTGTCCCATTCACATAGGAAGCAAGAAAATTTAGTATACCCAGTCTGCATGCCCGTGAGAATTGCAATGACCTTTAGGTCTCCACAAATCCGCCATTGGTAGTCATTGTACTTTATTTTTGCCAAAAGTATAGCCATATTGTCATAAGTTTCTTTCATATGAACAGAGTAGGCAACTGGAATTGATGAAAATAAATTTCCATTATGCAATAACACGGCTTTTAGACTAGTCTTGGAAGAGTCGATGAAAAGTCGCCATTCGTTGACTATGTGCTCATGACCGAGGTGCACCATTAGACCTTTTACATCTTTGCAGTAGCAAATGTCATCATCCATCTCAAAGTATTGAACAAGTTATCTGTGTCTATGACGAAATTTAGATATCGGAGTATTGGGCCGCTAAAAGATTCCATTCTTTGAGTCGCGAACCGAGTAATTCCGCTTGTCCTTTGGTGAGAGCGAGATCACGTATTAGATCTGAAAGTTCTGAATGGTTAATTAAGTGAACACCATCATTCACCGGTACATAATCCGAGTCAGAATTAGTTTCTAAAGCAGGTAAACTATCACTTTCTGATGGTTCATTCACGTCCAACGGATATGGTTCTGGTGGAACTGGGATCGGACACGTGATTGGATCATGAGGCATTGGTTTCGAAACCGATTCAATATTTGGATAAACCACAGACTTTCTAGTTTTAAAAGTGAAACCATAGATATTTGTCAAGCAGAAGTAACAATCAGTAGCGTGATTTGTCGGTTCACGCCATATTACTGGCACTCCAAAAGGCATCGGCTTATGCTTCGGCGATTTTCGTAACCAACCTGCCAATGTATTTGCTCAAGTCGAACAAACTGCATTTGGCTTCCAAGATTTATTTGCATCATCAACTTTCGAATCGAAATAAAGTTCATATGCTTTCTTTAGCAATGGTGTAAAGTTTTTCTGGTGAACACGATCGGTAAAATATCCGCACACGTAACAGAACAGATCAGCCGAATTTCTACAACTTCTAGAAGCCATATTTCACTCAGAATTATTTAAAAAATACAGTAACTATTTGAAATATAACGTAACATATGTCATGCATCTTTTAGCAGTATAAAAAGTAGAATTATTTTGCATTTTATTAATTTTAAAAAAGTTATATAGTAAAAATGAAATGGAGCAAATCACGGTTTCCCAAAAATATATTTATTCACAAATATCTTAAGAACCCGACGTGATAGAGATAAACGGATTTCAAATTTGAAATCAGCGCAAGAAACTGACCTAAGAACACTTATTCTTATATAAGAAAGAAAAATGTTGTTTGTCAGTGTTATCTAAGTCTATCGTCTAACTGTTCGTATAACTGTTGTAAAATATGTCTATATGTAAAATAAACAATACACAACAATACCGTGACGCACCTTCGATGGTAGACCTAGTACAGGACTCTAACACTTCACACCGATCTATATATATTGTATATACAACAATTAAAATACACGCACACAAAAACCCATACCCCAACACACCCCACGATTCAACAGCCCCTCAAACTACAACACACAATTAAGACACCTACAACCAAACATTCTACGGGTACAATACATCACACACAAAATCCACCCTAACCCACCAGCTACATCGTCACTCACACCAGCACAAAAAGGCACTTCAAAAACCCTCTTAGTAACCCAACATTATGGTTTTTTTTAATATTTTTTATACATATATTGTATGTATACATGTATAAACAAACACACCAATACACTACCAACACAGTACTTCACACAAAAATCCACCCTAACCCACCCCACCAGCTACCCCTACAACATACATCGTCACCCACGCCAACACAAAAAGGCACTTCAAAAAATCTCTTAGTAACCCAACATTATCGATTTTTTATATTTTTTATATATATTGTATGTATACACGTATAAACAAACACACCCAACATCACACAAAAATCCCCCTAACCTAACCCCGCCACCTACCCCCATGCATCGTCACTCACGCCAACACAAAAAAGGCACTTCAAAAAACCTCTTAGTAACCCAACATTATCGATTTTTTTAAAATTTTCCGTCATTATCGATTTTTTATATTTTTTATATATATTGTGTGTATACATGTATAAACAAACACACCCGCCGTTGCCGAACAAATTTATTGCTATATAAAAAGTCATACGTCGGATCGTCAGAGGAAGCCCCGCCGCTAAAATATATCGCTATATAAAAAGCCATGCGCCGCCGCCTGAAACGCCGCCGCCTGAAATCGATCGAGTTTTTTGCTATATAAAAGTCATGCACCGCCGCCTGAATGATAACTAAGTTGCGCATACCCTACTACTGTTGTGTTGTGTCTTATCTGTGCTGCATTTCCATTATTTGTGTACTTATTATAAGTCCCATTACAAAAGAAAGCAATAGGTTATGATAGGTTTTTGAACCCCGCACTTGAAAACTGGTGTTTTTGTGTGCAAGGGATATCCGTTTCTTCCCCATGTGGGTTATAATTTGGGTATATAGTGTTCATCATTCCATATAGTGTATTACTTTGTTGTTGTCTTATGTGTTGGCTTTTCCAGGCTGTAATTTATCTGCCGTTTGCTCTGGCAATGTTTAATGTCTGTGGTGTCTGTAATGTTTCTTCTTCCATGATATCATATTGCTCTCTTTCGCTATTGACATCTTTTTTCTGCTCGGTTTTTGGTTGGTTTTTGTTTGTTTGTTTTTTATTAATATAATTCTTCTACTGGTATTGAATGGACTTAGTGGCGTTTTTTCCCCCTTGCCATTCTAATTTGTTCTAGTTGTTATATGTTGGTTCTTGTTCTGGTAATATAAAATTTTATTATGTTGTGTAGCTCCCATGGTAGATCAACTTTCAGTACATTTTCCAGTGACAGTGATGTCGAGTTTTGGGTTCTCAACTATTCCATAAGTTGTTTTCTGTGTTGTTCGTATTTTTTGCATGTTAACACATAATGTGTTATGGTGTTTTTCTCCAGACATGTTGCACAGCAGGGTTCATCCACCATGAAATAGCATGTTCCTAGTTGAAGTCTAATTAGTTTTTTGTTGCATAGTATTTTTGGTTCTCTAGCTATCTGACATGTCCGGGTTGGATCTTTCAGCAGTTTATAGGCATGTCTGCCTTTCTGGCTTTCTTTCCAGAGCTCACAAGGATGAATCACTGGTGTGTATTTACTACTACATTTTATGCATTTGCTATTATACTGTTTTCTTCTAATTTATTCCATGCACTTCCATCCTATTGGGTATCTTATGGGTTCCAGAGGGGTATCCCAGGTCATAGGGAAATTCTTCACAAACATTGCATTGGCTGTGTGGTTTTTGTCGATTAGGACTTTGCCCATGTAATTCAGTCTAAGTTCTTTTCTTCTTAGCTTGAGGGGTATTATTCCTATTGCTACTTATAATGCTTCTAGTGATGTTGATCTTGAGGCTCCAGCTATTGTACATAGTGCCTGGTGCTGTATTTTGTCCTATAATCCAAACCAATCAGATGGTCTTACAGAAGCAGGACTAGCTTTGCAGTTACTCCCTGATCTTACTTCGAACGTGCTGCGCCTTTAATCTTGACCAGATACGTGAGAACTCTAGTGACCTATCTGCACAGAACCCAACAACCCAGCGGGAGTAGAAACAACCATTCGCAGCTAAGTGAAACCTATAAGCTGCCACGTGACTTCTTTCATAAAACACTTTACCATCACACGTTGATGAGTATTTTATGTTAAAGATTATTCAATTTCTTTTTAAAATTGATTCAACTGAAATGATTATTAAATCTATTAGTTGCTAATATACAAATGTAACTTCGATTTAATCATTTTGAATGTACTGCATGTTTGTCTCAGTCCATTTACTAAATACACTCTAAAAGAGTGCATTATTCTATAATAGTAAGAATTCCACCGAGTAAATCAGAGGTGGAAGCTTAAACGAGCTGAAGTTAATCATTGCATAAATCTTCATAAAAGGCAGCGGATCAGATATAATAAGTTAACAATTGCAAAGCCAACGCAGCATTGTTCTTGACTTCTGAAAGATATTATGAACACTCCCTTGAGATAGAAGCATCATTATTCTCCTATCTACAACTCTGCCAAACGCAATCTTGTGTGAAGGTAGACACCTTTGAAGACCTACATTAGATACGCTTGAGTTTTGGCCACTGTTGGACCACTACTGCAAAGCAGGGGAAGCAGTTCCGTGACACACGGACTTGATACGTGACTGGGTCACTACACTGTTGAGGTAGGTGCAAGAGGTATCGTGGCTGCCTGAAATGAGACTGACGTGTTTTAAAGGACAGTCAAGAACAAGGGTGCTTAACCCTTTGAGCCCGCAGCAAAACTCTCACTTATACCCAGTCCCCGAGCTTCCTGGTCCGAATCGTACAAATAGCGGCACTTTTATTATACAGTATGTTTAACAGTTTCTCACCTGCGCGAGAGTAAATTGCAATCAGAGATCGCGACCGGGGTGACAGGGGAAACTCAAAGCGATCACACCGCGTCAAAACATATCAAATAGCCCATCATCATCATCAGTTGCCATCTCCACAACGAAGGTTGGCTGTAATGGATCTCCAACGTCTTCTGTCTCTTGTCTCGGTGGTGCACTCTGATAGACTCTTTCCTGTCCATCTCTTGATGTTATCTTCCCACTTATAGCGCTGTCTTCCCCTTGCACGTTTGCAATAGCTAGGCTATTGTTATTTTATTGTTATTTCGCAAAGAGTTCACGGTGTGGTTTTCTCTGAAAACCGCGAAAATTTTCCTAAACGGTTGAATATTTACTAGTCACTGTTCTGCTAACAGCTCAAGTTGCTGGCCACAATAGCGTTATACAAATTTTGGGATAGTCCATTGAAATAATAAAAAGTCTCCCCCCTCCTGCTTTTGTGAGATTACAGGCTCATAGGAAACAGGAATTCTGAATGGCCAGTCTTCACATATTGGTCTCAAAAACTGTGTTCCCTTAGATATTTGAAAATTTACTAGTCACAAGTTTAGAAATTGCCGCACGTGGCTCACCGGGATCTCTGATGTGGCAAAGAAAGAATGAGATTACTGCTTCCTCAAGTATGTCGTATAAGACTATTGTGAGGTTGTGAAAATGTGAAACAAATTGCCACAGATGCACTGCTGCAAGAGCATGTGAATGTTTCGTGCAGGATTCAAGTAAGGGGACCAGCTGGAGTGATGGTTCTATGCTCCATAAGGTGATCAGCTGTAGTGATGGTTCTATGCTCCACAAGGTGATCAGCTGTAGTGATGGTTCTATGCTCCACAAGGTGATCAGCTGTAGTGATGGTTCTATGCTCCATACGGTGATCACCTGAAGTGGTGGTCCTATGCTCCATAAGGTGATCAGCTGTAGTGATGGTTCTATGCCCCATAAGGTGATCAGCTGGAGTGATGGTTCTATGCTCCATAAGGTGATCAGCTGGAGTGGTGGCACTATGCTCCATACGGTGATCAAGTTGAGTGGTGGTTCTATGCTCCATACGGTGATCAGCTGTAGTGATGGTTCTATGCTCCACAAGGTGATCAGCTGGAGTGATGGTTCTATGCTCCATAAGGTGATCAGCTGTAGTGATGGTTTTATGCTCCACAAGGTGATCAGCTGGAGTGGTGGTTCTATGCTCCATAAGGTGATCAGCTGTAATGATGGTTTTATGCTCCACAAGGTGATCAGCTGGAGTGATGGTTCTATGCTCCATAAGGTGATCAGCTGGAGTGATGGTTCTATGCTCCATAAGGTGATCGGCTGGAGTGATGGTTCTATGCTCCACAAGGTGATCAGCTGGAGTGGGGGTTCTATGCTCCATAAGGTGATCAGCTGTAATGATGGTTTTATGCTCCACAAGGTGATCAGCTGGAGTGATGGTTCTATGCTCCATAAGGTGATCAGCTGGAGTGATGGTTCTATGCTCCACAAGGTGATCAGCTGGAGTGATGGTTCTATGCTCCATAAGGTGATCAGCTGGAGTGGTGGTTCTATGCTCCATAAGGTGATCAGCTGTAGTGATGGTTTTATGCTCCACAAGGTGATCAGCTGGAGTGATGGTTCTATGCTCCATAAGGTGATCAGCTGGAGTGATGGTTTTATGCTCCATAAGGAATGAAAACGAAGATGAAAATGATCATTCAGCAGATTTCGCCACAGTTTCTGGTCACACATTAACATGATAAATATCTTGGGGAAATCTATCGAGATAAGAGGAAAGTTTGACTAATCTGTTTTTACCAGCTCAAATTATATTCTCAGTATTATCACAATTTCCATTTTCGCTCACTTAGGATCACAGAGCAACAGTTGCAGCAGGTCGTTATAACAAGTTTACACTACACGGCTGTTTGTGCCTTATACCCGAGCGATCTTTTAGTCTCGGTGACCGGAATTCTGACACCGGCTATAAAATGTTCATATGCACCGTAAAAAACTACTGAGGGTTTTGGCGGGGAAAATCAGCTGATGTGTGTGTAAAATCAGTAAAATATAAATCATTACACACTCGTTCTGGATAAACATAGCGCTAAAATTCTTTTGTGTACTATAACTTTGTTCTGTGTTCTATTTTTGATTGCATTTTTATTTGTTTGAAATTAGTTTTGACGGAGTTAGAGACTTTTGAAAACAGCGTCATCATTTGAGGAAATTCATAAAATAAGTAATCTTTTGATTAATTTAATATCTAAAAATCGGCACATTCGTTTGAGTTTATAATTATAAAGACTTCTCGAAGGGAAGCTAAAGATTATTTCCACATACTTTTTTGGGTTTCATATCTTGAGAATGTGTGGTAGTCAGTTTTGTGAGTTTGGCATTACAAGAACAAGCATATTGTCACCAGATTTTATAACATTTAAATCACTGTAAACGCATTCCTGATACTCGCAAATCTTAAATAAGGTTGTAAAAAAATAACTTTTTGTAAAGCACCATGTGTTTTTGCATTTTCATTCATTTATAATGATATTTAGCTGCGGAGATAAGCGTCAGAAAACATGTAAAGCTATAGATAGATTACTTCCAGAATACTTTGATCTATCTTTCAAGTCTTGTTAATCTTGTATTTATAATATGAATGTCTTTTTTTTTATTGTGTGTGAGATAAGGACTGTTCCATTAGTGTTCTTTGGAAGACAATCCTGTGCACACGACGGCTGCCAAAGAATTCTAAGTAACTGTTTGTATATCTTCTTTCATTCAAAGTTACAATGCAGGTAGTAAATTTAGAGAAACCAAATTCTAAATCTAATACCATCCTTTTATCAATGGCTAGAGTCAGAGATACATATGATAATTTAGAAATATTTATGAATGGCATGAAAGCTCAGATAGAGTCACTAAAAGATTTAGAGTGGGATGGTAAAAAAGTTGTTGTTTTCTTATTCGGGGATTATGACTTTTTGACGAAAATGTTTGGTTTGTCTGGAGCTCAAGAAATATACTCATGTCTGTGGTGTCTCCAGCAAAACAAGGAAATAAAGACATACAGAGAGCATACAACTTGCAAACCAAGAAGTTTGGCAATGTTGATAAGAGATTACAATAGATATATGAAATATGGGAAAGGGAATAAAAGGCAAGTGGCACGTTACCATAATTGTTTACACAAACCAATGTTAGAGATTGAAATTGAAAATGTAGCTCCTCCTTACCTTCATATTTTATTAGGCATTGTTTTGAAACACCTCAGACTTCTAAAACAGGTAGCCGATACAATAGACGCAAAGATATTTGAGAATCCGCAAGAGATACATGCAAACATTAGTACTATTAAGAACTTGAAGAGATTTGGTTGGAACTGGAAACAGGCAGAAGAATTAGAAGCTAAAAGTGAATTTTTTCAGGCAGTTATTGAACTTTGTGAGGATAAGGAGGAGACAGATAGTTTTAAAGTTAAACTTGAAAATGCACAAGATGCGCTGGCCAAACTTCAGTTTCAAGATCTGTGTGCTAGGTCTGGTCCAGTTTGCTCACACTTGGACAAGGTACTAGCCAAACACAAAATCATACCACAGGCTTATCATAGCAGAGCATTCATAGGGAATCACTGCCACAGATATCTCACACAAAAAAGTTTATAAAGATCTTACAAGAGCAATCATTACACAAACACTGAAAATTACAGACAAACAAGATATAACTAACATAGCTTTTATTGCCCAAGAACAATTCAACTCACTGAAAGAAGCATTTGAGAAAGTACACAACAAAATATCACACAGTAAACCAATTAGTAAAGAATCAATAACAGCATCAATAGAGACTTATATGTCTTTGTTCAGGAAGCTATTCCCCAGTAAGACAATTCCTAAACAGCACATATTAGAAAAACATTGCGCAGACTGGATCAGAACTCATGGCTTTGGAAAGGGCATGCATGGAGAGCAGGGAGGAGAATTTGTATATTCCACTATTTCCAAAATTGAAAGATGCGCCAGCGGTATTAAAAATATAACTTCACAATTAAAATTTATAATGGAAACTCATTTGTTACAAATTTCTCCATCTGTGAATGTACAGATTCATCCTATAAAAAAAAGGAAGTGTGAATGATAATTGAGCGAAATTTTGGGGCAAGAGCAAATTATGGCAGTTGTTGCGTGAGAGTGACAGAATTAACAGAGTGTGGAAATCATTTAATAGATGTATTTATTAAATACACCTATTTATCTATTAAATTGAACATTTCGTTTTACTCATGACCATACTCATTTTTACATGACCATCGTGATGTATGATTGAGATAATTGTTAGCTCTCGTGTTTTGGGGACAATTGGGTGTTATTTTAAGGTAATAAATGTGGACTTGCAATTTAATGTTTCAATAACACTGGCTAACAAAAAAAAAAATTTTTTTTTCTTTCTCTAACATTTCTATGTTTTTCTGGTCAATTTTAATGCGCTGTTTTTAAATCTGCAAACCGTTTTTTTTCTATCAGGTCAGGATCTCTAGAAATATGCAATTGAAGTTTTTTAACAACGCATATAGTATTACAACATCATTCGTACAAGAAGTATAACAGTTATGTAGGCTTGAATTTCTTTGCAGTCGACTTTGTCGGTGAATGGCATGTGGTACATCGCGATGAAGCATCCAACAATAATCGGCAAGCATGGTCACACTCCACCGTCCTTGATAACGTGACTCCAATACGGCGATATCTTGATGGAATCGTTCTCCATGTTCATCGCTGACTTCGCCAAGGTTGTCAGGGAAAAAGTCAAGATGCGAATCGAGCAAATGGATTTTGAGGGACATGTTACAGCCCATAATTCTGTATGCATCTATGCACTGCTTAACAATATGCACATAGTCGACAGATTTGTGATTTGCCAGAAAGTTATCGACGATCGATTTGAATGCCATCCATGCGCGAAGTTCACTACCATGTAACAAGTTCTCGAATTGTTTGTCTGCAATAACTTTCCTAATCTGAGGTCCTACAAAGATACCTTCCTTTATCTTTGCATCGCTAACTTGCGGAAACTTTTCTTGAAGAAAAGTGAAAGCTTTGCTCGTTTTATCTAACGCTTTTACGAAATTCTTCATGAGCCCCAACTTTATATGTAACGGTGGTAAACATGATGTTGTCTTTGTTAACTAATGACTCGTGTATTACATTTTTATGCCCGAGCTGCATACGATCCCTGATAGGCCACACCTTTCTTGCATAATGTTCCTGTCTGTTGCGGCTGTCCCATTCACATAGGAAGCAACAAAATTTAGTATACCCAGTCTGCATGCCCGTGAGAATTGCAATGACCTTTAGGTCTCCACCAATCCGCCATTGGTAGTCATTGTACTTTATTTTTGCCAAAAGTATAGCCATATTGTCATAAGTTTCTTTCATATGAACAGAGTAGGCGACTGGAATTGATGAAAATAAATTTCCATTATGCAATAACACGGCTTTTAGACTAGTCTTGGAAGAGTCGATGAAAAGTCGCCATTCGTTGACTATGTGCTCATGACCGAGGTGCACCATTAGACCGTTTACATCTTTGCAATAGCAAATGTCATCATCCATCTCAAAGTATTGAACAAGTTCTCTGTGTCTATGACGAAATTTAGGTATCGGAGTATTGGGCGCTAAAAAATTCCATTCTTTGAGTCGCGAACCGAGTTATTCCGCTTCTCCTTTGGTAAGAGCGAGATCACGTATTAGATCTGAAAGTTCTGAATGGTTAATTAAGTGAACACCATCATTCACCGGTATATAATCCGAGTCAGAATTAGTTTCTAAAGCAGGTAAACTATCACTTTCTGATGGTTCGTTCATTCACGTCCAACGGATATTGTTCTGTTGGAACTGGGATCGGACACGTGATTGGATCATGAGGCACTGGTTTTGAAACCGATTCAATATTTGGATAAACCACAGACTTTCTAGTTTTAAAAGTGAAACCATGGACATTTGTCAAGCAGAAGTAACAATCAGTAGCGTGATTTGTCGGTTCACGCCATATTACTGGCACTCCAAAAAGCATTGACTTATGCTTCGGCGATTTTCATAACCAACCTGCCAATGTATTTGCACAAGTCGAACAAACTGCATTTGGCTTCCAAGATTTATTTGCATCATCAACTTT
Source organism: Oreohelix idahoensis (assembly GCA_024509875.1). Lineage (NCBI taxonomy): Eukaryota > Metazoa > Mollusca > Gastropoda > Stylommatophora > Oreohelicidae > Oreohelix > Oreohelix idahoensis. The sequence continues at coordinate 179,409 of JAMPIV010007314.1, read as the reverse complement.
TGAATCGAAATAAAGTTCATATGCTTTCTTTAGTAATGGTGTAAAGTTTTTCTGGTGAACACGATCGGTAAAATATCCGCACACGTAACAGAACAGATAAGCCGAATTTCTACAACTTCTAGAAGCCATATTTCACTCAGAATTATTTCAAAATACAGTAACTATTTGAAAAATAGCGTAACATATGTCATGCATCTTTTAGCAGTATAAAAAGTAGAATTATTTTGCATTTTATTAATTTTTAATAAGTTATGTAGTAAAAATGAAACGGAGCAAATAACGGTTTCCCAAAAATATATTTATTCACAAATATCTTAAGAACCCGATGTGATAGAGATAAACGGATTTCAGATTTGAAATCAGCTCAAGAAACTGACCTAAGAACACTTATTCTTATATAAGAAAGAAAAATTTGTTTGTCAGTGTAATTAATGTTTGAAGCATGAAACCAAAACAAAACTTTGATATCCATTTTCTGCAGGTTTTCTACTTTTGATTTTTGTAATTTGTTAGGCATGTTGATTGTGACCGTTTTAGTGTAAATTGCATTAGAAACAAACCATAACAAAATATAAAAAAACGTAAATTTTACACTATTTCAGACTACTATATCTTCTGTTCTAATTGTGATAAAATGTTTGTTGTTGTTCTAAAATTTACTCTAACATTTCTAGTCTAGCTTTACGCAAAATTAAAGCCGGTATTTATAATAATAAAGTAGCCTAAAAGCATTAATTAAGCCCTATCAAAAGTAAACACCGCCACATTTTTTTCCAATTAGGTAGTTGACCATGTGACCTCTGTCACGATAGCTATAAATAGCGCGGCCAGGGAAAACTAAAAGATCGCTGGCAAACAGCCGTGACTAAAGCATGAATGTGCTCCCGCGGTGATAGTTATTGTAGTACATTATTGTGCATGATAAGGTTGCCAGTCCCATGCATAAACGTCATATTACTCTTACGGCGTGAACGGGAGAAGTACTTACTTACTTAGTCGTTCCCCTTCTACCGTGAGGTGTAGAGGTTTGGAAGAGAGAGCGCCAGAATATCCTATCGGCTGTCTTAGTCCGTAGTCCGTTCCAGTTCGTCGCCTTTAGAATCAGTCCGGTTTTCTCTCTTGTAGTTCTCGTAATCAAAAGTTTAAAGCAAACAGGTGACTGGCCTGTTGTGCCTTTGCATGGTGGAGGGGCTGCTTCCTTAGGGCCTCCATGCAGGCCGCCCTCCTCCTTTTTCAACCGGGCTTGGGACCGGCCTAGGCGGAGTTCGGGAGAAGTAAATATATTCTTTTTTTTGTCTCCTCGGAGATCCCAGCCTGCACGGACAATACAAAATTGTATCAGTTTTATATTCGTCAACATCACCACTATGCACTCCGCTCACTAGGATAAATATTCATTTCATTGCACAACCTCACACCGCAATGCCAATTTTGACAAGTTTCAATATTCTGAGAAAGGCCGCAATTTCACTCCAGAACTTTCCTTTTTCTAAGTGCTAAAAAAAATTTAATAAATTACAATGTTCTAATCAAGACAGTAATTTCACTTCAGAATTCCAATCCCTAGTAATATACAACATTTGACAAATTACAATATAGTAAAGGCAGCAATTTTACCCCAGACTTCTCTCTCTCTAATGCTATACAACAATTCACGAGTTACAATATTATAGTAAAGGCAATAATTTTACTCCTTATTCCCATCCTTATTGATAAGCAACATTTGACAAATTACAACATTATAGTAAAGGCAATAACATTACTCCAAACTTCCCTCCCTAGTGCTATACAACATTTGACATGTTACAATATTATAGTAAAGTCAGCCATTTCACTCCAGAACTCCCATACTTAGTATTATACAGCATTTGAAAAGTAAAAAGATTCACTGTATCGACACGATTCAGTCTACCCAGCTATAAATGGGTACCTGACTTCTCTCTTGAGTTAGGGAAGGAAAAGGCAGCGAGGAAAGGTACTGGTCACCCCACCTCTCTATGCATGATCAAGTATACTGAGGTCTCTAACACTGTGACATATTATGATAATAGCTTTCATATATATATTTCATTATCTACAATTTTCTTTTACCTAGCTTTCACCTACGCATGTTTTGGTAACTCAAAACCCTCCTACAATCAGAGATCTGTCTCTTTTTCTAATTTAGCACGCCTAATTTATTTCTGTTCGCGATTTCCTTTGATGAAGGTTTACCAGCAGACCTAATTAGCTAACGCTGAGCCGGTTACCTGTAATTTTTAACGCCAGCGATTGAAAATCGTGGTAATAGGATTAAGACAGCGATCAAGGGAAATAATTTGAGTAGGAGCAGATAATTTTGGAACAAAGGGGAGGCAATTTCTATTACTCTTCCCTGAATCCGTTCGTTTGAAACGTAATTAACTATAGAGGTGCGGACCAGATCAAAGGACATTGCTCGCTAGAATGGCCCATACGAGCAGAGACGTGTAAAATTTGCACTGATTAGCAAATTGCAGATGTCTGATCTAAGCGAGAGCTTTAGGTTCTGGTTTTCGGTTTTAGTGTGAAAAATCCCTCTGATTCGCAGATTAAACGATGAATTCTCCAAAGGCGTTAAAAGTAACATGTCTAAGCGAATTTCTTCCAATTTAATATATAAACCCCAGCATTTTGACTCAAGTTATCCAGTACCCACAGATCTTAAAGACATCTAACTTCGATTTCTAGAATCACTTGTATTAGGGAAGTTTCTTGGTTTTTCGTTGGAGATAGTCTTAGAATTTCTGTGTTTGAGGTAATTATATTTACTAGTATTTTTGAGTGATTTAAGTGGTAAAATCGTCAATTATATTTTACTAGGTTTTTATCTGTGCAGAGTGATTTACTAGATAGGTCCGTCATTTATATTTCTCTAGGTTTTACTGTGTTACAGTGGCTAGCAAAACAAATAATAATTTCTAGCTAAACTATGCCAGCTATAAAATAAATTTAATTAATTGCTAGTAACCAGTCAGAGAATATTTTAACCAACTAGTAAATGCACTGTTCATCATGAGTATTGACGAAATATGTATTTATTTCTAATTCATGATGATTAATCTTTTTTTAAATGACTAGAATTTATTTCACGTGAGTTTTTAAACGATAAGACAAGTTCTAAGCTTGTAGTTATAATTTAAAGTTAAATAACCGAAGTGGATAAATATTATATTTTACGCGGGTTAAGGATAGGATTGAGAATACTATATTATGGTTAAGTATTTGTATTTTTTTCTCCTTTACACAGTATTGGGTCAAACCCTAAACCTTACCAGCAGCTTATATATATATATATATATCTGAGAATAACCATACGAAAGAATATTTTTGTACTTAATACCTGGGTCTTCAAGGTAACCCTGTCTGGCATCGTGTTTTGCACCCAGAAAGAGACAGAGTACCAACCCAAAGAACATTAAGATTAAATATTGTAACTGGCCCTACAGATCCAGATTTATATTTCCCAAATTTTCATTTACATTCAGCCCGTAGTGGCGAAATCACAAACATTAACATTTCCCGACGTTTGACCATTTGTGGTGTGACAAGGAATTTTTATACTGAGAGAAGTTACCAACCTGTCATTTCCTTTGTACTGGAAATCTCAAGCTATTGACACTGTAAGCGCTGTTAAATTTCTTACCTGGACAAATTAAATGTGACATAAACAGTAATCCTAAATAAAAATAACAAAGCGAACGCTCGCCGGAGAAGTGTAGTTAACCTGTCTTTGAGGAGCTGGGGTTCTCTTTGCCAAAAATAACACTGTAGTTGCTGTGTGTGTGTGTCCTAAAGATTGTTCCAGAAGATACAACACAAGTATTAGGTAAGAAAGAATGTTCGTGGCCACGGTTGCCTGAGAAGAGCTGAAGGATGACTGAATAATTCTCATATATATCTTGTAGAATCCATGTACTCACTTTGTGTATTTTTTACAAGTTTTGCTAATGCTGTCCCTTTCAGAATAGATTAACGTATAAACTCTGTTCTTTACTGTAGAGGGAAATCCTAGACCATAGCGTAAAAATCTTTGACTCTTTGGGGGCTAATAACTTTCTTCTAACGGGATCTTGTCTCAACAGAGGGAGGGAGGATTACACCTATGAGTCTAACTCTTTAATTAATTCATTAACTTATGTTTATTTGTATTTAATTGATATTCAAAATATTGCTGTTGTGAAGTTTCTTTATGATAAATAAAATTTACATAAACTTTATTTACATGTGTTGGTCAGCTCGTCCCAACATATCCCTACATCCATTGAGATAGTTTTCACGTTTGTGCGTCTAATTGTCGTCACTTATCTGTGTGTGTGTAGAGGTGAGTGGTTGAATATATATATATATCTAAAAATCTCAGTCGTAATCGATAGGCTGGATAGATTATCTCTAATATCCAGGGACAGACTTTACCTTTCACCATTTCATTCGTGAAAAATCTATTTCTTTACCTTATCTCCCACTGAGCTATCACCTGTTCTAGTTCTATTCAGACGGGACCATAATTGATCTTAAATACCTATCAAAAAAATCTACGACAAACACTTCACTCCCCTACGGTAGTATCTGCTATGGGGCTACCTTTTTACTATCCCACTGAAGCAAATGACTATTTATCGATTCAGACATTACCATCTAGCCCGTACAGTCAGATACTAAATACACGTAACTGGCTATGGAACTCTAGATGGTAAATTGTTTTCAACACAAGGGTTACTTTCATAATTGCCTCCAGCTGGCAGAAAACAGGTGTGAAAGTTGACAGCTGCAACCAAAATGGAGTGGGTTCAATCCTCGTCACTTTATAAAAGGAGGCTGTCACTTGGGTATCATGAGCCAAGTGGACCTGTCCCCCTTGGAGTGTCCACCAGTCAGTCCGTCAGTTTATGTGTCAGTACGTCCCTCCATTCAATCTGTCTGCTCAACTATAACTCTATCAATACATTGGTCAGATAGTTCGTCATTCATTCATTCAGTCCTCCCATAAATCAATCCATCTGTTACATCATTTTAAAAGTAGGTCCTTGAAGTTAGCAGTCTATCCGTTGTTTATCACTCAGTCAATCAAAAGGAGTACATCAGTCAATCCCTCGGTGTGTCAGTCAATACATGAATCAGTACGTTAATAAATTGGACATTTAATATATTTCGTCAGTCTGTGAGTCTGTCCTTCTGGGGGAGGGGGCTGTTATAAAATATTAAGTGACAAATAAAAGTGTATTAAACTATAAATCAAAAGCATCAAGCTTAAAAAGACAATTTTTTTTCCACATTTTGTTTCTAATTTCGTTTTTTCCTATTCGATACTTGCACACTACGATACATGTCCAGGAAACTCTTCTAAGGGCAGGAAGGGAAATAACTCCAAGTGAATATTCTGTTGTGCCGAGCGAAAATCCACGAGTATTAGGAAATTACCATATAGGTTTAGGATATATATATATGTATGTATGTATGTATATATATATATATATATATATATATATACATATATATATATATATATATATATATATATATATATATATATATATATATATATATATATATATATATATATATATATATATATATATATATATATATATATATATATATATATATATATATATATATACTAGTTAGCAGAGTGGTTAGACACGTTTGACTCCCGTAGCGAGGCGGTGTTGCTGTTCGGAATGGTCCTGGGTTCGATTAGCCTGTAAGCCTATCAACTCTGTTATTTTTCTGTAGTCCAGCCTTCTACTTCCTTATTTCTTAGGAATGCCTGCAACATGCCCATTTATATGCATTATTCTTTTAATCTTCCCGGGAGCAAAGAATAGTAATTTTGTAGCCTACCACGCATGTCGTCAGAAGCGACTAATGAGGGTTGGACATGAGGACATTTACCCCATCTTGGAGAAATAGTAAGCCACAAAGTCTTCAACACAACAATAAGGACAGGTGATGTGAATATAGAAGACAACAAATAGGGTTTCAAGACACCCTAAACATACATGTTGGCAGTAAAAACATCTATTTCCATAGCCTATGGAAATAACATGCTCAGCCAGGTATGTAAGAGAAGCAAGTACTCAACGAGGTAAGGACAGGAAAAATTATCAGTTGTTGTTTAACTAAGGCTGCAGAGCTTCTCGCTCTGTTGCAGTCAATACCAAGTTCAAGAGTCTTTGGTATTAGCTACACTGTAAATCTAGGCTTTTACTTATTTTTTTTTTTTTTTCCTGCCATTCCGGAACGTGTTGAGTTGAAGTCATGAGCTCCAGTTTCTCCAGCTTGGCTTGCACTTAAATGATCATCACATCTGCTCCCAAATTAGGAAAGAAAATGAAAGCCCTCTGTGAAGTTTAAAAAGAACTGTGTTGGATAAAGAAAACAAATGCTCGGTGTGGTGAGTAAAATAACAAATTTCAGTCAGATGAAGAAAATAAAATATTCAGCACTGTTTGGAAAAGAAAACACTCTGCGAGGTACACACACACAAAAAAAAAGGGGGGGGGGGGGAATAGCTTAGTGAGGCAAATAAAGGGATATAATGAGGCAAAGGAAGGGAAATACCCAGTCATGTTGAAACAAAGTAAAATATGCAATAAAGTAAAGAAATGAAAATATTTAGTGATGTTATTAAACATGACTTGACCTGACTTTGATCCACTGTCACTGAGCGTCAGCACTTGGTGACCTTGATGCCATTATATGATACTGCGCAGTTCGTATAAGCTGTTCTGAGCTGCCATAAAGTGTATTGTCTATGGATGGGTTGTGTGGTAGCAGTTGTTGTCTCAGTCCCTGAAGTGCAGGGCACTGTAGTAGGTGGTGTTCTACTGTCTCCAACGGGTTTGGGCAGTGTCTACATTTTGCTATATTTTGTGAACACATTCTGTTTCTGTGGCCATTTAGTGTAGAGTGACCTGTTCTCAATCTGAAAATTTTGATGTTATTAAAAAAAAACAGAAACAAAATACTTTCTGCTGTAAAGGATAAAAATTACTCACGAAAGGTAAAGAAAAGAAAGTACTCCTTTACGTAAAGGAAGAAAATTTCTTAGCGAGGAAAAGAAAAGAAAATACATAGTGAGATAATAATAATAATAGCCCCTTCAGTCATAACTGACTATGGGAATGCGCCCCTGAGGTGACAGCCCTCAGCTGCTTATTTTCCTGGTGCTCCTTTCGACGTTTTCTCCTCACCTCTGCTTCTTGTGTGAGCCTCTCTTCGCCCAATCTGAGGTGGCGCCGTAAATAGCATCGCCACTTAGTGCGATCGGCAGCTTCATCCTCCCATGTTGCTGGATCCATGTCCAGTGCCCTCATATCTCTCTTGCACACATCTTTGAACCTCAGCTGTGGTCGCCCAACTGTTCTCTTGCCATCTGCTAATTGTCCATAGAAGATATCTTTTGGGATGCGACCATCTTCCATGCGGTAAACATGGCCAAGCCAGCGAAGTCTGCGCTGTCTAAGAAGCGTATACATACTTTGAAGGCCAGCACGTGACAACACCTCGACATTTGTCACTTTATCTTTCCACGAGATGCCGAGGATGCGGCGTAGACACCGCAAATAGATAGAAAAGAAATTATTCAGTGATGTAGATAAAAGAAATACTCAGTGAGGTAAAGCAATGAAAAGCAATGGATCAATTATGGTGGATTACAGAAATTCTAACAGGAAGGCGGAGATTGAGGTCAGGAGGACTAAAGAAAGACTCAAAAAGACTTGTATTTACAACATAAAAGAAGACACTGAAATAACTTTGCAGCAAAGCTCTTGAAGTGCATATAAGAAAAAGAAATTGAGATATTCGATAATCAAAATCTGAAGAGGTTGTAACCATACCTTGATGGCGATGATGGGTATCCTTACAAACGTAACTCATGTTGGTACTCCCTCATAAACTATTAACTGCATTACTTCCCCTTTACACGGATTATAATAACCTTATGGACATTGACTGCTTACAAAATATTTTTATTTCACTCTTCTTTCTTATTTAAAAGTGCTCGCTACTCTTGCTGTCATTTACCCAGTTTATAAGAGGTTTTTACAGCCCCTTTCGTACCACATTTGATCAAACCCACTCTTACCCCCCCCCCCCCTTCCCCCCTTCCCCCCCCATTGCCCCCCCCCCCCCCCCACCCAACTGTTCATTTGCCATGTACCAGTTGTCCGTAGAAGATATCTTTAGGGATGCGACCATCTTCGATGCGGCAGACATGGCCAAGCCTGTGTAGTCTGCGTTGTTTAATGAGGCTATACATGCTTTGAAGTCCAGCACGTGACAGCATCTCGACAATTGTCACTTTGTCCTTCCATGAAATACCAAGAATGTGGCGTAGGTACCGTAGGTGGAAGGTACTGAGCCTTCTTTCTTGCTTAGCATAGGTTGTCCATGTCTCGCTGCTATATAGAAGCGTAGTGGTGGCACATGCATTAGTGAATCGTTAGAAATTACACATATACTAGGTTCAGTTTTATGAGGTGTGGTGACCACTTCCCTTCATCGATGCCCTTGCCTTCCCTAACTCAAAAGCAGAGCTAATACCCATGTACAGCAGGGTGGACTGGAGTGTAGCGACAGTAGGTTTCAAACCCGCAACCCGACCACTTGCCGCGAGATGCTAGAGCTGTAACCAATCTGCCAATCTATATTTCTACTTGCTCAATTTTTGTCACTCTTCCCCAGTGTCTCTTGTTTATTTCTTTTCATCTTTCTTGGTCGCTCTTTTTTTTTTTTCATTTATTTTCCCCATGTGTTTGCAATGTTCTTAATCTTTTTCTCGGAACAAATCTATATTTATCGTTGTCTGCTATTTGTGACTGTGACTGACAAAGGGTAAACCCCACAATGCCCCGTATTTTTGGTGTACCCCTTTGTTGTGAAACTAGAGCCGCTATCGCACAGTGGTTAGTTCTCTGCTCGGCGGTAATGGTTCGATCTTCAGTTGAGTTGTGATTTTTTAGACTGCAAACAGATCCCGGGTCGACCCAGCCTCATGAATTGGGTATCAGAGCAACTCTCGGAAGGTTAAAGGCGGCCGGCGTGATGCTGACCACACCACCGCTAGTGTGCTGTATGGTCAAGAAAATATGGACCTAACACCATATTCTCAATATGCCTCATTTGGTGCGTAACGGGATCCATACTTTTTTTTTCTTTCGTGAAACTGACTTCATTCCTATAAATTAAAAAAAAAAAAAACAAACTTGGTTATATGTATCCCCTTGGGATGAAGGGTAAGTAATACTTGCTCCTAAGAATCCCCTTTGGATGAAGTTTGTATAATTATTACGCTTATGTTGTCGCCACATAATCTCTACTTTGTGTGCGTGTGTGTGTGTGTGTGCGTGTGTGTGTGTGTGGATCGGGCCAATATTTAGGGGGCGTCACCCACGGAACATATTTGTTTACATTGGTGACCTATAGAGAAAGAATCCAGAATATTTTCAGCACAAAAATCTGCACGTTGAGTAAAAGTCTCCAAACCTTTAAACAAAACAAATCTTGATTACATTTATTAGCAATACTGACAAGCAAGCCATTTTGTATTTCCTGTTGCTATTATCGTCTGGAAATGAAGTTAATTGTAAAAAAAGTAATCACATTTTTATACGGTGAAAAATTTCCCCAATCACCGAATTTAACCCAAATACGCGGGACAACCAGACGCGAGAGGCCCATGGTTCAGTTCATTCAAAGTGTGCAGACGTCGACCGTCCTAACCAGGTTGAAGAGAAGACCTGGCAGACAGTCGCTGTAAGGGCTATGCGGAAGTTTGGCTCAAATTGTACCTCAGCTGTCAAAATACAAGCGGAAAGTACCTTTAAGACAAGGTGCATATCAGTCAGTCAAGGAATTTCCTAACGATTGCAGTAATCTAGGACTGTACTTGTAAGGTAAGTTCGAAAAAGTTACCAGCCCTCTCACGTCAGATAAGCACGAATTTTGTTTCTTATCTCGTTATGTTTAGCCATCTGTTAATTTTCGTCATATCTTACAGAAATAAAATAAATGCAAGTAACTAAATTATTGATAGCCTATAAAATATGGGATGTATAGCCTACTCGACAACTCGATCAATTATTATCTTCCGTGTATACATTGGATTGAATCCTTGTTTTGATATAATCCCTCGTAACCAAAGAGAGGTAGGCCGGGAACTTCGAAAAACCCTTGAGGTTTGACCAGTCCAGTGAGACAACATTTGAAATTTGTCTTCTTATAAAGGGCTCATCAACGAGAAGGTTTATTAGATTAATGAGATTTTTCAGTTATATTTGTGGGAAAATGATTTTAAAGATAACCCAGACTTCAGCAGTAAGTTTGGTCCCTCATGCAGAAGTAGGTTAGGCTTAGGCCTATTAAGTCTTCGTCATCTTTTTCGCACCTTATTGAGCATGGAGCCGCCACTATTGTCCGTCATCATGCAAGAACCCTGCACCATGCATCCACATGCTCTTACAGTGTTACTTTCTGCAGCAAGTTTTTGCATGATGGGATTGCCAGCCTCATGTACATCCTCATATTAATCGCCTTGCATGGCGATGCCTGATGGACCAGTAGGCCTATTCTTTCTTTGTCTCATCAGAGACCCCGGGAACTTCAGGAGACACAATAAATGACCAAAAATAATTTTACGCAGACCCAACAGGCAAACAAAGATGTCATAGCACAATGAATACATTTACAAAATCATGTTACTGCTGTTATCTATATTTGGATACTTACAAGCATAGGCCTACATATTATGTCATCATGATAATCATGCTCTTACGTGAAACACGAAAACTATAAATACTGCTGCTGTTTGGTGCACAACTTTTAAAATCCTGACGGTCTCTCTGTGATTTTTTTATCATATAGGCCCCCCCCCCTCTCTCTCTCTCTCTCTCTCTCTCTCTCTCTCTCTCTCTCTATATATATATATATGTATTGTTTAATTCAATGCACGAGCAGCTTGCCTTCACATCAGTCTGTTGAACATAAGGTCACATCTGTTACTCTGTTTTATTCTGTAACCTCCTTCCCTGGCTGCTGCATCAAACTGCTGTTTGTGCCCTAAATTTTCCCATGTTACATTTTTAAATGTTGTTGTCTTTTTGTTTGAAGTATATGACTGCTGTATTCTTCATATCTATTCTTTACCCTTTTTAGTAGCTAGCATTTTCGTTTAGTTTCTTCTATGCCCTTATTTTATTTAATTAATTCTCAACACTTTGAAAATAAAACTCTTTAGTTTGTTCATTATATAACAGACAAAAGGGCCAAAACACTTTCTGATGGGGTTAAACTTCTGATGATCAGATGGCTTCTTTTAATGCTCTGTATACAGTGTCCCAACAGGCCAATAATTTAACAGACCTTTAGTTTACATTTTTTTTTCCTGTTCACTTGTACCACAGCATGGTGAAGAAGAAATGTGTTCTCAGGGCTGGCAGAAGGGGGCAGAACCATTGTAGCATTGTCTCTAGGTACCACAGTTTAAGGCAGGGGTTGGGATTCAGTCAATCTTAATCTACTGGTAGATCCCAAGGCATCATTTGGTAGATCTCTATGTGATGGAGGAGGAAAAATAATTTTTATCCTAGGTAAACTGTGCCCCTCTCCCGTCTGCACTTGAAAGTGCTGTGTCCCCTGCTTTAAAGGTAGGCCTACTTTCACAACATTTCCAGCAAGTTAACATACCAAAATTCACTGTACTCATTAACTGAATAAGATAGAAAGTGATCTTTTCTTTGAAGTGGAGTAAACATTCAGTGAATTATTTAGTTTTAATTTGTCATCGCTCTTTTTTATGGGATTGTGGGAAGCAGTTTGTGCAGCAGAGATAAAAGTTACGTATAGAATAAACTTATTCCAAATTACTCTGAAAACAGACATTTTATCAAGATAGATCTTTAGAGAAGTCAGTGTTTCTAAAGTAGTTCCCTGCAACTGCTGGGTTTCCTACTGCTTGTTTAAGGACATCAAAAGGTGAATTTGAAAGGGGAAAAAAGCTACATCTATTACTAGTTTTGAATTTCATTTTTCAAACATCAATAGAGTATGCAAGCAAGCAACACCAGCAAAGCTTGGAGATCCATGAGAATACATTGTGGCTTTTGTTTTTATGATACATTGCCTTAATTTTAAACAGAGCTTGGAGTCCTTGTGAGGTGCCAGCAGTTTCTTTATTGTAGTTACTGCAATAATTTTTAGGCCTAATCTGTATTGGTCATATGTTTTGTAATCCAGTAGAATGTTTTTTATGGTTGTTTTTTGTTGTTTTTTTTTTCTTGACATTCTTCACATGTAGGTCCCTAACCTCAGCCACAGCATTTTTTTTTCTTCTTCAAAATTCAAGTATATTTACAGTTCTTTTTGTATTAGTCTTTTTTATGGGGGTGGGTTAATTTATGTGCATGTCTTCCTTTTGTGCTCAGGTCCCATGCCTCTATCCATTCTTCATTTAGGATCTTTGCAATTAAGCTGGTGATTTCAGATCTGGCTATGCCTAATTCTGTTCTGACTAGTTCTTCCCTGTTTGGCTTCCCTCAGGGGTGTACTTGGCACTTGGGGGTGGATCCTACCGCTTGCACCCCAAACCCCCTAAGCAACCCCCCCCCCCCCCCTCTTTCTCTCTCCTCCCCCCCCATCTCCTAAAAGTTTTCGTAGAATTTTAAACATCTTAGTACTGTCATAAAAGTGTCCAATTACAACTCCCCCCATCTTACTGTCCCCTGGGGTGGAAGGCTCTCTCACCCTCTTAGCACACCACTGGCTTCCCTATATGCTAATCTTGGTTTCACTGGGGCAACTTGTACTGTTACCATGTTAATTGCCTGCATCCTAGGGCCAGCAGAATTGTGTTCCCTGTACAGTGTCTGACCTACTGCATTCATTGCTGTTACTGATTGGTCTTTTTCCATCCTGGGTTCTCTGCAACATCTTAAGAACTGTTTGAGATCATAAACAAGTCTAAAGAAATAATTTCAGTCAAGAATGAAGCAATAGAGTTTCTTGACTGAAATTATTTCTTTAGACTTGTTTATGATCTCTGTGAATTGGGAGTCGGTTTTTTTGTACTTTTACTTTTCAACGTGAAACCTTAGCTTGATTTGTTCTGTTGGTAAGCTTTGAATGATATCTAAGTGTTCTGTTCTTTACAACTCTGATAAATATCTTATATTTATTATGTTTTAGTGGTAAGAGTTATTTCTATCAAATTTCTGAGCTGTGCGTGTTGTATATTTTGCCCAGTAGTTGAATCTCAGTTCTTTCTCTGCTACATCTAGTGAAGTGGTGCCTAGCACAACTTCTGATGTTTCAGTTGATCACTTTCTTTGGCGCTTCTGCTGTCATTGATAGGTGCTTGATTTTGGATTTTTTCATCTTGCTGTATTGCTGGGGGTGGCTGACTCATCAGTAATACTGACATAGTCAAGTTTTCCCCAAATTGCTGATCTATGAAAGGTGATCACTGCACTTATTGCTGGTCCCCGTCTGTTTCCTTTTACATAACTAGCATATTTATAAGTCGTCAACAGCTTAATACTAGTTTTTCTATGTTCTCAATACCCTTTAGCTCCCCATGGAGCATAGGCCTTCAGTAAACACATGCGAAGTCCTCCAGTCATGTGACACCAGCTAAAGTTCTTTCCTTACAATTTTCACTTGTTTCCAGTTCTCTTCTCCATTTCTTTTTCTTTCTACCTCTGCCTCTCTTGCCCTGGGGATTCCAGAACAAGGACTGCCTTGTAATGCTATCAGCTGGTTTCCTCAAATTGTGTCCTATCCATGCCAGCGTGTTCTTCTCATCTCTTGTTCCACTGCTATTTGTCTGGTTCTTGTCTACAGTTCCACATTGGTGACTTTTTCATACCATTTCAGCCCTTCTATTCCAAGCAAACGCCCATTTATGAATATCTGTAACTTTGTTGTTATTGTGTTTACGTGCTTATTCCAGTTTAATTTTCCTCTCGCGGCGAAGTTGCTGTGATCTAGGATCGAAACCTGGTATCGTCGCGGTCCAGTCTACCACAGCTGTAAATGGGTACCTGACCCTGCTCTTGAGCTAAATGTGGCAAAGGCAGCGAGGAAGGGAACTGGTCACCCCATCTCATAAAGCTGGACCTGGTAAGGTGAAGTCTGTAACGCTTCACTCGCCTGCGATAGTAAGTGCTATGGGGTTTACCTTTGCCTTTTAGAATTCGGCTCTGAACACCAATGTTTGATAACGAATGCGTAGTCCAGTCACCTGGAAGAAACTGAAAGTTCAGGGGGGAAAAAATACGTCTTATTGTAACAATTGACAAAAATACTACGATATTACGGCCACAATGCCTTCATCAGGGACAAACTAAAATAAAAAAAACAGGTTCAGCAATGAGGAATCTATTTCCTCCCCGGTTATTCGTATTAATTTTTCACGTTTTCTACTCAGTTCTCGCTTTCTTTCATTTCTCTGTTTTTGTCCGCGTGTCCTTGACGTAGCCTTTTGGCCATTTCATAGGTAATTTTCTTTTCTCCCAGCAAGACTATTACATTTTTTGTTTGTTCTAACCATAACCCACCGTCATACTACAGGCCTCCTCATTTGGAAGAAACGGAGGGTAGTTATTCATTCCCGCAATAAATAAATACAAAATTGTTATGAATGAAGTGTACAAACAATTTGACAGCATCACTACATCTTGTCATGGCTGTCAGAATTTTTTTTAAACATTGGCTGTAGCATTGATTAGCGCAGAACGAAGCTCACTTCCTAAGTTAAAGTTTGATATAAAAAAAACCTTCTTTCGCACGACAACATAGGATGAGTTGGCAACGTTATCAGCTGAACAGGTGAAACGGAATTGATGCAGTTCGTAGGTGTCTGTACCCGAAAATTGTTTCTTTAAATCCGACATTTTGGTAAGTATAAGAACGTACATTTACTTATTAAATTTAAATTCATCAGTAGCTCATTTAATTCGCGTATTTACAGTAAACGCGTTAAAAAAAACCCCCAATATGAATAACAGCCAATCAGATTTAATAATTAAACTAATACGACTTTGATATAGTCGGCTGCATTGTAAATGATCTTAAAGTGCCTTAGGATAGAATTTGATAGATATACCCAAGAACAGAGGAATCTTAGAAATGTTCATAATTTCTTCTTCTTCGTTCGCTCTCAAATAACCACATCTATCTAGCTGGAAACCCGTCTCAGGCTTCTCTCGTCACCACAGTGTTTCTCCTTCAACTGGGCTGGAGAAGGTCACGCTGTTATCCTGATCCTCTCAAGGAGTCGACAGTTTTGGAGTACATGATCTATTTCCTGTTTGTCCTCCCCACACGGACACGTATTTGTTTGTCCGATTTCCAGTTTGTTGAACAGGTTGTATTTGAGTCTGCAATTGCCGGTTTTGAGTCTGAACTGTTCATAATAAATAATGTAATTAAAAAAAGGTGCAGAAAATTAAAAGAAATAGTTGAACAATGTTAAAGCGGCAGTATGTATTGTTGGAGTCTTCTCCATTGTTGGATTAATGTTTTGAGTTTTACATTAATCTTTATAATTTGGACAGTTAAACCACATTGCGCTGTGCAGTTTTGTACATGCGACTATGAGGTTTGTGACGGGAGTCTCTGCGGGATTTAAAGGGACTTTTAGCTTTTCATAGAAGTACCCCTAGGAATACTACCCCCTATCGGCGCTATCAAAGACAGTCATGCAGGTCGTACGAAGCGACTATCGCTGGCCAGACCTTTACAGAAGCACTAGCTTTTATTGAAATCTTGTTATGAGGTTGTACATGCGACTATGAGGTTGTACATGCGACTATGAGGTTGTACATGCGACTATGAGGTTGTACATGCGACTATGAGGTTGTACATGCGACTATGAGGTTGTACATGCGACTGTGAGGTTGTACATGCGACTATGAGGTTGTACATGAGGCTGACAACCTCATCATGTACACTAAATTGCTACATAAACCATCACTGCTAGAGCACACGAATGTTTTGGTTCGTGCAAGATACCAACTTCCTACACGGGGTCCAGCAACCATGGTGACTCCATGCTCCACAAGGATCGAAAAGGGAAATAGTAATGATGAAATCTTACCATTAAAAGTAGTAATATTACATTTAACTTCAATACAGCAGTGAATTAAAAAAGGAATGTTAATCGTGGGTAAGGTAGATTACCTGTAAAAGCCATACCTTTTTGGTATGTGCCATCTTTGTGGGTGTGCGATATGTTTGTATTCATGTCACACAAGGCGTGGGCCTTAGAGAGCGCTTTGTCAGGTAGAGGGCCTCTCCTAGTATTTGTTGGGTGTGTAGTGTGTCAGAGTCTGTAATAGCCGGGGGTGGATTGGCTATAGGGTTTCAGTCAGACTTACCGGAAGGCAGTCAGTAGCTGTGCATATTCTTGGCGAGTTTAAATCTTACTTGAAGTAAGTAACAATTATAACTTTACCTGTTTGTTATTATGGATAGAAATACGTGTGACCTGGAACAAATATAAAAGATTGTTATTAATGAAAAAGTATTTGAGACCTTACTTCAGTGGGTCGGCAGCTAGAGGTAAATTACCCAGGCGAGGGCCTCTCCTAGTATTTGTTGGGTGTGTAGTGTAGTTTATAAGGCAGTCAGTAGCTGTGCATTTTCTTGGCGAGTTTAAATCTTACTTGAGTAAACAATTATAACTTTACCTGTTTGATATACGTGTGACCTGGAACAGTTATTAACCCAGGCGAGGGTAGTTTATAGTTTTCTTGGAGTAAAGATATAACAGCAACTTGCCAATTTAGCCATTAGACTAGATAGAAATAGAATTAAATTATGTAGTTTTGCCCAGATTAGAATTTTATTGTGTTGTTTTACCCGGATTAGAATTAAATTATGTAGTTTCATCCAGTTTGTCTTGTATCATTTGTTAAAATGTGGTTTTATGTTGTTTCCCTCCATCAATATAACCAGGGCTATGGAATCGGTGGTTTTTTCGTGGAGTCAGAATTGGTTAAAAAAAAAATGTCTTGACTCTGACTCCGAATTTTATGCCATACAAGTAGTAAAAAAACTGTAGTCGGAGCCGGAACATTTGATGGCCAGCTCCACAACCCTGAGTGTAACAAGTAGTTCCCGTGTGCGTTAAGCTTTTGACACGGAATATTGATCAAATCTGTTTGCAGATTTCTTCCTTCCTTGGGAAAAGCAATAATATTTTGGCTAATTTGTTCGACAATAATGCTCGTGGTCAAGTGTTAAGGCTTCCTTTCTTGGAATTAACAAATCACAGCTTGTTATTGATGAACGTTGATTTTATTTCATTAATAGCATTTTCCTTCCCCGGAGGAACTGAACCCTTCAACAAATTCACGCCAAGTCTTCTTGTCCTGTGCCATCCGTTCCAGATCTTTCCATTTCTTCTTTATTCCTTTCACGCCTGTCTCCAGTTCTTTCTCCTTGTGTGTTTTATTTAGATCCACCTTTATTTCTCTTACTCCGGGAATCCCAGAACAATGACTTCCTTGGTAATACTGTCAGCTAATTTAATTTGTGTTTGTCATATCCAAAGCCATCGTCTTTTCATTACCTCGTGCTCCGCGGGTGTTTGTCTGAGTCTTCCGTCAGCAACTTACGTCATTATCAAATACTTTGAAAGGGAATTACCGAAAGTTTTCTGAAATATTTATGTTAACACCTACTGCTACAGACCGTAGTTAAGATTGGTTTCTTTATGAGAATGAGCAAAACTACTGGCCCAATACAGTCACTTAATGGATCCTGTTAACTTAAGATTTATGTGTGAAAAGGTGATGGCTAATTAAGTTAAACTGTTTTTGGGTATAATACTAACGCATAATAACAAATATTGTACAAGGAGTGGCCCGTAAATGTGAACTGTATTTTCTGGGGCATACTGAAAAGGTAAAGGTAGCCCCGTAGTCCATACTGCCGTAGGGGAGTGAAGTGTTAGAGTTTTTTGTGCTTTGAAGTTCCCGTCCTCGCTGCCTTTGTCTTCCCTAACGCACGAGCAGAGTCACGGACCCATTTACAGTTGAGTAGACGGGAGCATGGCGCTACCACGATTGGATCCCGGTACCTGGTAACTTTGCCGCACTGAGGGAAGGGCTGTAACCACTTAGACTTAGCCAGTCGGAGGCTCGATGTGAGATATGTTAACACTGTTATGTGAAATTTGTTAACACTAATGTTGGATGGGTTAACAGGGTTTTGTTGGACACTGCCGTTTGTGGATTAATTGTGTGAGCTATCTTAGCACTAGTTAGATAAGTTAACAGTACGTCGTGGTACATGATAGTAGTGTGATGGGAGATATACGTGTGTAATGATTATGGCCTTGTCGTGATAAAAATATTAGACTACGAGACAAGTTAAAAAGTGGTACTTGTTACCCTAATGTCAAATAAGCCAAAGCGTCTTACACAACGGAAGTCATATAAGTGGATATAGTTCTTTAGAAGATCACCACCGCCGCTGGTTTATTAATTAATGCTGCAGGATTAATGAGTTACTTTAATGCTGGGGATTGGCATCCCCCTATCTACCCAGAGGCGGATCTACTACGAAGCTTGAACTTCGTGGCCTCCATGTCTAGCTTTCTCCATAATACATTTCTAAGCCATATCCCGAAGATGGCTGTATATCGCTTCATCTATGTCCCAGTCTTGACATATGGATGCGAGTCATGGGCAATGACTACAACCCACAAAAGCCAGATCCAAACCTCAGAAATGAGGTATCTGAAGAAGGTGGTTGAAGTAACAAGAAGAGACATCGTCCGCAACCAGCTATACGTCAAGGCCTAAAATCCCACCCCTGCAGACCCAAGTAGAACAGTCCCAACTAAGATGGTTTGGCCATGTCTGCAGAATGGGAGAAGATCGGCTACCACGACAAGCATGGGAAACAAAGAGCCGGGATCCAGACCCCCAGGACGACCTAGAGTCCGCTGGGAGGACAACATTAGACAATCTTTGAAGGACCGAGGACTAGAATGGAACCAGGTCAGGAGGAAGACAGCCGATAAGATAGTCTTGCACTCTCTCTACGAAACCTCTACACCTCACGGTAGAAGGGGAACGACTAAGTAAGCCATATCCCAACACTTTTTTGTTCTTAAAGGAGTCCTTCCAAGAGTTCAAGCTACAGAGCCCACAAAATGTATATCCGCCACTGGATCTCCCAGTACATCCATAGGGGATGGCTTGATAGATTTCTAGATTGGGGGGAGATAAAGAATTTTAAACCTACAGAGATGTTTGACTAGCCTTCTCCCGCCGACATTTTAAAACGGGAAATCCCCATGATTAAAGATACATTTTCCCCCTCATCCATTAAAAACTCACAGCTAGCTTACACGCATTTACTTTAATCATGAACTACATGAGATAGAAACGCCATATTTTCTATGAAGGGAAGTAAACGTTCGGTAAAGTATCGTCACTTAGTTTGAAGAAATTTCCACCACTCTGTTGATGGAATTACAGGAAGCAGAGCGCCCGGAATAGATAGAAGTGACTTATTCCAAATTCCGTGAAACCTGAAACCCGACATGTTTTTAATCACCGTAGATCTCTAAAAAGTTATGTGTTTCTGAAGTAGATCCCCACGGCTCCCAGGATCCGTCTGCCGCTGCTTTAATGTGTGCACGTGTTTTGAAGTCGTCGCATTATAGTCCAGTGGCGTATTTAAAGGAGAGGGCCTTTCGGGCCTCGTGTTCCCCTCCCCCACCATTTCCCTTTTGTTCCCTCGTGCTAAGTGGCTCGAAAGTTTGTGTGTGTTGCCCATATAATCGTTAAACTACATACACTGTGCTTGATTTGAAGGTTGAAGAGTCTTTATACGCTTTTTAAACAGTGTGACCAATATCATTCAGGTAGTATTATAATAATATGGCTTGATCGGACAAAAGGCGTGGGGGGGGGGGGGGCGGTAGACCCACCTTGAAAAAAATTCGGAATACGCCACTAGAATAATCCTTACCATGCTACTGCTATAGTAACCGTTGCCACCAGTGGCTAAGCCGGTCCTAGTCGTCGGTTGCTTCCCTAAATAGACGGAGGTCGTAATGATAAATGATAGCGGGGTCACGAAGAAGCGATAGTGAATAGGTTAAATTGACAGAAGCAGATCATATGGCAGGAAAAATAAAATAACATATACGTCTTCTCATCGCTGGTTGGTTGATCTGTAGCATTGACTGCCTCTATGTTACACTTTGCAACATGCTGGTTGCAGTCCATCTCGTAATGTAGTGGTAAAAATAAAACATTGTATTGCTTGTTTTGATTCATTCTTTTTATTTTATTTTCATTTATCTATTATGGGTTTCACGAATATGTAAGTTGTTTTATGGTGACCAGTTTATTGTCTAGTTTTGATAACTTTCGTGATCCATGTTTTTGTTGACCCTCCCCCCAAATCATTTTTTTTGTTATGTTGAATCTATTTCCATAACTACAGCCCCATGAAGACATTTTTTTAGATGAGCTGTTCTTGTTGTCTGATTCTTTGTTCATTGTCCATGTTTGAACGCCATGCAGCAGTCGGCAACTAAGTTTTGACCAATATCCCATGTCAAAAGCTTGGTGCGTCGTCGTTACCCCAGGCCTACATAAACTACTCGTTATATTTGGGGGTGGAACAGAACTAGGGAAAAACCAGGTTTTACAAGACAAACTGGGTAAAGCGACATAATCTAATCCTAATCCTAGCTAATGACTAGATTGAAACTTTCCCATATCGGTCTTTACCCCCAGAAAACTCGACATTACCCTCACCGGGGGAATTTACCTCTAGAATCACGACTACTGCAGTAGTAAAACGTTTACGACTTATCGAGGAGTCAGCAGACACCAAAACATTACACATGACTGCACGTTGGCCTCGTTTTGCGCTCTGGGTTTGAATACTTTGACCTTCTTGTAATGACTCTCAGTAATTCTCAATAAGCTAAACAAGAAATAAGTGATATTTTGTGCTTATGACTGCTGTGATAACAAAATGCATTGCTTATACGGGCGTATCTTTTACAGCGGTAGACTGAGGAAAGGAAAAAATTATGCCTTCCTAAGCACTTAGTCAAATTTGAACACAAATTTAAGTTGTTTTAACGATCTTTTCATCATAAAAAGGCATGAAAATTCGCAGCATGAAATAGAGGTGTAGGAGCTCTTCAGCATCACATCAACAGCGCGCGATGCCTACAGATAAAACGTTAGAAGATCTCAGCCGGGATTCCGCCCACCGCGCGAAAATTTAAGTTGATCTAATTATGACCTCACCTTCTTGAGGGGGAAAAGAAATGCCATTAAGTTTCCACCTGCCAGTGCAAAAGAAATATATGTGATGATCTGGATAAAACTCTGGCCTAAGGACTAGACAAGAACCTGAAACAAATAAAATTGGAAAGAAAACTGGAAATTTTTTAAATTTTTATTTGGTGATGAAAAATGTCCCGGTCAACCTCTTCTTCTTTCTTCTTGGATCCTTAGCCGCCGACCGTCAAAGCAGTCAGTGGCCATCACGCCTGGTGGCGTCTTGTAGGGCAGCAACAAATTGATTCCACTTTGCTCAGTCGGTGGCCATCCTTCGTACAGTGCCCCAACTCTGGTTCATTCTTTGCATCTCAGCCTCCACAGTCCTTCGCCAAGTTGTTTTTGATCGGCCTCTCTTTCGTTTTCCTTCAGGGGTCCATAGCATAGCTGTTCTTGTGATGGCATCGGGGTCTCTTCTGAGGACATGGCCAACCCAACTCCAGCGTCTGCCAGCTATGATGGTGTGCATGTCCTCTTGCTTGCTCCGAGTAAGCAGATCTTGGTTGGTGATGGTATTCGGCCAACAGATTCGGAGAATTTTTCTTAGGCAGGTTGTGTGGAAAGAGGACAATTTCTATATTTCCTTCTCTGTAACTCTCCAGCATTCCGCACCATAGAGAAGCACAGAAAGCACACAGCTCTGATATAATCTTAATTTTGTGCTTGTGCTGTACTGAGAAGACTTCCAGATGTTGTTTAGAATAAAAAACGGTCAACCTCTGATAGGTTATTATTAGGATAAATATTGTTTTCAATTCTAAATAAGATGAATAACTGCCAATACAGGAAAGTGGCAATAAAATGGAAATCTTCGGCGGCGTAGTATATCTTCACTATCGCAAAGAATCTGAAATCGGAGAGGCACATAGAAGGAATACATCACAAACCAGCAGAAGACAACAAACGAATGGACGAAATAAGAAGACCGAAGAACCATGCCTGAAGACAGTTCGAGAAAGCAACGGACACAGGAAAGCATGGATTACACGTTTTTTTTTTTTGGCGGCAGTTTGTGCCGGTCAAAAATATATTGTATTAAAGGTTATGAAGTTATGAAATGTATGGATTGTTATTGTTATGCAGAATTGACATCATTGCACTCCGGGCAAACCCATAGGTGCTCAGTCTCCATCAGTATATGTCGAAGAGTGTGAATGCTAATTGTTCCTGTAGCTCGCTGGTTGTAACACGACGGATGCATCCTCTCCTACGTCCATCTCTACTAGCTTTACGTTTGATGCCAAATTCCAACAGTCTTAACCTTGATGATTCATCTATTGCAGTGTCATTCTCTAACAGGCGATCATTAATTGTTCTCAGTATATCTCCCTTATCCATATCCAGTGTCCCCACTATGGGTGCTCTTATTGCTAGTCTGTCAGCTCTTTCATTACCACATACCCCAGCATGACCAGGACAGTATATCCACACCAGCTCTTGTAGACTGCAAGCTTCTATTAATGTTTTCCATTAATGCTCAATCAGCCACTTTGAACCTTCCGAAGCATGGACTGAGAGTCGGACATAATGATGCCTTTGTTAATGAAGTTTCAGTTATCCACCTTAAGGCTGCAGTAACAGCCTCGACCTCCATTCTCAAGCTGGAAGTTGTTACCACTGTATGGTACACTATATCTTACCACTTGTAAGCCCCGCTATGTTCGGCGACGATTCTGCCCTGTACCCGAGCAGGGAAGCCCCAACAGGATATCTCACCACGGATCACCGACCCATCTGCATGCACGATGGCATCACCATCCCCGGAATGATCATGTATCAGTTGATTAATTTCCAGTTCTGCTATTCCATTCCCCCAATTTCTACACTCTCTCCCAAGGCTGATGATGACCCGCTGGTAGTTATTCCAGTTCTCTTCTGACATACACCATTCTTCCCCCTTGAATATATTGTCAACTGTGGCCACCTGCTTGATAGTTGTCTCTGCCTGTGCCATCCGTGACATCCCTCTCTTTATATTCTTGCTCCCTTAATGTCAGCTATATTACCACGCAGAGGGTGCAGTTTGTCTGTGGATACTCGCATATAGGCTTTTGCTTGGGCCACCGCATATCTGGATTTAATCGACAGTACTTCAAGCATGTATCTCATTGTCACAATGGGGGTATCTCGCGTACAGCCCAAGACTGCGCAACCCTTCATTCTGAATGCGTTCTAGTCGTTCATATTGTGTTACTGACAGCGTGAGTATTCCCAGCCCATACTCAATGACCGATATGACTAGCTGTTGATAAAGAAGAAATAGTAATCTCTGCTCCAGACGCGCCGGTCCATTATTTTCAGGACCGCTAGACCTCTTCTGCATTTTTGTGTGATGTGCTCAACATGGTACTTATACGAGAGCCCGCGATCAAATGTAACTCAAGGTATTTCAGCTTTTCTTGCCTTTCAATTTTCTGTCCATTGAGAGTAATATCTGGGAGGTCTGCTTTCACAATGGGGTTGTTCAAGGAGCACCAAATGATGCAGGCCTTGTTGGGATTGACTTTGGAGCCAGTTTCCTCGCACCATTTAGACACTTCCTGTAGTGTCCCATGTATGCTGTAGCGAAATCTGTGAAACAATCGCTAAATTCAGTAAGATTTTACTCCTATGATAATAAATAAACCCGCCCGTGTGCGCTTGCCTATCTTCGTCCTCAACGCCAGTAGAGCGCTGAATTGTATGCAGTAGTAATGCTTAGACAATGATCCCGCTGTCAAATCTTACACGCTGTCCTAGTTTCGTCCTTGAGACTTAGAATTAACGCAAAATATTACCTAAACGCCGTTTTGCAGACAGCTAAGTGTTCGTTTCAGTCAGAGTGAGAGAAGAAAACGTAGGAGGGAGAGATAGGGGATGAATGAAAGCCTTGACAAGCGTTGGTTTTCGAATCGCATGCGACAAGGCGACGTCACAGAATTGGTTTGAAACACTACACGCGAGGGATAGGTTAGTGTTTGAAAAATAGACTACAGGCCTTAGTTACCGTCGTTAGGGCATGTTTGAACATCTGCTATCGTTCTCTGTAGTTTTCTTAGAAAAAGTGAGAGAGAGAAAAATTGGAAAGGGGAAGTGTATGGAGTCCGTTTAAACTATCGTCTGCATTCGAAAGTGAAACTAACTGTCACAATTGAACGATAGATGGAAATAAATAATAGGGGACGATTAAAATGATAATATTTGGTTATTATACCTAACATATTACTTAGTGTGATATATTATCTTGCCGTAGAAGAACCCAAAAATAATAAAATATGTTATTTGAATAAGTGTAGAAGGAAAAAGTAAATTATGATGAAATGAAGAATAAAAACGATATTAGTGAATATAATAAATAAAAGATTAAAACCACTGTGGGACAGACAGCAACATGATCACTAATTATTTAGCAGAATTTGAAACACTAAATAACTAACTGAGATATTGACGAAAACAGATGGACGAACAGACTTGAATCTTTCTCAGTTTGCCCTGTAGTGGGGATAGAGGGGAAGTTGGTCCAAGATTTGAAAATTTGAGTTCAGTTTGAATAAAAAGACGCTAGAAGCCAAACAGTCCCTGATTGGTGTCGTAGATTTTAGATAGGAGAATTAAGACTAGGGTTGGTCCCTTCAGAATAGGTTGGAATGAGTGATAGTCACAGTGAGAGCTGGTGAAAAAAAAAAACCACAATAGAATTTCCCACACGTGAGATGATAGAATGTGATAAAGAAGCTGTCTTTGAGAATCGAGATAATCTTCTCTCTCTCACCTATCTTCTACGACCGCTTTTAAAGGCGTCAGACAGTCTAAACACAGATATATATATATATATATATATATATATATATATATATATATATATATATATATATATATATATATATATATATATATATATATATATATATATATATATATTAATATCTATCTACTCACGGGCACGCACATACACGTGACGACAGGTAAACACACAGACATGGGAAAACTATAACAATGCTTATACAGATAAATGGGATCGAGCTGACCAACGCACTGATTTTTTTGTTCAAGAGAGATATTTTAATTATCATATCAAAATTTCTCACAACACCAAAAATTTACATCAAGGAAAACATATACAAATAGTCATAAAATTTAAGAAAATGATACAAGTATGATAGCCCGTTAAAATCTTACTCTAGGTTTAGCCCACAGCCCCGTTAAGAGAACAGATGATGGCCCAAAGAGTTATAGATACGTAGGGTTGAGGCTAAGAGTTTTTCTTCTTTTCTCGTAAATGTATGCACAGAGTTGAATAATCTGATTTAGCCTAAGAAGTAAAGAAACTCTAGCAAATAGTAACAAATTCTGCAGGTTAAACAAAAAGAATTAAGACAGTAAATGGGTGACAATCTATAACTGTAAAATAACACTCTGATCTGCGTACACTCATTCATTCAGCCATGGCCATGCAGTTATACTCACGACTTTGCTCGCTGCCTCTGGGAACATACTCAATTCTAGGACCTTCACACAGACCCGAAAATGCAGTCCTTGACCAAGAAATCCCCAGTTCCAAAAGACGTACTAAACTCTCAGGGAACGATTCCTTGGGTGTTCTAATTTTTCGAATGTCTGATTAAGCCACATAAAATATTGTCCAGGCACGAAAGTTAGCAGAGCACAATGTCATTAGCTTTGGTTTCTAGAATTTAAGGAATGTCAGATCGGTGTCTACTTTCAGGAAGTTACTATATTTGGTCACCACAGTACTAGTCAAAACTCTGTCGGAATGTTTCTGATCTTTGCTTGCCACAACGGGCTGAATTGTACTGAAGAGTTATTCTGGAAGAATTAATTCTGGCGCGAAGGCCTCTTACTTCATTTAACTGTTACAGTTCAGGTAATGAAAGTGATTAGTTTCTTCTTAAATAAAGTTCACGTACTAGAACGCTGGTAAAGTTTGGTACCACCGTTTCACTATATAAAAGAAAGAACACATATCAAATAATTTTTACAATATGTACCCACTATAACTTACATTATTAAACCGCAAGTGTACTGCTTGACTTATCATTTAAATTTCCCGTAAAGTAAGTTATATCTTAAAAAAAAAATCATCAATCCCCATGAATTTAGGAACACGTGCGTGTTCCGTCAACATCTCATGAGGTTTCTAGCATTTGTAAGTTAGCTAGAAAAAATATGATCTCGTCTGATTTCTTAGCAGTAAAATTTAACTTCATTATAGCTACATTATTGTTTAGTAAGCTAAGATATAATTTATTCTGCTATCCACTGAAACACGTCACTAGAAAATAATACAGACTATATAAATTTGGCACTCTGCGCAAAATCTAACTAGTGAAATATGAAATAAGCGACTTAACACTTTATTATTTCACAAAATACTAGATATAATATATATTACCTCACACAGAACTACAGGTAGTCGCACAACTTAAGAATTATATGCTGAATATTTAAGGAAGTCTAGAAGTTCGACAAATTGCCGAAACAAACTGAGAAACTTCGCTAACAGCTATTCTGTTTCGAACAACCTGTCTACTGCGAATATAGGAGCGAGAATGAAATTAAAGTTTCAAACCCAGGCCAATATCTTAAAATCAGACAAAGGGCCCAAACTTATTTCGCCAAGCGAAATTATCTCCCCTACTCCCAACATTTACGTCAGCTTAACGCGTGACGTAACTGCCACCAGTGACCGAGAAATGCGCGTGACAGTTGCAAATCTCAGACAACCGTCTACGACTGCGTCGTACAGATGCCGGGTTTGACACCTTAAGCTAGTGACAGGTGAACAAAATGGTAGACCAAAAGTCTGCTCTATGTCCAGCGAAACGAATTTCTCACACCTCAGGCCCAGAAATCTGGTCGGGCCGCGCTCTGACCGGGGGAAACTGCAGACGTATGTCTGGCGAGAACCGTATCTTCACAGCTATCTGCGCGACTGACATCTGATGCAATAAGGTTACTAGTCAGTATGAGAAAGAAAAACGATGATGGGAAAGAAATATATTTTTCGCAACGAATGATGCGAAAAAATACAGGAAAAACAAGTACGGAAAAGTAATAAAATGAAAGGATTAGGGTGAGAGAATAGGAAGAAGATGTAGGTAATTTAATGATATAAAGACCCACGTGACAGGACGTCCCCCCTTAAGATATCAAAGCACTCCATGTCTACGTTATGGAATTAAATTTCCTATAACCGTAGCTTCGGGGTGTCTGTCTTCTTCCTTCTCATCTTCCCCCTCCATCTCTCTCCAATTCCTACTCAAGTCTACTCCCCAAAGTTTCCTTCCTCTGGAATGTCTCCCATGCGCGCTTGAAAGAGCGTCGCCGCTTCTGACATTTTTGAAAGATTTCTTGCGATAGCGGTGGAATATCCCTGCCACTATCATCATCTTCGTCAGCTCTGGCTATCGTCAGGAGATGGTCGGAGGTTGGCACTGGTCTTTCCAAGTATCTCTTTAAGAGATTTAAGTGGAAAACCTTCTCCTTTCCTTGAATAGAGATCTGGTAGTTAGCCTTAGAAATCTTTTTCAGGACGGTAAACGGCCCTTGCCATCCGATCTTCAGTTGATTTTTCTCGGTAGGGAGTAACACCAAAACTTTCTCTCCTGCTTCCAGTTCTCTCTCTTTCGCGACTTTCCTGTATCGGTTAGCGTGCTTTGTGCGTGCTCGCTTAAGGGGTTTCCCTACAGTGAAAACTAACTTTTGTTCTAATAACATTTTCAAACTTTTTATGTGCTCAATAGACACAGTGTATGTCCATGAACCAAATACTACAGTTTATTTTGTTAAAAAACATGTGGTTACCATGATAACCAAAAAAAAATCCGCCATATTGGATTTTCACCACTTTTCGAGAGCTAAAAACTTATGTTTCCCATTGACCAAACTTTACCAAATTGCACACACATGTTGTGACTGACAATTAAAACAATTTATCAGGGGCTTTTTTTGATAAGTTAAAAATTCTATTTTTAATGATTTTTAAAATAAAATACACTATATTTGTATTAAAAACAATGAAAAAAAAATATTTAAAAAATATATCAAAGCAAATTACCAAAATATCAAAAATAGCCCCTGTCATTTTAAAGGTATATATGTGTCCTACATGCATGCCAAATTTCAGACTGATCTATTAGATAGTTTGTAAAAAATAACATTTTTTGTTAATAAAATGTTAGTTTTGAGAAAAATGCATTTTAGTCACCGAATGACTTGTCTTGTCCAATATACTCCATTCTGGGGGGCTGAATGTGTTTAAAATTGTCCAGCACTATATGCTGCACCTCCTTCAGCTTCCTGCAGCTGCTCCTCTTGCTTTTATCTTGCCTAATTTTTCTTCTTTCCTTCTACATGGTAACCAAAAAAACAACAACCGCCATATTGGGTTTTACACCAATTTTCAAGAGCAAAAATCTTATGTTTACCATTGACCAAACTTTATCAAATTGCATACACATGTTGTGACTGACAATTAAAACAATTTATCTAGGGCTTTTTTTTGATAAGATAAAAATTCTATTTTTAATGACTTTTTTTAAAAAATACACTATATTTGTATGAAAAACAATGAAAAAAAATATATTTAAAAAAATATATCAAAGCAAATTACCAAAATATCAAACAAAGCCCCTGTCAATTTAAAGGTATATATGTGTCCTATATGCATGCCAAATTTCAGACTGATCTATTGGATAGTTTGTAAAAAAAAAAACATTTTTTGTTAATAAAATGTTAGTTTTGAGAAAAATGCATTTTAGTCATCGAGTGACTTGTCTTGTCCAATATACTCCATTCTGGGGGGCTGAATGTGTTTAAAATTGTCCAGCACTATATGCTGCCCCTCCTTCAGCTTCCTGCAGCTTCTCCTCTCGCCTTTGTCTTGCCTAATTTTTCTTCTTTCCTTCTACCCTGGTAACCAAAAAAAAAAACAACCGCTATATTGGGTTTTTCACCAATTTTCAAGAACAAAAATCTTGTTTCCCATAGACCAAACTTTATCAAATTGCACCCACATGTTGTGACTGAAAATTAAAACAATTTTACTCATGATTATTTTAATAAGTTTAAAATTCTATTTTTAATGATTTAAAAAAAAAAAAAACTATATTTGTATGAAAAAATATTTTTTTAAATATTTTTTTTTTTTATTTATAAAAAGAAAATTACCAAAATATCAAAAATGCAGATGTGTTACTTTAAAGATATAGATGTGTACTACTCATGATTATTTTTATAAGTTTTAAATTATATTTTTAATGATTTAAAAAAAAAAAACTATATTTGTGTGAAAAAATATTTTTTTAAATATTTTTAAAAAAATTTATAAAAGAAAATTACCAAAATATCAAAAATGCAGATGTGTTTTTTTTAAAGATATAGATGTGTACTACATGCATGCCAAATTTGAGACTCCTCTGTTTGATAGTTTTAGTGAGAAATCGTGCATTTTCGGCACAAATTTGAAAATCATAGCATGGGGGTGGTGCCGACAATATGCTTTTTGATACATCAAATGCATTTTTTATGTTATAAAACCTTGCTCAATCGATTCCTCGATGATTATTTAATAAAATAAGCTCAAAAGTAAAAAATCTATATTTTGTACGTAAAATCCAGTTTTCATAGTAGTGGACCTCCTTAAAGTTAGTCGTTGCTAGGTCCCACCCTAGTTTTAACCGTTCCTTTAAAACCGACACATATTTACTGGCTGAGACAACTGTCTCATCAGCCTTCTCGTCTGTCAGAGACTGAAGTAAGGCTTCAAGCGGGCCCTTAATGGTTCTGCCGAATAAGAGTGTAGCTGGCGGAAATCCTGTGGAAGTATGAGATTCTCTGTAGCCAAATAATGCTGCAGGAATACAGAGATCCCAATCTTCAGGTTTCACTTGTGCCAGCTTACTTAGCATCATGGTGAGGTTTCCATTAGCACGTTCCACGAGCCCATTTCCGGCCGGAGTATATGGCTTAGTGTGGATGTGCTGGGTCCTCAAGATCTTAACGATCTCATCCATCAACAGGTTTCGGTATGGAGATCCATTATCCGTCAACACTTGCTGAGGGAATCCCAACCGAGTGAAAATCTGCACGAGGGCTTCTGCGACATGCTTGGCATCTGCGCATGTTAGCGGGATAGCTTCTGCCCATAAAGTGCAAGACAGGCAGAAGAGGCAGCACTGAGAAATGAACAAAGCACAGTTTATAAAATAACTAAAGCTATCAGTGGAAAACGAGGTGCAAACAACATAACGTTAGTAAGAGACAAGCAAGGAAATCTCATCACCACAGCACAGGGGCAGGAAACAAGATGGGCAGAGCACTTCAGAGAAACACTGAATAAGGAACCACCAGAGACTCAGCTGAATGTTCCTGAGGCTGAAAGGGACTTAGACGTAAATACAGACATTCCACGAAAAGAAGAAATTATCACAGCTATCAAAGGGCTAAAAAATGGAAAAGCGCCTGGTCACGACAATCTGAATGCTGAGCTATTCAAGACAGACCCCGAACTAGCAGCAGAACTATTAGAACCACTATTTGCACAAGTCTGGGAAACTGAGACAACACCAACAGAGTGGAGTAAAGGAATAATTGTCAAATTGCCCAAGAAGGGCGACCTTGCAGACTGCAACAACTGGAGAGGAATTACCCTCCTCTCAGTTCCCAGCAAAATACTAGGCAGGATAATCATCCAGAGAATTTCAAAAGCAGTTGATCATAAACTGAGGAAAGAACAAGCGGGCTTCAGAAAGAACAGAAGATGTGCAGATCATATATTTACCCTCAGGAACATTATAGAGCAGTGCTCAGAATGGCAGAGACAGCTGTACATTAACTTTGTTGATTTTGAAAAGGCTTTCGACAGCATACACAGGGACAGCCTGTGGAAAATTCTGAGGGCTTATGGAATTCCCAGCGGCATTATTTCCATTATAAAAAGCCTCTATTCTAACTTTACGTGCAGTGTTGGATCAAGTAATGTAACTTTCGAAGTGAAAACAGGAGTACGACAGGGATGCCCCTTATCAACAACATTATTTTTGACAGTCATAGATTGGGTGATGCGCCAGACAACAGAGGGCAATCCAAGAGGAATTAGATGGACAACGTTTTCTACACTGGAAGATTTGGAATATGCAGATGACATTGCACTACTCGCGCATTCACACCAACACATTCAAGACAAAACCGATAGACTGAATAAGTATGGCCAGCAGGTTGGCCTGAACATCAATCTGAAGAAGACAGAGGTCATGACATTAAATGTGGGCAATCCTGAGCCAATAACAGTAAGGAACCAGAAGTTAGAACAGACAGACACATTTACTTATCTAGGAAGCATTGTAACACCTGACGGCGGAACAAGCAAGGACATTAACAACAGAATGAATAAAGCGAGAACAGCCTTTGCTGTTCTCAACAACATTTGGAAGTCTTCCCAGTACAGCACAAACACTAAATTAAGACTGTATGAGAGCTGCGTACTTTCTGTGCTTCTCTATGGTGCGGAATGTTGGAGAGTAACAGAGAAGGAAATGTCAAAACTGTCCTCCTTCCACACAATCTGCCTAAGGAAAATTCTCCGAATCTTTTGGCCAAACACCATCAGCAATCAAGAACTACTTATTCGGAGTAACCAGGAGGACATGCACACCATCATAGCTGGCAGACGCTGGAGTTGGGTTGGCCATGTCCTCAGAAGGGACCCTGATACCATCACAAGAACAGCTATGCTATGGACCCCCGAGGGAAAGCGAAAGAGAGGCCGACCAAAAACAACTTGGTGGAGAACTGTGGAAGCTGAGATGCAAAGAATGAACCACAGTTGGGGCACTGTACGAAGGATGGCCGCCGACCGAGCAAAGTGGAATCAATTTGTTGCTGCCCTACAAGACGCCACCAGGCGTGATGGCCGCTGACTGCTTTGACGGTTGGCGGTTATGGATCAAAGAAGAAGAAGAAGATAACGTGCATGTATCGACTAAGGTCAGGATGAACCTGTTCCTTCTTTTAGTCCTTTCGAAAGGCCCTAAAATGTCGATCACAACCCGTTCGAATGGTGTTCCCACTATTGGCATTTCACCCATGTGGACTGGGGGTGTCCGTTGCTTGGGTGGTACACGTTGGCACTGGGCACAGGATTTGACGTACCTGATAATATCAGTGTTTACTCCTGGCCACCAATAATGAGTGGTTATACGTTGGTTTGTGGCGTTCTGTCCCATATGTCCGCTGAAGGGAAGAGAGTGCCCCATTTCTAGGATTTGGCTTCTGTACTGTTTCGGTACTAGGAGCTGGTTGTAACCTTGGTCAGGCTTGCCCGTTCTCCGATAAAGTATGCCATGCTCAGAAAAAATGTCCCCATGCTGTTTGGGTTCCTTAGCAATGGGCAGTTTCCTAAAGCAGGGTGCCAAGGTAGGGTCCTTGTATTGCGCTTCTTTAAGTTCCATGGGTAACAAATTAGGCGCAGGCTCCCGTTCCTTCTTGGTTTGCCCTCTTGTAGTTACTGCTGCCACAATCGGCTCTTCCGGTTTCCCAATACACACGTATCTCCCGCCAAGTATGACTGGGTAGATGGGATCATCGATAACAGCCGCTTTGATCACCCCTCTGACAAAGTCAGAGTGTATCTCCACCAATGCGATGGGAAGCGCTGTAGGTGCATCACTCTTACGAACTCCACAAAGTTGGACGGTCTCTGCTGTCTCTTGACCGGGTTTGACCAGGTTTCTGGCAACAATGCAATCATAAGAAAGCCCCGTGTCAAATAAGCAAGAAGTTTGAGAACCGTTCACAGTAACAATACCTCGCGTTGAGGGTCTATCCCCAACAGGTTGGGAATCACTGTCAATAATTCCGCCTTGCGAGACTGTTAATAAGCATCCGATGCGTTTCGGCTCGGTGTGCTCGGTCTGATCATATGTCCCGTGCTCAGGGGTTCTCCCTTTGCCACCTTGTCCTTCTGGCTGCGCTGCCATGTAGGGCGTTCGGGTTGATCAGACTGTTTGGGGTGGTTGGGGTACTTGTTTTTGTAGAACTTGGATTTTTCAGGAGGGGGGTTTTGAGGTCCAGTTTCTCTGTGGTTATTTTGGTTAGAAGCCTGAGAAGATTGCTCTAGGTTATGTTTTCGAAAATGCTCCTCTGTCGGTTTCCGCTTTGTGGCCGGTAGTTCAGCCAGCGCATTATGGTAACGCTCAGACTTTTCCAAAATGTCTTCAAGTTTTTCTGCCCCCTGCTCAGCGAGAAATCTCCGGGTATCTGCAGACAATGTGTTCTTTATTTGTTCTGTTAAAACAAATTCCTCAAGACCTTCATAGGTAGAGGGGAGCTGTGAGAGCTCTAGGCACTTTGTCAGATAACCCTTCAAACGAGACGAGAACTGCTGAAAAGTTTCAGAATTCTCTTTCCGGCTGTTGTGAAACAGTTGCAAAAATTTGCGAGCGTTCATTTCAAAGCGCTCCAGTAACGCTTTCTTCAACAGATCATAGTTGTCTTGTTGGCTACTTTCCAGTTTGGCGTAAACATCATACGCAGAACTTTTCAAAGCCTGGGAAAGCTTCATGTTCCAACGCAACCTCTCTAAACCATACAGAGTTGCAATTTTCTCAAATTTTTCTAGCCAAGTGTCAATCTTCTCATTTGGACAAGGGAAAGATTCTAGTGGAAAAGACATAGCAGTGAGATGAGTAGATTGAGTGTTAGAAGGATCAGTTAAGGAAGAATGAGGAGAAGACTCTCCATTGCTGGAGGTAGAGGCAGCACCACGACTTTGAAGTTCAAGAGCTTTAAGAGCCAACTCATGTTGTCTCTCCTCCCTCTCCTTCTCATGCTGTCTCTCCTTCTCTTTTTCCTCATGCTGCATCCTGCGAATTTCCATTTCTTCCTCAATCTTCTTCTGCTGTAATAGCCGGTCTTCCGCTTCTTTCCTCCTAGCTTCTTCTTTTTCCTCTTTAGCTTCAGCTGCTTTCCTCTCCGCATCATATCTCTCAAGTTTGTCCCTGACAAATGCTTTCGCTTCCTCTCCTTCCAGTCCCTCCTCTCTCGCTTCTTCCCTGAGGAGTTGTCTAAGCTTTGCCCTCTCGGCCATATTATGTCAGTGACTGAGACTAGTGGAGAACGAAAATAGGAAAAAGGATACACTGGTTCCTACCACTTACGAGAAAAAAAAATTACCAAAAATCAAAAGATGATATCCTTAACCCTGGGATACCTCCTCCAAATTAAAATCTAACTATCGCTGCTATTATCGGCAATAAAGCACTTAATGCAAAACACGACTACGCCAACTAAATGGCAGTTAAGATTACTTCTGAAAAATAAGTTGCTACAGTGGAAAAGCAAAATAATTATTGCAAAAATTAAAGAGAAAAATAATCCCTTAATTATAAAGTCCACTATCAAGTTCACCCCTGAAGACAGTTAGGGTAAGGGAGGCAATTAATCTGGACAAATAGTCCGAAACGCACTCCTTAGCTTTTGCTCAAACACCTACTTCTTCAAAACCCAGTGA
Source organism: Oreohelix idahoensis (assembly GCA_024509875.1). NCBI lineage: Eukaryota > Metazoa > Mollusca > Gastropoda > Stylommatophora > Oreohelicidae > Oreohelix > Oreohelix idahoensis. The sequence goes on along the minus strand of JAMPIV010007314.1, from coordinate 144,558 downwards.
ATGTTATACGCTCACTACTTTACCAGCGTTTAGTATTACAAAATCATTAATTAACATGTATTCCGACAAAATCAACCTGTAAACCAAATGTATAATGTTCAAATGCTGTGGAAAAAAACTTATTAGTTTGTGTGGTCAGCACGCTCGTAAACAGATCGTTAGTCTAGGGGATACATTATTTTTAAAAGATACAAAACTCACAAGACATCACACTCTTACTCTATTACAGAATAAAGAATCTTAAATACAAAATCCAGATAGACGAGTCCACGTTTGTCGTACTCGTCTTCCTATTCTAAGTTCAAAGACCGGAAACGAGCAACCATTTGTCGTACTCGTCTTCCTATTCTAAGTTCAAAAATCCTACGGACGAGAACCCATTTGTCGTACTCGTCTTCCTATTCTAAGTTCAAAAATCCTACGGACGAGCCCCCATTTGTCGTAGATTTTAGATAGGAGAATTAAGACTAGGGTTGGTCCCTTCAGAATAGGTTGGAATGAGTGATAGTCACAGTGAGAGCTGGTGAAAAAAAAAAAACCACAATAGAATTTCCCACACGTGAGATGATAGAATGTGATAAAGAAGCTGTCTTTGAGAATCGAGATAATCTTCTCTCTCTCACCTATCTTCTACGACCGCTTTTAAAGGCGTCAGACAGTCTAAACACAGATATATATATATATATATATATATATATATATATATATATATATATATATATATATATATATATATATATATATATATATATATATATTAATATCTCTATCTACTCACGGGCACGCACATACACGTGACGACAGGTAAACACACAGACGTGGGAAAACTATAACAATGCTTATACAGATAAATGGGATCGAGCTGACCAACGCACTGATTTTTTTGTTCAAGAGAGATATTTTAATTATCATATCAAAATTTCTCACAACACCAAAAAATTTACATCAAGGAAAACATATACAAATAGTCATAAAATTTAAGAAAATGATACAAGTATGATAGCCCGTTAAAATCTTACTCTAGGTTTAGCCCACAGCCCCGTTAAGAGAACAGATGATGGCCCAAAGAGTTATAGATACGTAGGGTTGAGGCTAAGAGTTTTTCTTCTTTTCTCGTAAATGTATGCACAGAGTTGAATAATCTGATTTAGCCTAAGAAGTAAAGAAACTCTAGCAAATAGTAACAAATTCTGCAGGTTAAACAAAAAGAATTAAGACAGTAAATGGGTGACAATCTATAACTGTAAAATAATACTCTGATCTGCGTACACTCATTCATTCAGCCATGGCCATGCAGTTATACTCACGACTTTGCTCGCTGCCTCTGGGAACATACTCAATTCTAGGACCTTCACACAGACCCGAAAAATGCAGTCCTTGACCAAGAAATCCCCAGTTCCAAAAGACGTACTAAACTCTCAGGGAACGATTCCTTGGGTGTTCTAATTTTTCGAATGTCTGATTAAGCCACATAAAATATTGTCCAGGCACGAAAGTTAGCAGAGCACAATGTCATTAGCTTTGGTTTCTAGAATTTAAGGAATGTCAGATCGGTGTCTACTTTCAGGAAGTTACTATATTTGGTCACCACAGTACTAGTCAAAACTCTGTCGGAATGTTTCTGATCTTTGCTTGCCACAACGGGCTGAATTGTACTGAAGAGTTATTCTGGAAGAATTAATTCTGGCGCGAAGGCCTCTTACTTCATTTAACTGTTACAGTTCAGGTAATGAAAGTGATTAGTTTCTTCCCAAATAAAGTTCACGTACTAGAACGCTGGTAAAGTTTGGTACCACCGTTTCACTATATAAAAGAAAGAACACATATCAAATAATTTTTACAATATGTACCCACTATAACTTACATTATTAAACCGCAAGTGTACTGCTTGACTTATCATTTAAATTTCCCGTAAAGTAAGTTATATCTTAAAAAAAAAATCATCAATCCCCATGAATTTAGGAACACGTACGTGTTCCGTCAACATCTCATGAGGTTTCTAGCATTTGTAAGTTAGCTAGAAAAAATATGATCTCGTCTGATTTCTTAGCAGTAAAATTTAACTTCATTATAGCTACATTATTGTTTAGTAAGCTAAGATATAATTTATTCTGCTATCCACTGAAACACGTCACTAGAAAATAATACAGACTATATAAATTTGGCACTCTGCGCAAAATCTAACTAGTGAAATATGAAATAAGCGACTTAACACTTTATCATTTCACAAAATACTAGATATAATATATATTACCTCACACAGAACTACAGGTAGTCGCACAACTTAAGAATTATATGCTGAATATTTAAGGAAGTCTAGAAGTTCGACAAATTGCCGAAACAAACTGAGAAACTTCGCTAACAGCTATTCTGTTTCGAACAACCTGTCTACTGCGAATATAGGAGCGAGAATGAAATTAAAGTTTCAAACTCGGGCCAATATCTTAAAATCAGACAAAGGGCCCAAACTTATTTCGCCAAGCGAAATTATCTCCCCTACTCCCAACATTTACGTCAGCTTAACGCGTGACGTAACTGCCACCAGTGACCGAGAAATGCGCGTGACAGTTGCAAATCTCAGACAACCGTCTACGACTGCGTCGTACAGATGCCGGGTTTGACACCTTAAGCTAGTGACAGGTGAACAAAATGGTAGACCAAAAGTCTGCTCCATGTCCAGCGAAACGAATTTCTCACACCTCAAGGCCCAGAAATCTGGTCGGGCCGCGCTCTGACCGGGGGAAACTGCAGACGTATGTCTGGCGAGAACCGTATCTTCACAGCTATCTGCGCGACTGACATCTGATGCAATAAGGTTACTAGTCAGTATGAGAAAGAAAAACGATGATGGGAAAGAAATATATTTTTCGCAACGAATGATGCGAAAAAATACAGGAAAAACAAGTACGGAAAAGTAATAAAATGAAAGGATTAGGGTGAGAGAATAGGAAGAAGATGTAGGTAATTTAATGATATAAAGACCCACGTGACAATTGGCTGGAGTCTAATATACTAACGGAGGGATAAAACTAATTTGTAGTAGTGTTCGGGGCCACTTGTTGTAGCAAATGTAATTTTTGCTGGGGAGGTTAAGATGTTATACCTAACAAGAAATTTAGTTGTGTCTGTGTTAACTGTGTGAGGTCAAGCACATGTAGGTCCCTGACTATAAAAAGAATGATGATGATGATATATTGATTAGGGAACCTATCGCTACCTCCCTAGATCTCACACAGTCCGTATTCTGATTCTAGTGGCTGGTGTATGATGTCTCTAGTGTCTAGGGGTGAAATGAAGATGATGGTACATCAACACAATACACTTTAACTCACTATAATAAAATGAATAAGACAGTGGTTAAAGTTTTCTTTTAAAATTTGAATGTTTTTTTCTTTATACAATTTAATCTGCCTGTCCCGCCAACTTCTTTTGGACAGGTCTTTGAAAATGAGGAAATATATTTACATATAATGCTGTAACTAAAAATATGGACTCTTGGTCCTATGAATATATTGTTAATACAGAGTTCCTGTAGGTGTATTCACAGACTAAAACTTTAATAGTTGCTAGTGATTGTCATTTGTTATGAGGAGCTGTTGTTTTCATCATGCCCCATCTAATTCAATGTTATTTTGATAGGAACTATTTTCTAAGGATGAAATGTCAGATGTCCCAGCTGATAACATGTCACCTGGGATTCTTCGTAGGTCGAATATAAGTCAGTATATCAATGTAGAGACAATGTAGATCAGCACCCACACGCAAGCTCCTTCAGGCTATCAGCTGACAGCTTAAACTTTATAATGGAGACTTTACACCCACTCATCAGGTTTCCTGTCACCGGATGGTAACAGGAAATAAAAACTCTGCAATAAAAAGACACCCTGGCCTTTTCAACCTGATCACAACTTCTTATCCCTATATATACATGATGGTATGGGATCAGCCTCTTGTGCATTCATGTGCATCAGCCCCTAATTTATGACTCACACCCTTCTGTGACCACACCACAGGTCCCTATAGCAGATACGCCACTGTACTTTTACATAGTTTGCTTCAATGCAATAACGTGGAGTAACCACATCTCCTTTTATATGATTTTTTTCTTTTCTTTTCTAACTTATAAACGCTCTAGGCATGTTGAAAAGTGTTCATAGAACACAGAGGCTTCCTAACAGTTCCAATACAAAATATTAATACAAAATCATAATAATAAGCAACAGTCAAATACAGTTCAATGTGAGGACTCAATAATGTTTGCTTCCGGCATGTCCTTCACTTTTCCACAGCAGTATCTGACTTTTTCAGTTTTAATCAAGCATGTAAATACATAAAGCATTCTTACCACTAGTTCAAAGAAATATGTCACAAATAACGTTGACTGGCAAAGAATATGGCCTCAGTTTTGCTCTGCCCCGTCCAGATAGTGAATTTAGTAGTTAATTTTACAAATTATCACATCTGATCTCAACATAGTTGTTTGAATAAAATTTTCTAGTCAAATGGCCACGAGACCACTATGCCTCTTGCCAATATCTATTAGAGCCGACCAATGAAAGCAGGCACTACTACAACTTTTTGAATTTAGTTTGAAAAAAAACCAAAACAATTCCAAACAAACTATGTGCCTCGTAGTCCATTGGTCAGTCTGTGTTAGTTATGCCAATAGAAAAAGATGTTTCGTTTTAGTTAACCTTTTTCCTATCTCTCCCCTTTTACTCCTATACTCTTATACCAACTAATAGAATTTGAATTTCTACAATGCCTTTTTTTAAACTAGCGTCCCCAATAACGTTATGTGTAACGAGCAAGAACAACAGTCTGTCCGGTCAAGCGTTTGTAGACATTTAGTATTTTCTCAATAACTTGGCTAATACTTGGACTACCATATTTTTTAAAACATATTTTTGCTCAGGGGACTCTAAGCTATACTACCATATGATTTTTATGGTCAGTTTCAGTATGGTTTAGATTTTCAATTTTGTCACTGTCATTCGTCAAAATTAACTTTTTACACAAGTCGGCCATCTTCCCCCCGTCTCTAACATTTTCCTCACTATTCAAATAAACCAGCTAGTTTGAGTGACGTCAGAATATTACCGCTAGGAGGAAATGAAAAATTGTCTGTGTGTTTGCCTCTGCTGGCTTTGCCCACAGCGTGTATATATTAAAGAGACCGCGTGCAGAGCGAAGGGGGTTTTTTCAAAACTTTGGTAGTGTTTTGCGTTAATTATTACAATCGTCTCGTTCTTACTACTGGGAAATGTCCGAATTATTACAAATGTTAGTGTTAAAGTTAACATATTACGTTAATTCAAACGCCAGTTTGGTCTCACAGTTCTGGCAGGTGGTTAATTACAAGCTTTTCCCCCGTTTCGTTTTTTATTGTACGTTTTCGAAACCGAAACTAAAGCGTGTTAGATTTTTACGGCGGGTCATTTTTTTTTAAGCATTCCCACTGCACTAAAGGCATCGCCCTACTGGCGTTGAAGATGAAACCAGTCAGACACCTGAGGGCTGGTGTATTTATTCATCATAAGACTAAAATCTTACTGAAATAAGCGATTATCTCACAGACTTTGCTACACACTTGTAAAAGAAATTTTCTACACTAAAGTTATTCTACAAGCAAGATAATAGTACTATCTTGACTTTGCTGATCTGCACCAGCAAGCGATCTGGATTTGACCATATTTATCGCAAATCAAACTTAGTGTTAATATTTCTCTGATGCGGTAAGAAAGAAAACATTTATATCACCATTATTATTATTATTATTATGTATGTATGTATTATTGAATATGTATGAAAATTATGTGGGCAGAAAGTTATCTAGAGGGAAGTCAACATCAAACTTTGTGTTGTTTCACAGAGTTGTTAGGAAATATTAACATTAAAAAGCCAGACAGGCTTTCTGTTTTGGGAGAAAGAAAAATTAAATAAATTAATGGGGAAATTGTTGTACAGAAAAAGCCAGGCAAAACCAGGCCGTCTTCTTCTGCAAGTCACCGTTTTAACATGGATATTATTTTTTTTTTTTTTTTTTTTTTTTTTTTTTTTTTTTTTTTTTTTTTTTTTTTTTTATGCGTAAATACTCGAGGCGAAAAGGTTATTAAAACCTGACATTAACGGGAGAATTGTTGTATTCAGTATTATTCGGAGGTACATAAGACTGGGTCGGCTCAGGAGCCGCCAGTCCCTGGTCGAACACCCTTCAAATGGCCTCGCCAGGTCTCGAGTTAATCTCCAAATCAGCAAGCCGTCACCGTGATGTTGTAACATACGACTCCTACTTGATATTATTAACTTAAAATGTTTCCTTTGTCAAGGAAAGTGTCAAACTGTAGTTTGAAGTTTATTTGACCATGAATGGAGTATACAACCAATTAAGAACGTTAACTAATTGTTTAGTTACCATGCTGAGTCTGAATATGATTAAAAATGTTTAGAGTTAGGGAAAGAGAGAGTATATCAGAGGTTGAGTAGGACGCATTTATATCGTTCCAGGGTTTCATCTATGACTCAAAGTGAGCCCAGGTCAACCAATACCTGTCTATATTTCTGCATCTAAGAATTGAGGCAGTATCGACTGTGTGCCTCCGTGTTATATTGCAAGAGCAGAATCCTTACTTGGCACCTGGAGGCGGGTGATCTAACCAAAATGCATCCTGCATACCAGGCACCCCTCAGTTAAGAAATTGTCTCCGGGCACTTGATATACCAAACTCAACTACTCTCAGGTCCCGAATTGTGTATTAAATCATTCAGATTGTGATGAAGAAAAGAGTTCTTGTAATCAATACCCATTCATAGGAGCAAGAATAAATTGACACTGTTCCAGATTGACACATTTAATTACAGTTGTGAATAAGAATATACTCAGTTATAAATTGAATTAATTTTATGTAAATACTTTGAATTATTATTTTGAGTTCAATATTCCGGTATACACAAAATTGTGATACTGGAACCAATAAATTGTAAAAAAAGATTTTACATTTTAAACTTAACTCTGGGTGTTGTTAATTACCTTTCATAGAGTTCTTAAGTGTATTTGTTGTCATTTATTATACCACAATTTCATTACCCTAGACATTAGACGTAGCTGTCAGACATACTAGTCAAAAATAAGTCTGAGTGAGATCTTAGGGTGGTAGCAGAAAGGTTCTCTGAGAACACACCCTTATTATCTATTAGACTCAGAGGCCTTCACAGCTTGACCTCACTCAGTTACAATATAACAATAACACCAACATTCATAACATCTAAACCCACCACATATGCTATTAACCATTTCTTGTCGGTCAGAGCCAGTTCTGTAAATGAGAATATCACCAGCAAATGTCAGTGTTTGTCCCATCCCAGTTGGTTGAATGGTGGCTACTTTTGCTGTATAGATATTAAACAGCACCGGTGATAGTGGAGATCCCTGGGGTAGTCCCGGGCAAATGAGCAGTGGATCTGACGTCCATGTTCCCAACCGAAATGCCACTGATCTCTCAGTTAAGGCAGCTGCTATCCACCTTGTAAGCCAAGGGTTAACACCGCAAGTCATTACACAGTTTATTAATGTTGCAAAGTTCACAATGTTATAAGCATCCTCTAGGTCAATTGCTACCGCAACCGTTTCTCGCTTATCCTGGAACCCCTCATATACATAATAAGCAAAAGTTCTAGCGTTACCCCATGTTACTTTCATGGGCCGAGAGTATCGGTTAGGATCTGTGCATTTTCGAGGTGGTTCATTATGTTTCGTGCTACTATCTTTTCTAGTAGTTTATCATAGACATTCTGCATTGTAATAATTCTGTAGCTGCTGAGAAACCTGGGGTCTTTACCGGGTTTAGGAAGTGGTCGTAGGTAACTATGCAGTCAGTCTTCTGGCACAAGAGCATTCTGTAAGCTGTTGTTGAAATCACACACCACACTCTAAATGCCTGCGTCATCGAGCTGTTTTATGTGATGATACTGTACACCATCATGACCCGGGGCAGTGTTCCTACTGGATTCTAAAGTGCACATAACGTCTTCTGTTATGAGGTCGAAATATATGTCGCCTCTTCTGTCGCTTCCCAGAATACGGTCTTTGATCTCTTGACGGGCAGCTTTATCACCTTTATCTGTCTGAGCAATATAACGATCGAGTAATGCATGTCCCTTTTCAGCATCGGTCTTCAGGCATATCCTTGTCGAGTTGAGAATATTAGGAATTGGTTGTATGGATTACGAGTATAAAACCATTTGAACGGCGCTTTATGGTGCAGAACGTCTAACATAGTGCGCATTGTGGTGCAGAACGGCTGTGCAGGAAAAAAAAAAAAGGAAAGCACTGACGACTAGGGAAAGATTCTTCATGGAACCATTCAGGTTTGCTAAAGAATTGATGGAACAGCCACGGGCAGGAGCACTAAACATTGGAAAAGAAAAATTGGATGAACAACCAAGCCAAAGTTTATTGGGATGCTCACAAATAAAAGCTTCTCAGCAGCATTGTAGGCCTTACACGGGTCAGTTAACCAGGAAGTGAATTCACTGCCGAGCCCCTCACAATGCAAGAAACAGCACAATTTGTACAGAAAACACGATGCTGATCAGCTCCAGATCCTATTGGTGTCCAATACAATGTATATGTGAGATATCCTGAGATGTTCAAACGACTGATTACACTTGCAAGAAAAAATCAGCGCGTAAGCAATGAATTGAGAAAAAGAAATGCCTTATATAATCAACAATCGCAGCATTTCATTGAAAAAGGGGGATTAGTTAATACGACTTACTAGGACAAAAGAAAATTAAAAAACCCACGTTGCGGCCACACGACCTTCGTCGGGGACAGACGAACAAAATCAGAAATGAAAGAAAATGAGAAGTAAAAAAAAAAAAAACATGAACAATAAAAAAGAGTACACCTGATTAGAATCACATGGCTGGACCAAAATGGGAGGCCAATTCCTTTTAGGCCAATTTCATTACTCAGTGTAGAAGGAAAGATTCTTGTTAGTGATGGTAAAACGACTCACGTGTTTCTATCCTAAACTTCCATGATTATTTTGCTGCACATTTTACCCTAATATACTTGATAGCAGAGAAGGGCCCATTCAGGAGTTCTCTGTTGGTGGATCCAGATTTTCACGAAATCTGCAAGACGCACTTGAGTGTTCTGGTTTCATGAAACATGAGTATATCTGGATACTTTCTTACCCCCACGTGATTCCATAGTGTAAAGTTTTCTTTGATTTGTGTGTATAGGTAAATAGGAAACATTAGTCTTTGATGGTGTAGTTTGCTAGTGCAGAATAGCTTTTTTTTTTTTTTAAACATCTAAAGGACAAGTAAGTGTCAGGGTGAGTTAATAGACCGTGAACAGTATCCTCTCGTCAAGCTCTGTATTTTTCGAGCCAACTCACTTACTATGACACATTCAGATAGGTGAAACAAAACTCCTGGTTCAAACACAGGCCTTCAGTTAGTTCGTTACAAGCTGTCTTGCACTGCGCCCGTTTCCATGTTCTCTTTCTCCTTGTCTCCAGTTCATGTGATTTTCAATTTTCCTCTTTTTTCTTTAACTCTGGGGATTTCAGAACTACGAGTGCCTTGTAATGCAGTTAGTGGCATTCCATAGTATGTGTCATATCCAGAACCACTGCCTTGTCCACCTGGCGTTGCATTTAGTGCTTTTTTTTGTGGGAACAATCTCGTCTCGTCTGGCTCTATATTTTTCGAGTTAACTCACTGGCTGTGACACATTTCAAATAGGTCACAAGGCATAATGAGGGCGAAAACGTTGCCCTTGTAAGTTGTAACAGTCGTGCTCGTATGCGCCGGTAGCCAGTCTCAATCTAACACGCCTGTTGTTTCCTTCAGTGAGAAAGAAGGTAAGCTTCCAATATAATGACTTCTGCTGTTACCGAACGGCTTACAGCGGTGTTCATGTTAAACTGTTGCCCGAAAATAAAAATACCTTTGTTCTACTGTTAAAGAAATGGAAAGTTTTCTTTTTCTTACCCTTTCAGCTCCCGGTGAAAGACAAGCCTTCAGTTAGTTCGTTACAAGCTTTCTTACACTGCAACTCTTTCCCTGTTCTCTTTCTCCATGTTTCCAGTTGTATTCTTCACGTGGTTTTCAATTTTCCTCTTTTTTTTTCTTTAACTCTGGGGATTCCAGAACCAGGAGTGCCCTGTAAGGCTGTTAGCTGGTTTCCATAGTATGTGTCATATCCAGAACCAATGTCTTTTCCTCTACTGTTGTTGCCTTTGGTGTTTTATTTTTGGTAACAATCTCCTCTCGTCTGGCTGTATGTGTTTCGAGCTGACTGACTGATTGTACCACATTCAGATAGGTCACAAGGCATAATGACGGCGCAAACATTGCTCTTGTAACAGTTGTGCCCCTAAAAGCCGGTAGCCAGGCGTTGTGATAGTCTAACACACATGTTGTCTCCTTCAGTGAGAGAGAAGGTAAACTTCCAATATAACGACGTATGTGCTGAACAGCTTATATCGGTGTTAAGGAGAAACTGTTGCCCGAAAACTGCGCTATAGTTAGGAAATAAATCGTATGTAGTATTTAAGATTACGTAGCCTCGTGCAGTTCCCGGGGGTAGGGGGGGGGGGGGTCTCTGATGAGTCGAAGAAAGAATACGACTACTGCTCCCTTAGTGTGGCGAGATGGAAGTTAGATATAAAAATATAGTTCCCAGAAATGGAGAAGAGAGCTAGTGAACTAGTGGTACGGATATCACAGGACAAGTCAGGTAGTTAACTGTACAGTTCTAGATGGTAGCTGTAGAAGAGAACTGTGAAGTAAGTCACCTTCTCGCTAAACCTATCATATGCTCCAGTGGTGTTTCTATTAATAGTTGATGTGAAATGCAGCTCGTTAATTTTCCCTACCAATTTAAAACATTACAAATTCTTTTAAATTCACACCAGAACAGAATGAGATTTAACAAAATCAGTCAACTGCGATTTATAAAATATATCTACACATTAATAATTAAAATATACGTTTAGTAAAGATTGCAGATATGTATTTACAAAAAGCACAAGCTGAAAAATTATAGATTGTTAATGTCTTTGTTCACCATTTATGGCCATTGGTGACTTCTGGATCTTGTTTCTTCAAGGTAACTATTACTTATCTAGTTCAATTCCTTTCACTACAGCCACTACTCGTCATTGGTTAGATGTTGATTTCCCAGATACGTAATCCATGGACAGGTAGCCCGATGCTACTATCCGGTGAATTTCAGAGGTGGTCCTTTAATCACCGACACTGCAGTCTGTTTTACTTCAGCTCAGAAGCTTTTGTTGTGCCATCTCTCCCAGATAAGAAACCTGAAACAAGCACAGTTTATGGTATTTGTTTCAGGTTTCTTATCTGGGAGAGATGGCACAACAAAAGCTTCTGAGCTGAAGTAAAACAGACTGCAGTGTCGGTGATTAAAGGACCACCTCTGAAATTCACCGGATAGTAGCATCGGGCTACCTGTCCATGGATTACGTATCTGGGAAATCAACATCTAACCAATGACGAGTAGTGGCTGTAGTGAAAGGAATTGAACTAGATAAGTAATAGTTACCTTGAAGAAACAAGATCCAGAAGTCACCAATGGCCATAAATGGTGAACAAAGACATTAACAATCTATAATTTTTCAGCTTGTGCTTTTTGTAATTACATATCTGCAGGAATCGCAGTGGAAGATGGAGAGGAAGAAGACGAACTCTTTGGCATCCAGCATTCAAAAGTTAAGCCATGAAAAGGACTGTAAGCTCTCAAAGGTGGTATTGCGCAGTCCTGACAAGGACTTCTATAGCACGTTTCACTAGCTTTGCCCAACTTCAAATGTAATTATCTGATTAATTGTCGAACGTATTAATGCCATTTTTCGCATACGATGTTATATTGGGTTAGACCCAACAAATATATACTTTATATCTGTGCATCTTGTCCAGTTCCCACAAACGGATGAAATCCTTTGATCTTTGTCGGCATACTAATTATTGTGTATCGAGAAAAGAAATTTTACCACTTCAGTCACAGATTCTGTGAACTGAATAGGCAAAGGCGTGTCTACTATTACAATAATGTGGCCATCACGTTTGCATATGAATACCTGTTGAAGATGATTTCTTAAATGATCTGCATGGGAGATACTCGTGACATTGTTTGTCATTGACATTTAATGCGCTATCAAACTGGACCTTCATTGATCTAATTATTTCAATAGGTATCACCTCTTTGCGGTTCATAAATATCATAATGGAACGTTGCTCCTCTAATGTGCTTGTAAATAACGGTAAGGTCATCTTCAAAGAAATTAAACTTCATCCGAATCATAATCAGATGTCTCTGGGAAATTGATAATCAGTCTCGGCTGAATGAAGGACAAACCATCATTCTTCCAATATTCCCCTTCCTCTTGTAACACATGGTTCTCACATTTCTTCCAATAATCCCTGGCTATATTGGAGATGGCGGCTTTTGTAAGTATTTCAACATCTTTTAATTTGAACGTTCTATTTTCTGTTGCTACCTGTTCCTTAATTTTAGCCCAGACTAATTCTATTGGGTTTAAGTGAGAATGGTAAGGAGGCAATCTTAAACATCTGTGACCATGTTCATGGATTGCCTTGTCTATGAGAAATATCTTTGTATGCTGTGTCTTTTTTACAATTCCAATTAATTCAGGCTTCATGGACATTTCGTTGAATGGAATGTCGTTTTTGGTCAGCCAAATCTTTATTACATCTTTAGTACTTGATGAATTAGGAACTTTATCTTCTGGTGCCACAACGTTGTGATATGAAGCATTGTCCATTATCAAACACCACGGTCTATCCAAGGAAGGAAGTACATGATTCACAATCCAATCTTGAAATATCTTGCCATTCATCTCTGCATGGTAATCCCTATTATCTGTGGATTTTGAAACAAATATGAGTTCAGTATTATTTAGAAGCCCATGATGGCTGCTTCCTGGATGTGCAATTATTAGGCGCTGTCCTTTGCTGCTTGGTACAAGTCTCTTAGTTGTTCCATCAGATGATTGCCATTCTCGTTCATTACTGTGGTGCGCATTGATCCAAGTTTCATCTAAATACACAAAATCATAACAATCTTCTCATTTCTCTGACCTCGCGTAAATATTTGCTTCTCATTGCAACTATATGAGGCTTCTCACAAATAAGGTTTCTACCACCAACATATTTTCTAAAAGTGAATCCCAAACTCCTAATAGTCCTCCATAGCGTAGATTTGGAAATATCAATGTCATTACTCTTTCTTAACCAAATTTTCAATTTCCTTAAAGTCACTGCCTCATTATTGTGAAACATATTGCAAATTTCTCTGCGGATCAATTCTCTGTCAAAATTATCCACCACTCTTGGCCTAATTTTCGTGTGTACAACACTGGAATTGGACATTTCAGATGTCGCTATCCAGCGGTGCAATGATCGTTTGCTTATCCCCAAGGCGTGAATAGTCCTCTTTTGTGGGTTTGAAATAGAATGATATAGTTTTCCTCGAGTAGCTTCATTGCAGAAATACTTAAAAATCCTATTTGTGATTTGCTGTAATGTCATAAAATGTACTCGCAAACTCTTTTTTCCTTCTTAACCACACAATAATTTTTGTAGACACACCTCTGATTGACAATGTGTGCGTTGCACCGGATATAAACTGTTTTATGTTCAAGAAGTGCGATTTCACGCAATTTCACTCAAAAATCATGACAATTGCTTGATAAACCAAAAATGTGCAAATGAGGTCGTATAATTTACTGTAGACATTTCAATATGTGTGCGTGTGATGTGTGTTGGCAAGTAGGATTTTATATTATATCGCAAAGAAACGAAAATTGAAACCAATGGCCGCATTTTAATGAAAAATTTAATTCATAGGGTCTATACCATTTCAAATTCACACACAAAATTTCACTTATATGCGTTATATATTCGTTGAGATATAGCATTTTGAAGTTGGGCAAAGCTAGTGAAACGTGCTATAGTTGTATCATGCTGTTCAGGATTGTGCAGGTTATATTTTGATAGAACACATTTTCAGTTACCAGCACAGGGTTTAAGAGTACCAATATTAAGATATCAGCAGGTAACTCATAGTCAGTGCTAACATTAATATTAAATATCACAGCAATTTACATAACACCATAATACTTGTAACTCAACGATTAATGCAAGTTTAACATACCCTTCAGACACAGTATTACGGATCTGAGCTTATCACTTATGCGAGTCTGCTCACAAGCTTTGCTTTTCGCAGCTATGGGCTGTGGCCATGTGGCTTCGACAAGCGTGTGTCAGTCCGCTGGACGTCTTTTCAGCTATGAGTAAAATTTCGAGAGTCCAGAATTGAATCTGAGCGGGCATATATACCCAATTTAGATCTAATCTTTGCCTGAGTTCACTTCTGCTTGTAACTTTCGGGAGATTTCAGTGCTTTTGTGCAAATTTTCCGACAAAATCCTGATCTCCTCGTCAATTACCAAAGGTAATGGTTTTCCACGGCCATAATTGCATGTATTTGTAGTTGCTGTTCTATTCCCAAAATGATTTTTTTCGTTCGGGACATTAATCATAAAGTTATCGCAGAATTACTGGTGTGCGATTCATAATTTATCATTAGTTAACGTGCCAATTCCAGAGTGTCTTTCCCGTTTCGCTACTTTCAGGCATGTCGTAAGAGATGACTAATATGAGTTTACGCATGGGTCTGACAACCTCGTCACGTAAAACAAATTGCTATAGAGTATAGAGACCAGTGCTGCAGGAGCACGTAAATGCGTTGATGCAGCCTTTCTGCAGGGTGGCCAACGGCAGTGATGACTCCATGGTCCACTTTGAGCAAAATGTTAAATGATGATTTTATTTAAGACTACTTGAAAGAAAAAAATAGTCAACGAGAACAGCTTACGTTTGAGTGTGTATGTAGATTTGTGGATGGAGGTATATTTATCAGGTAAGCGTATAAATCAGTGGATTTGTTTATTCCTTTTTAAAAGTAAAACACGGAATCATACTTATGTCGGAAAACTACACTCTTGAAACTGGATGACATACAGATCAAATTTCCCTGGGAACATGGGGGAGGGGATAATATAATGATTAATTGAAAGATAGCATTGTTCTTGTATTAAAGGAAGTTTATAATTATTAATGTACTAAAGTGCTATCAGGATTAAGAATGATTTTTGATGGGATATCTGAGCTCCCATTTACTTCCATCCTTTATAATCCCCTGAGCGAATCTCAGAGGGCGCTTTTGTTGTGTTGTCACCAATCAAACGTGTCGAGGTATTTGCCTGTGCTTAATTACTCATTAAATTTTACCTGGGGTGAGAAAGCGAAGGATTATAGTTTAATAATTTTTTTTTTTGGGTGAGAATGAAAGCAATGGAAGATAACGTTTCCGCTCAAACAAAGGAGTCTTATAATAATCCCTCCTCGGCGAAGAAGTGTTTGTAATGTACTGAATTTTTTTTTTTAAATGTTCGATTAGCTAAGATAAACTGGAGCTTCCGTGGTTTTATTGTAATGTATTTTCTTTGTTACAAAAAAAAAAAAAAAACAACAACCGAATATTAGAGTGGAAAAAAGAGGAAGTTAAAGAGAAATTAGAAGAGTAAGAGGAAAAGTAGTATTCAATACCACAATACCCGCCGTAAGTACGTCAGTCGGTCAGTCACATCTTCCACACCGTCATTTGCGCACTTTTTCTATTTTCGAGAGATTACATTAACTTTCAACCACAGCTAAGGGGGTGCAACTGTGGTTGAAAGTTAGACAATAATTGTATTGTTTCCCTTATATGTACTCTCCCGAAAATAGAAAAGTGCGCAAATGACGGTGTTGTACATGAACAGTTTGATTATGGAAAGAAGCCAACAACACAGTTGATAAACAGTACATGAACTGGAGACAGGAAGGTGCGGAGATGCAGATTAAATCAACAGACAATCAAGATACTCTTCTGTCCAGTTTCATTCGGGAAACGGATTTAACTCATCATTGTTCTTAAAAATAACCTTAAAATGTAAGTTTTTGATTGTTTCTTCAAGACAAAATTGTAATTTAAAGTATTGCAGACTTATTATGATGGATCAAAATGATCCATAATAATAACTTGGTGGTGGTTCGACATGTAACAGAAACAATACACCAGAGGCGTGCTAAGGGGGGTGCGATGGGAGCGGTCCGCCCCGGGTGACAGACAGGATAGGGGTGCCATCGGACACTGTTAAGATAGTATTTACTGTTAAAAATGTACTTGCGCGTGTGTTTCTTTATAAGGGCAGGGGGTGTCGAAGGTTGGACCGCCCCGGGTACCAAGTACTTTAGGGACGCCCCTGCAACACACTATAATTAAAATCCTGTCAATTTTGACGGGTTATTGCTAGTTATTCATATTGGATTAAAATACACGACACATTAGCTCCTTATGGAGCATGGAGCCACCACTGTAGCTGTACCTCTTTACAGGAAGCCTGCGCTAAGCTTTCACGTGATCTTGTTGCTGTGGTTCCTGTAGCACTTTGTTTTACATGATGAGGTTGCCACCCCCCATGCACAGCCTCATATTAGTCGCCTTGTACGACATGCCTGAGGGTGGAGTAGTCCTATTGTTACTTCAGCGATCCCCGGGAACTACACGGGGGTCGACCGCGCCTCGATGCAGCACATACACTATACATGCTGTGATGTCTGGAGTTATGTTAATGTTGTTCATGGAGTGAATTCTGGATGAGGCAACAATTTGTACAATTATCGTATGGCGTATTTTATCTTACTTTGTTTTAACTTTCTGTTTTAACTCTACTATTTCCTCGTTTTAACTGTGCTTCGTGTCAACTGTCTTTCTTTTTACATAATTGTAACTATTCTGTTTACCTCCTTTTAACTCTCCATTTTACCTTGCTTTACACGGGACCTCCTATGTTTTCGCCTTTATCCGAGAAGGTTGGGCATCACGACCCAGGAGACCAGGGGGGAGTATGACATCATTAGGTTCTGAAAAAATATTTTCCATAAATTATATTACCTTAACTGGGAATCGAACTCGGTACCAATAGAACTCGAGGCGGACGCCGTACCTCTTGGAAGTTGCGCACGTTAAAAATCCCACGGCAGTTGGAAATCGTAAAGAGGTAGGCCTATCAGGCCGCTGCCCTGGCAAAATTAAAAAATTGGAAACCTACCCACAACAAAAATATTTAAAGAATGTGGGATTGATATTTACACACATTGTTATTCTCGTCGGTGCTACGGAGTTGTGCACTGTGCTGAGATCCTCCTTGTGTGATCTAAGGGAGGAGATCGGCGCACTGATAGAGTAGTCCGTGTGCAATGAAGATAGTCCTTCAAACCAAACTAACTCCTCCGTTTACCTTGTATTAACTCTTCTGTTACCTTGTTTTAATACTTCACGTTTGCCTTATTTTAGCTACCCTCTTACCATTGTTTTAACGCTTCTTGTTTACATTGTTTTAGTTCTTCTGTTTACCCTGTTTTAACTCCATTTGCATTGTTTTAACTCTTCTGTTTGCCTCGTTTTATTTCTTGTGTTTATTTTGTATTAACTCTTTTTAGCCTTCTTTTAACTCTTCTGTTTGCGTTCTTTGAATACTTTCTGATCTTAATCATTTGTACGGACTTGTAAGGCCTGTTCGAGCTAAATAGCTTATATGTGTCTTTTGTTTACCCTCATTCATTGTGTGTGTGTGTTTGTTCTTGTTGTAAATTCCGTTTTGTATCAACAACATCATTTCCCCACTTGTATCTATGATTCATCTACTTTGACTCCTGTTCTTTTCACACTTGACTATCACATACGTTGTTGTTGTGTATTTTATTTTTTCATTTTTTTAAAAATTGTAAATGTCCTAAGATCTTACCGAAGCACACGGTGCCGAATGGTTTCCTCATTCGTGTACAGTAAAACAAAACTATAGTTGTTGTTAACATTTTATTATGAATATTGTACTGTAGTCATTCATCTGGATCAGCTTTTGAATTTGCCTCTTGCAAGCCAGTTCTTGATAACTAATTTCATGTTATTTTCCTGCGTTTTAATAAGTCTTCCCTGTTGAGAAGCATGAATCTTTCAGCCTAGACTGGTCTTTGGCTATATCAGAATACAGTAAAGATTTAAAAAAAATAGGAGAACCCCCAAACTCTAGTACAGCTTTGATTAATGCCATGCCCTAAAAAGGACTGCTAGCTACTCCACGTGGTTTTGCTGGCCAGCACTTTTATGGCTTAACTTAGCAACAGTGTTTTATTTGTGTTCTGTTTTTGGACTTTCTGTGTTGAACTTTGTTCTAAATCTGTTTGTTTTTGTTCTAAATCTGTTTGTTTTTGTTCTAAATCTGTTTGTTTATCTGTTATCTCAGCCTTCGTTCTGTTGTAGCTCGGTGTATTATTTCTGTCTTATTCTTCCTTTTCTCTAGTGTCTGTGTGTATATTGTTTTCCCCTTCTCTTTAAGCTAACGGTCTTTTTCTGTCTACCAGATTGACATTTTTGTGTTTTAATCTCTGATTCTTGGCCGGTTTCTCGCTTACATTTATAGCAATCCTTTTAGTTTTGGTTGAAGTTTTATTTTATCTTTTACCAGAAGGAAATCTGATGAACTAAGTGAGTTGTGACTATATTCAACTCAGCACATATTTTAATCCTTTATTTTTCTTGTCAGTAGAATAATACTTACTTACTTAGTCGTTCCCCTTCTACAGTGAGGTGTAGAGGTTTGGAAAAGAGAGCGCCAGACTATCCTATCGGCTGTCTTCCTCCTGGCCTGGTTCCATTCTAGTCCTCGGTCCTTCAAAGATTGTCTATGTTGTCCTCCCAGCGGACTCTGGGTCGTCCTGGGGATCTGGATCCCTGGCTCTTTGTTTCCCATGCTTGTCGTGGTAGCCGATCTTCTCCCATTCTGCAGACATGGCCAAACCATCTTAGTTGGGACCAGTAGAATAATGTCTTGTGTAATTAGTTTTATCAGCCTAACTATTTGTTAGTTAATTAAATTATATCCTGTCATTAGCATTAAGTACGCCTCTCTTATTTTTGTCGCGTAGCATCACAAGGCTCGTCTCATGGAGTAAGCTGGGACAAGGGCAGAAGTCCCGGCACACGGTCAAAGAAGACTTTTGGCCCGGACCTGCAAAGTTGCTTCGACTTAACCAAAAATCTGCGCATTATATATATATATATCTTTTTATTTTCTGTTGTTCCCGTGTTTAAACACCATAGAATGTCCCAGTTTCCCGAGACAGAAATGGAAGGAATGAAGAAGACATGGAGAGATTGTGAGCGGATGGCATAGGCCAGGAGCATCTTGCACAAATTTGTTGAAGGCCTATGCTTCTTAGGGAGTTCAAAAATAATGATGCACATAATGTTGATGCACATAATGTTGATGCACAATGTACATATTGATTGTACTTGGTGCGACCATTGTATAAGGAGTCCCCACTTAATTAGGGCCGGGGCCCTTTACAGCCCCACTTAATTTGTGCCCCGGAGGCGCCTTACGTTGTAGTTACGACACTGGGCAAAGAGTACAAGTGGTCACAAGCAAAAGTGTTAACAGTAGATTGTTTGGTATTGACTTAAAACGGTGCTGCGAAAAGAGATGGCACTGAAAGAGCTAGAGCTATATCTCGTCTACGACCTCGGAATTGTTTGGATATCTGGACCAGTGTGACCTACGGTGAGGACACAAGGTTTGTCTGAGACATAAAATTAGCACGTCACGCGCGACCCCCACCTGGAGTTCTTCCTGGGACCTTGTGGCCTGCTTGTATGAAGAGCTTGGAAATGAGAGCCCAAGTTTACTTAGCGATCACTTGTTCATTTGTATAGCTGTGCTTGCGTGCAGGAAACTCCCCAAGGACATTGTCGCGTAAGAGAATTTTCTTCTGAAATTAGTGTTAAAATGTTTACTGAGATAGAATGCTTTTACACTTTTTTGTCACATCCATCTTTTAGGTCGTTCTCGTTTCTGACTGCTGCTATTCTCACGTCATTCGTGCCCTTGTACCTAGTTAGTCACGTATCTTTCTGTCTAGCGACGTGTCCAGGAGTTCTCTATCCCTTTTGAATTTTATTTGTATTCGCTCTGTGATTCAAGGCGTGTGTGATTGTTTAAAAAAAAAGTATTATTAGTTCTCGTTGGCTGTATTTGACAGGTTCTATACGTCGTAGTTTACTTATATTGCTGTTTTCGCCTTGTTTAATGTGTATTTAGTATCAGTGGCAACGGCTTTATATGTACAGGGTGTCACAAAAGTGCGTTCTCATAGGTAAACCAAACATTTATTTTAACGTTATTTAATACACATGTTAAAATTGAGCTCCTTTTGTATTCATATGCACAACCTACCCGCCTTCGTAGATTTTTCGTATTATCATCGATTTTTCTTCATTCGTTTATAATTATTGATAGTAAAATTAACGAAATAATGCCGATTGAGTACAAACTTTTGAGATAACCTGTATATTCATTGGTTGTCACATGAATCTTTATACAATTCACAGCCACTGTGAAATATCACTTTTCTTCTTATATTGAATTCTAGTTTTGGTGTCTGTGTCGATCGGGTAGTCCAGTGATGCACAAACAGCTGACACCGGTTGAACTGTGCGCTTGTTTTGTTTTGTTTTTTTTTCCGTTATTTTTTCCCCTTGGGTTTTACTTGCCAGACTTTTTGCCTTATCTGTGTTAATCTTGTCGTCGTGTGGTCCAGACAGCACAGTTTACGGGGACTAATCGGTGCTTGTAGCTATTCTTGGACATACACGGGCAGTCTGTACATAGTACACCGTTTGTGTAACATGATCTTAGGTGTGACTTTTTTTGGCTTGTTGTCCAAGAGATATTTACTTAACTTATAGAGAGAGGTGTCAAAAACATACATTTATTATTAGAGGTGTCAAAAACATACATTTTTGACGTTAAAGTAAGCCATTTGGAGAGACAAGAACCAAGAAGTTACAGACTTCCATAAATGGATGCTTGCGTATAATAGAAGGATTGAACTGCTACAGCACGATCCCCCGTATGGAACTGATGGCAAGAACCAGACTGGTGTCAGCGGAAAAAGAGATGAAAAAAAGGAAGCTGGCGATGAGTAGAACATACATTGCGCAAAGAGATGAAGAAAATATGGACAACCCTTGAGCTGTATCTCAAGGGACGGAAGAGCTTCGCACAAGTAGTCAGTTGGGGGGGGGGGGGAAGGGGTGCGAGGGGAGCGGTCCGCTTCAGGTAACTGTCAGGGGAAAAAAAGGGAAAGGGGTGGTGCCATCGGACATCACACCGACAGTACTGCACTGTGTACAAATCTACTTTGCAAGTATCATATATTTTTCTGTATTTTATTTGTAGGGGTCGGGTACTGAAGTAAGGATCCACCCCGGGTGCCAAGTACTTTAAGTATGCTCCTGCATGGAGTAGCTTCCGAGCATTTGACATTCTTTGTGGCTTTCTTCGCCCTCGTCATCCTGGGAAACAGACGAAGCCAAAAGTTTAACAGTGCGCTTATACTTACTGTCTGCAATCAAAATTATTTCAGGTCTCCACATATAGTGCAAGTCTAGCCTAAACCTGTATCTACATCAGCCAATGAGATTCGTGCGTTGTGCATACAACAGTTGACTGGCTATTACTAGCATACCTGATACCCTCTAAATCTGGATAGAATTACTGTGACAAATATTTGTTAAGGCATGTGGATTATCTGTGCTGTGTAGACACATCATACTCTTAGCAAGAGAGCAAAGTCAGGGCAAATCCAGATAATGTTAATTTGGTCTAAATCAGGCTTCGTATCAGTGGTTGCCTTGCTAGTAGGTTCAGGTTTACCATGTACTATTTTTGTTCAAAATTAGCCTGGGACGACCTGTGTTTAAATACGTTCAGTTGACATATAAACAAAGTGGAGAGAACATATTTTTTGAACAGTTAATATAAAAAATATTCCTGTTAAACAATGTCTGTGGCTAAAAGTTATATAAATGGATTTCTTTGTCTTTAAGCTCCAGACGGAGTATAGTACTGCAGTCAGATATCATCGAACCATCGTGTTTTGGGCAATGTTCTTTTCTTCAATTCTGCGCCAGGACTCATTCTTGGTTTCATTTTATTTTACTTTATCTTTTCTCCATGTTTCAAAGGCATGTTAAAGGGCTAGGTTGAAAAATGTTCTTTGTGTTTTAGATTTGAATCCTTTTGGAGTTCGTTGTCTTTCTCATTGTAGAGAAAGCTGCGCTTGTCTTTCGTATTCCTATTTTGATATCACTGTCTATTCCTCCAGCGTTGTCTGTATTGCTGCTGGGGTTAGAACCGTGAGTCTAAAATTTGGGTGAATGTTTCCACACACGCAAACTGGCTAGCATTTGCTGCATTTATTTTCAAAATTTCTGTATTTTCTTTGTGTATTTTCAGGACAAGTTGGCATGATCTATCATAATTTTGTCTTGCATCTGATTACGGTTATGAGACAGAAGAGCCACTTCATCGGCAAATCTGGATAGACCAGAGGTGAACCCATTGAATTCCTTTTCTGTTGGCTAGTGGTGTTGTTTTCATAACCTAGTCTATTGCCAGTAAGAAAAGAAATGGTGACAAAAGTAATGCATGCTACACTCATGTTCTATCTCAAAGGGTTCCGTATGTTGTCCTTCATTACGAATTCTGCATTTCGCGTTTTCATATGTTTCTTTATTAGAAAACTGAGCTCTTTTTTTTGGGGGGGGGGGGGGGGGGGGGGGTGTTGCTCTATAGTGTCTCATCAGTTTCCAAAGTGGCTCTCTCCCAAGAATGATCCTGTTTAATATTTTTCATAGCGCTGATAGTAACACAATTCCTGTATAACCTACGAATTCTTGCAAATCTCCCTTCTCTGGCATCTTGACTAGATGTCCTTCTTTCTAGTCTGCTGGTATGTCTCTAGGTTTCCAGACTTTACCAAGTAATTTGTTTGCTGTAGAGATGCCACTGTCTGTTATGATGGCATCTGTTGGAATATCATCTGGGCTAGCAGCTTTTCAATCTCAAAATGCTTTTATAGCTTTCTTTTTTGCTTCTTTCTTTTTTGAGTTTTTGCAGTTAACCTATAGCACCTTTTCTGCCAGCTGGATGTCTGGAGAATCTTATGGATCTGGTCTGTTAAGAAGGTCCTCGAAATGTTCCTTTTTTTTTTTTTTTTTTTTTTAAATACAATTTTGCCATGTTTTGGCGAGGCGCATCCCATTCAACCTAGTCGGTTATATTAAGGTACATGTTGAGATATAATGTCGAACTCTTCATTTGCTCTCCAGTGTTGCTTCGCACAGTCCCACGATTTCTTATTGTCATACTGACAAGAAAAGAATTGAGGCAAACTTTGACATTTAAGAAAGTAGAATGACTTAGCATTTTTCTAAATTTTGACCAGTAAACGTCGTCTGACGTCAACCAGTGTACGGCATAAGTTTCAGATGATCGGTTGCTTTATTTCTGTGAGTTTCAAGTTATTACTTTGTTGTTTCATTGAGTCCTTTCTCCCCGAAGCATTTTCTTTGTCTGAGAAGTGTGTAGATTGATATTATATCTGTGCATTAATTGATATAATATATGTTCACTAATTTGGACACTGTATCTATAAAACGTCCGATTGGCAGAAGGACTAGAGCGCTGGCCTGTCGTGGTAAAGGTACCGGGTTTGAAACACTGTGGCCTCTCGCTGCAGTATAGCCTGCTGTAAATAGATACCGGACTCTTGCTCTTGAGTTAGGGAAGGCAAATGCGGCGAGAAAGAGAATGTGTTACCCTACCATTCAAAGCTGGACCTCGTAAAGTGAAGTCTCGAACACTTCATTCGGTAATGGTAGTGTCTGCGATGGAAGTATTTTAAAAGATTCTTTATAAAACGTGTGAAGTAAATTAAATTATCTCAGTGCAGTTCAAAGTCTACATTCTTGTTCATCGCATAAAACCACGATTCACAAATGCTTCGTAAAATAACATTATATTTAAATTGTTTTAGGGGAGGGGCAATGTAGGTTCTGCATTGTTAAGTGCGAGCACTTAGGTCTTTGTTGACGCACGTCCGATTCAGATGAGAACCAAGTCCAAGAGGACAGTCACTTCTTCCGGTGTATGTATCTCTAGCTCGTTCATTGGACACGTTGTAGGTTGAATCCCGGTAGGGTTATTTGTTTACCGATATCTTGTATCATCAGCAAGGAAGAAGCCAACTCATGCATCCTTGATGTACTTGTGGTAAACCTTGTTCTGGAGTGGTTTTTTCTTAGGATGCAGACCTAACTATGACTTATTTGTGATATCTTGTTTGGGAACGAACAATTACAATAAGGTTTGTTACATCTTTATGTAATTTAAATGTATGTACAAGTGAGCTCTGCTGATGCTCACCAAAGTCGAGTTAGCACGCAGAAGTACGCCCATTACCAAAACGATGCGTGTCTTTCATGAATAGAATTAGCTGTACCTAGGATAGATTCAGTTTATCTGTCTAATATTTGAACTTTTCAGGTGTCACTGCTGTCCTCATGTTTACATGTGCTGAGGTCAGTTAACTGCAAACATTAAAGTTCGTAATAATTTTACTTCCGACTTATTGAATTTGCTTGTAAGGAAGCAAAATTAACTTAGTGTAGTGGGTTTGATGGTATTGTATGGTTGTTATGTTATCTAGTGTAATGTATGAGGTCAGCTGTGAAGGCTCCTGAGATAAATGGTTATGTGAATTACAGAAGGCCCTTCTTACTACCACTACGACCTCAAACATATCTCTTTTACTATCATGAATGTAGCTACGTTAAAAAGTCTAGGGTACTGAAATGTAATGTGTTGTAATATAATATACAAACACACACAGGTAATTAATAAATCTAATAATATTAATAAAATCTATAACACACTGAACTAACTCAAACTGTTTTAGTTTATATGTTAACAATTTTTTTAAAATTTATTAGTTCTGAACCAATGTTTTATTTTGGTCAGAACATATGAAATGTTGTGAAGTTATAAATGAAATGCATAAATATATAGCATAAAAAATGGAATTTGTGTACATAGGTATTTTATAAGACTGGTTAATATTAGTAATATCTATAATGTCTCTGGGAGAACTATTACTGGATGTGCTGTTGGGGTGGTGTCATCACTCCCACTCTGTGACTACAACAAGCTTTGTCCATTGACTTATAGACTGTAGTTAAATGTTATATTTCCCAAGAATTAAGTCTATATTTGATGGGGAAATATTTGTGAATAGTTGTGAATACTGGTGAATCTTCAGCCGGCCACGTATTCACTTATCTCGTCTGTGACGATCTGATACAGGATTCCTGTGGCCCACTCCTCTTTGTAGCTGGAATACAATGTTAGGCTGCACCGACACAAATGTTAGGCGGCACACACAGCTGCTTGTGTATTCTTGCATAAGTATTTGGCACTACCTTTAGTGCCAAAACAGAAACTCACAATTCTGAAACAAAATTTGTGCCATGTGTCAGTACTCTATCCACTGCGCCACTCTTACACACAACACAACACAACGACATTACACAGAATGGGTCAGATCTCTCTGACCAACATAGCACATCTTACCCAGTTGTTTTCATATAGTACCAGTTCCCCAAGACTGCATTGCATCTGAGATATGTTCAATAGTTTCCTCTTTCCTTCAATAAGATAGGTGATATGTTCCCACTGATCTCAATAATAGATCCGCCTTCCATAGTCTTAGTTAGGCGTCCATATATGTTTTGTTTGTCTCTAGACCCTGAACTTGGGCTGGGGACCTAGAGCAAGCACTTGTCGTAATCATTCTTCATGATATGGCAGTATCAATCACTCAAAATATTAAAATATACAAGATAAATGCTTTCATTCTTACCAGAATTCAGAATTGAGAACACAGTTAATACTAGCAAAACTCAGCTGAGCTGCTGGCTAGAGTATGGCGTCCCACTAAATTGTATGTAATATCTTCTGGGAAAACACCACTGGTAATTACTGACTGTGTCCCTGGACAGACTTATATAAAATGGCAAAAATGTGTGTCTCTATCCCGCTAATATGAATACATTTGTCCAATCACAGACTTCCCCTCTAACTTTTTCAAATCTTCAAACCAAAAGTCAAATTTCAGTCAGATCTCAGTCAAGTATGTATTATTGTCTGTTGGTCCGTCTGTCTCTACTTGGTTTTTCACAAAAACACACTTGTTTCTTGGACCAACTACACGCAAAACCTACACAAAACTGTCTCCTAAGTTATTTTTAGCCACAATTCTCCAACCTTCCCCCTCTCGTTCATTACAGCTAGATTTTTGCATTTCCTTGTCTCAAGGACGAAAATTTGAAACTTTAGTGAAAGTATGCACAACAATACTGTTCGCCAGTCTGATGTGAACAATACAGTCTTTCGTCAATATCTTCCGTGTTATCTGTCCGTCTGTATAATTAAACGTATATTATTTCTCTGCTCAAGATGGGCTATCAAACTAGCTAGGTTTTATTTTCATAACATTATTATTAAGAAAAACATATTTTTTTCTCAAGGTTAGTTTTTGAAATTTGTTGTCGAACCTTCTCCACGGCGTTTGCCGCTGAATTCAAATAAAACAACCAAGTACCGTAAAACGTCCAAGATATGACTGTTTCTAATAAGAGCTAAGGTCTTTTCTGTCCATTTCCTTACTTTATGTCAACTAGTGACGTGAATTTTTTTCCTTAAACTACAACTTGCGTCTTTTTGCCTTTCTAGATTAAAACACGTGTTCAGTCATATTTTTCCTTTTTTATATCTCCGTTTCCCTCCCGTCTACAAGGGTACCGTTTCGTCTGCATGTTTAACTAGTTAGTTTGAATGGCGGTAGGAAATGCGGGCATGGGCGAGCATGTCTCCTAGTATCTTACGCATTATTTTTATCCCTACATGTTATCTTTATAATTGGAGATATTTTAACGTTGTATCACGGTAAATTCATCACACTTAGTCACGGGACAGAACTTTATTGAATAATATTAAGGCCACACCAAACACAACTTAAATATAAGTTAATTTAACGCGAAGGTTGTTTTATGCAGTAGCAAGGTAAAAGATAAAGGTGGTCCAATAGCAAATACTGCCATAGGAGAGTAAAGTGTTAGAGACTTCACTATACGAGGTCCAGCTTTTTATGAGGTAGGTCGACTAGTTCCCTTCTTCACCTCTTTCAAGAGCAGAGCCAGGTACGCATTCACAGATGGGTGGAGCGTGATACCGTGTTTCAAGCCCGATATCTTTGCCGCGAGCGGCCATCGCACTAACCACTCTGCCAATCGGATACACATACAGTAGCCCTAGTATTATGGTATTCGTTGAGTTGGTACAACTTAAGTGATGTTGAATCAACCCATTTGAGGAATGTTAGCTCTGAAAGTCCTCACAGATTAAAAAAACCGAAGCCAGTTTATGTAAATATCTGTGTTGCTTTAATTTACCACTACCTTGCCAACGTTTTCATTTATGTTAGATTGTATGTAAATTGTTTGACCCTTCCTCTACAATCTAGTACGGGGGTCCTTACTCTTTTTTTTTGGTATTCGTGCCCATTTGGCTTTTAGTAATTCTCCCCGTACTCCGTATTCAATTAAAAATATAATGTTAATGTTAATCAGAATCGACGTCATTGCACTCCGGGCAAACCCATAGATGCTCAGTCTCCCTCAGCAAATGTCGAAGGGTATGAATGCTAATTGTTCCTGTTGCGCACTGGATGTATACACGGCGGATGCGTCCTCTCATACGTCCATCCCTGCTGGTCTTACGTTTGATGCCAAATTCCAGCAGTCTTAGTCTTGATGATTCATCGATTGCAGTGTCATTCTCTAATAGACGAACATGAATTGCCCTCAGTATTTCTTCCGTATCCATGGCCAATGTAGTGGATTTTGATGGTATTGTATGGTTGATGTCACCTAGTGTGATGTATGAGGTTAGTTGTAAAGGCTCCTGAGATAAATGTAGATGTGAATTACAGAAGGCCCTTCGTACTACCACTTACGACCTCACACATATCTTTTTTTTTACTAATGAATGTGGCTACGTTAAAAGTCTAGGGTAATGATATGTACTGTGTTGTGGTAAAGTACACACACACACACACACAGATATATAAGAAGTCTAATAATATTAATAAAATTTATGACACACTGAACTAACTCAGGCTGTTTTAGTTTTACAAGTTAATCTTTTGATAAATTTATTTTTTTCTGAACCAAATGTTTAGTTGGTCAGAACATAAGAAATATTATGGAGTCATACATGACCGCTTTGGTGCCAAATAGACACTCACAGTTCTGAAACAAAAGTATTGGTCATGTGTCAGAACTCTATCTTCTGAACCACTTCTGCACACAACACTACACACAACAACACCACATAGACTAGGTCAGATCTCTCTGACCACACAGCACATCTTACCAAGTTGGTTTCACATAGTATCAGTTCCCCAAGACTACCTTACATCTGAGATATGTTCAATAGCTTCCTGCTATTAAATAAGATAGGTGATATGTTCCACTGATCTCAACACTAGATCCTTTTTCATAGTTTCATTTAGGCGTTCCTATATATTGTCTTTGTATGTATGTCTCTAGACCCTGATCTAGGGCTGGGGATCTAGAGCGAACACTTACTTGTCGTAATCATTTTTATGATATGGCAGTATCAATCACTCGAATTATTAAAATATACAGAATAAGTATTATTCATTCTTACCAGAATTCAGAAATGAGAACACAGTTAAAGTTTGCTAGCAAAACTCAGCTGAGCTGCTGGCCGTATGATGGCGTCCCACTTATAAAGTTATATTCTTATGGAATCAACACCACTCATGGATTCAAACTGCGTCTCTGAACAGACTTATGTTAAATGGCAAACTTTCACCTCTCTATCACGCTACTATAAAATGCGTTGACCAATCGCCGACTTCCCCCCTAATTTTCAAATCGTCAACCAAAAGTCACTTCAGTCAAATCTCAGTCAAGTATGTATTACGGTCTGTTAGTCCGTCTGCCTCTACTAGTTTTTTCATAAAAACACACTTGGTTTTACATGCATTTCCTACACGAATCTGCTACTAAGTTATTTTTAGCTACAATTCTCCACCACATTCCCTCTCTTTAATTACAGCTCGATTTTTACGTTTGCAGACTCAAGGCCAAGATTTGGTTACTTTTAGTGATAAGGGTTAACAGTGCAGTCGCTTGTCTGACATGAACAATACAGTCTTTTGTCAATATCTTCCTTATTATCTATCCGTCTGTATAATTCAAAGCATATTATTTCTCTGCTCAAGATGGGCTATCAAACTAGCTAGGTTTTATTTTCATAACTCTATTATTAAGAAAAAACATATTTTTTCTCAAGTTTAATTTTGTGAAATTTGTTCGAGAACCTTCACTCATGTGTTTTGCCGCGGCATTCAAATAAAGACCAAGTATCGAAAAACGCCCAAGAAATGACAGTCTCGATCCAGAGCTAATGTCCTTTTCTTGTCCATTTCCTTACTTTATGTCAACTCGGGACGTGAATTTTTTTCCTTTCACCCCCACTTGCGTCTTTTTGCCGTTCGAACTTCAAACACGTGTTCAGTCATATTTTTCCTTTTTTTGTGTCCTCCGTTCTCTCCCGTCTACAAAGGGTAAACGTTTCGTCTGCACTTCTAACTCGTTAGTTTTAAATGGCGGTGGGAAGGGCTGGCGTGGGCGAGCATGTCTCCTAGTATCTTACGCATTATTTTAAACCCTACATTTCATCGTTAATTTTGGAGATATTTTAACGTTGTATCATGGTGACATCATCACAGCCAATGCACCTTTTATGGGTGCTCTTGAAACTAGTTTGTCATCTCTTTCATTGCCACGTACCCCGGCATGATCAGGACAGTAGATCCATATCAGTTCTTGAAGATTCGATGCTTCTATGGAGGTTTTCCATTCACGTCGAAGCCAACCATTGGTTGTGAGTCTGATACAATAACTACCTTTGTTAATAACGTCTCAGACAGCCATCTTAAGGCAGCAGTAACTGCCTCTACCTCCGTTCTCATGCTGGAGGTTGTTATCATGTTCACTAATTACTATTTTTTTTTAAATAGTCCCATAGGATGTGTTTTCGTAGGGGAGTGAAGTGTTAGTGACTTCACTACACTAGGTCCAGCTTTTTATAGGTGGGGTGACATGTTTCCTTCCTCGCTGCCGTTGCTAATTCAAGAGCAGAGTCGGGTACCCATTTTCAGCTGGGTAGACTGGAGCGTAACGCCACCGTATTTCGAACCCGGTACCTTTGCCGCGAAAGGCCAGCACTAACCACTCTGCCAATCAAACGCTGTATTCAGTAAAAGAGTTATTAAATTTTAAACTTTACCACGCGTAGCCACATAAGAAAATAAATAAATAGATACATTGATTTTTGATAAAGAAAACTTGTTTCACTACATAACAAACATTTTTAGTATCATAAAGTTGTTAAATGTTTATCAGAACACACTCAGATAAATTAGTGATACCACTGATTGTGTTTCTTGTCAACCAACAGTTTAATTCTTGATACAATTTTTGAAAGAGATACCCACACATCATGTTCCGCCTCCAGTTTGTTTCTTGCTTTGGGTTAGATTGAGAACAGGACTCGCCGATCTCTCTCCAGTCCACAACTATTTTTTTTTATTAACACTGCTACTTTTGGAATATTTCAGTAGGATAATATAGTTATTTACCAAATATTCCCGGTAGACAAGCATCTCTTATACTCTGGGAGTACACGTACACCAGGTTAGGAACCACTGAAGTAGTGTAATCTGTGTTATATCTAATACTGCTACAGCTTAACTGTAAAAGTTAACACGTAACCAATACACTGTTGCCGATAGAATTCTCCAGATCATCTTTTCTAAGTATACTTTATTCATGTCATTGTTTTTTGTTGTTGGTGTTTTGGAGCATAGCGTCAGCATTGCAACCTGCCCCCCTGCAAGAAGTCTACATAAAAGCATATGCTCACGCCGCGTTGGTTTCTGTAGCAGTCTGTTTTACATGATGAGGTGGCAATCTCCATGCACAACCTTACATTAGTCGCTTTTTACGACATACCCGTGGGAGCACTAGTCTTCTTGTTTTTCATCTCAAATGCAATGGTGAACTACTCGGGGCTTTCTTGTGTCTATGACTAGTTATCTCAA
Organism: Oreohelix idahoensis; assembly: GCA_024509875.1. NCBI lineage: Eukaryota > Metazoa > Mollusca > Gastropoda > Stylommatophora > Oreohelicidae > Oreohelix > Oreohelix idahoensis. The sequence continues at coordinate 113,298 of JAMPIV010007314.1, read as the reverse complement.
ATCTTTTCATGTTTAACAAAAATTACTCTGTATCTATATAAATATAATTAAAAAAGCGTGATATTATGATCGGATCTGAAGACGTTAGTAACATCACCTTTAGCAAAGAAATCGCGACAAAGACAAGAAAGGGACTGTTGACACTGTAACCATGCGGAAGTGTCATGCAGAAAGTGACACCATCTTGTTTGGTTTCATCTTTTGTTGTCTTCTTGGATATTGCATTAGTCTTTCCACGTGAGTCACCGCTTTGTTTCCACGCCTCAGCTTTCCGATGAAAAAAAGGGGTTAATATTTAAATTAATCATATTAAAGGACAGTAATTATCATTGAGATCTGGGATAGCTAACCGGCTTGCCGCCTGCGAGGCATCAGTCTAAAATAATGTTGAGATTACCGTCCCTTTGTTACATTTAGGAAATTTAGAATTGACTGCACGTGCAATGCAGACAAAAATTTTCCAACAATGCCTCATTTGTGCAGAAACAAGGCAGGACATTAATTTGGCGTCATAGTTTTGAAAATATTCCAGTATTTCGAAACACATTTATTGAAAATTGCCTCCGTTTAAACATTATCAACGTTTAAACATTTTCACCGTCTCTCCTGCTCAGTTAAATTCTTCCTTGCTGCCCCGTCCCTTCCCCTTTGTGCCATCTCTCTTGCCTAACAGAGTGACTAGAGCGCATGCTTCTCGCGGCAAAGTTACCAGTTTGAAACACGTTTACAGCTGTAAATGGGTACCTGCCATGATCTTGAGTTTGGGAAGGCAAAAGCAGCGAGGAAACGAAACTGGTCACCCCACCTCATAAAGTTGGACCTAGCCTAGTGAAATCTCCAACACCTCACTGCCCTACGGCTTTGCGACTACCTTTGCCTCTTTGCTTGAGTAAATAACGCCAAGTTGTGGTTGAACACCAACAAACGGCGATGGATACTCTAAACTATTCTGCTCATAAAGAAAGACGAACTTAACGCAACAGCAAACACCTTGACGGTAATAAGTGGTTGTTATTTCACTATTCCTTGTTGTAAACTTCTTGAGATCAGCACCAGCTGAAGAGAATGAAAAAAAAGATAGTTTGAGAAAGAGATGCAACGATAAACAGAACGAAGTTACCAACATGTAACAAAAGATAGTTTGAGAAAGAGATGCAACGATAAACAGAACGAAGTTACCAACATGTAACAAAAGATAGTTTGAGAAAGAGATGCAACGACAAACAGAACGAAGTTACCAACATGTAACAAAAGATAGTTTGAGAAAGAGATGCAACGATAAACAGAACGAAGTTACCAACATGTAACAAAAGATAGTTTGAGAAAGAGATGCAACGATAAACAGAACGAAGTTACCAACATGTAACAAAAGATAGTTTGAGAAAGAGATGCAACGATAAACAGAACGAAGTTACCAACATGTAACAAAAGATAGTTTGAGAAAGAGATGCAACGATAAACAGAACGAAGTTACCAACATGTAACAAAAGATAGTTTGAGAAAGAGATGCAACGATAAACAGAACGAAGTTACCAACATGTAACAAAAGATAGTTTGAGAAAGAGATGCAACGATAAACAGAACGAAGTTACCAACATGTAACAAAAGATAGTTTGAGAAAGAGATGCAACGATAAACAGAACGAAGTTACCAACATGTAACAAAAGATAGTTTGAGAAAGAGATGCAACGATAAACAGAACGAAGTTACCAACATGTAACAAAAGATAGTTTGAGAAAGAGATGCAACGATAAACAGAACGAAGTTACCAACATGTAACAAAAGATAGTTTGAGAAAGAGATGCAACGATAAACAGAACGAAGTTACCAACATGTAACAAAAGATAGTTTGAGAAAGAGATGCAACGACAAACAGAACGAAGTTACCAACATGTAACAAAAGATAGTTTGAGAAAGAGATGCAACGATAAACAGAACGAAGTTACCAACATGTAACAAAAGATAGTTTGAGAAAGAGATGCAACGATAAACAGAACGAAGTTACCAACATGTAACAAAAGATAGTTTGAGAAAGAGATGCAACGATAAACAGAACGAAGTTACCAACATGTAACAAAAGATAGTTTGAGAAAGAGATGCAACGACAAACAGAACGAAGTTACCAACATGTAACAAAAGATAGTTTGAGAAAGAGATGCACCGATAAGCATAACAAAGTTACCCACATGTTATACTTCAGTCGACGAGTCTTCCCCAATTTTTCTTTTCCCCTGCTCCTGGTCATGTCAACTTATTTTAATCCTCATCATCATCATTTCCTACTTCGCTCCCTGTGGAGCACGCATCCACTACCACAATCGCATCCCTGTCATGAAAGCATCACTTTGTCTTACAACAGTAGTTTATGTAGCAATTTGTTTTTACTTGATGAGGTTCCTATCCCCTTGCAAAAGCTTATATTAGTCGCCTCGTCCAATGAGGTTCCCCGCCCCTTGCAAAAGCTGATATTAGTCGCCTATTACGACGAGGTTCCTAGCCCCTTGCAAACGCTGATATCAGTCGTATCATACGACGAGGTTCCCAGCCCCTTGCAACAGCTAATATTAGTCGCCTCTTACGATGAGGTTCCCAGCCCCTTGCAAAAGCTGAAATTAATCGCCTCACTGCCTTTTCCTTCCCAAACTCAAGTGCAACTTTCTGATATGGCAACGAAAGATCAATTTTACTTTGTTGTTTGTGCATTTATTTTAAGTCATTGGTAAGTGTGATTCTAAAAGTTTCGTTTGCTAGGATATCAAACGATTAGGGGGAGTCGATTGGCAGGCAGAGTTTGTAGAACGCTTCCCATTCCAGGTGAACTTGCCGGGTTCGAAACCTAGAAGCGTTACGGTCCAGTGTACCTAGCTGTAAATGGGTACCTGACTCTGTTCTTGAGTTAGGGAAGGAAAAAGCAGCGAGGGAGGAAACTGGTCACCCATCCCATTAAGCTAAGACCTAGTATTTAAAGCCTCTAACATTTCAATCCCCTACGGCATTACTAATACCTTGTATAGGACTACCTTTATCGGTTTTCAAAAGCAGGTATGGGTTATCACATTGGTTTATGGATATCTTTATAACCACTGAAGTGACATCCACATGCATTATTTGTCTGTCCCTCTAAAGTCGCTAGTAACTTAGTCATTTCAAACAGATTGCTACAGAGACCACCAGTACCAGAGAACATACAGTTCTTTGACACAGTCTCATTGGGGGGGGGGGGGGGAGAAGACTTCATTGGTAGCCTTTTCTCTCCCTCCCCTCCGAGACTGCGTCAAAGAACTGTATGTTTTCTGGTAGTGGTGGTTTCTGTAGCTATCTGTTTTTCACGATGGCGGCAGGGGTTATTCCCAAGCTTTTTATTTTTGGGTGACCGCAGCTGAGATTCAAAGATGTGTGCAAGAGAGACATGAGGGCACTGGACATGAATCCTGCAACCTGGGATGATGAAGCTGCCGATCGCACCAAGCGGCGATGCTATCTACGGTGCCACCTCAGATTGGGCGAAAAGAAGCTCTCACGGCCATCAGAAGAAACGTAGAAAGGAACACCAGGAAAATAAGCAGCTGAGGGCTGTAACATCAGGGGCGCATTCCCATAGTAAGTTATGACTGAAGAGGCTATTATTATTATTGTTATAAATGGTATCAGTGTATGTCTGGTATAATTACATAAATTCCGTATCTACCGTTTGAATGCATTAAGAGATAATTACTGAAAATACCGATTAAACGTGCAACTTCCTATGGGATAAATAGTTATGTATAAACAGATATACACCATTTATGAACATTTTACGAGTGGTCCAGTTTCTGACACAATCATAATGGGCGTTGTGCCGTACTGAACCATCAGTTGTACTCTTGACACTGTTATCTTTGTTTTCGCTGCAGCCGAGATAACCACATGGGGGGTAACAGATAACTGGGCTGTGCCACATTTTTTCATTATTTGCCTCCGGATACAAACAAAGGAGGGCATGGAAACATGCTGCTCTCAGCTCACGTTCGTGTTTCTCGCCTCGCCTGGTAGACGAGATCCATAGAAGCTCTTCCATGTCCGGGAATGAGTATGTTATTCCCGTCTCTGCTCAGGTCAGGTCCACGCTTCTCAGCTGGGGCAGTTTTTTTGTGTTGTTGAGTACAAGGCGGACATAGCCACTGAAGGAAGTGGCAGTCGTTCATTATTTTAAAGCGACCGTGATTAATTCGCAGAACGAACTTGAAGCTTGACGTAAAATCTGAGTTACGAAGCGGCAAAACTTTTCGACGATTTGCTAGCAGACTTTTGGAGATGTAGGTCTAGCTGCCAGTAAATTGTCCGGTGCTGCCATTACGCCAGCGAGTATCAAAAGCGCAGTCGCGAGTCACGCGCTTGCATGCTAGAACCTGATTTGTGTTTGGGTTCAGTTAGTACAACGCATCCTCTTTGAATTCTTTCCAGTAATTAACAGTGAATCGAGTTACAGCTGTCCTACAACAAGAATTCAGCATTAGTCAAAGTGTTTTTATTTCGAATATTAAACCGGAAAGAGATCTACAAGCTAATTGCGAAAGTATTTTGGGTTTCAAAAAAGAGCCTGAATAAACGTGTCTTATGCTCTGAATAAGTTAGTTGCTTATCCTTTACAGGACGTGGCAATCAACTCCAGCTTTTATTGGCTGTTTGTGATTTTTCTAGGCAATTTTTTTTTTCATTCAGTAGTTTGCCATTGCTTTCTGAATGGTACGGCGCTTATACCATTGTTAAAAATCCACACAAAGCGATCTGCTACCAAACCGCCTGCTGGAGGTTTCGAACCTGGTATATCTGGATTATGAAACTGCGTTAATATCCATTAGGCCACAGACGCCGACATGCTCTGAATATATGCGTTAAATATTTCAATAATTTTTATTGCAGTAAAGTGAATGTATGACTCAGTAAAAGCCAAAACAGAATATATATCTAAAGTGGAGCAAAACAAAAACCGGAATTTTTTGTGAACGCTTTCTTGTTGTTAGTGACTGAAGATTTCGCGGAAGCGTCCAGTTATTGTGTTCTGTTGTATATGTGACATACAAACCGCCGTGTATCTAACATAATCAATTTCGAATATCTGAACACCGTATTCACTGGCACGCGAATTCCTCTTTTTTTTTCTTCAAATTCGGGATATGACCGTCTAAGTAGCAAAAATATTTGTCCCCCTGCAGTTTCTTTTAAAATAATTGAATGCCTCGAAGACATAGGTATTGATGGAAAGGATATAAGAATACTCAGTAACCTTTATTGGGAGCAAACTGCCACAATAAGATCTGGAAGGAATTATTCACCATACATAGACATAAAAAGAGGTGTCAGACAAGGTTGTGTGCTGTCCCCCTGCCTATTTAATCTATACACCGAAAACATTTTCAAACAGATACAGGAAATACCAGGACTGAACATCAGTGGAAAGTCAATAAACAACCTTAGATATGCAGATGATACCGTGTTGTTAGCTGAAAGCGAACAGGAGTTACAAGAACTAGTGAAGCAAGTGAACAGTATAAGTCATGAATATGGACTCGACATTAATATTGAGAAAACAAAAACTATGATAATTAGCAAAACAGACGATAAACCCACATTAAAGATAAGCGTAAATGGGAAAATCCTGGAACAAGTCAAGAGCTACGTATATCTTGGTCATATAATAACAGAAGATGGCATATGTGAAACAGAAATCAAGAAGAGAATAGGAATGGCCAAAGCTACATTCAACAACATGAAACATATACTGACATCTAAACAGTTATCTCACAAATTAAAACTGAGAATCATAAAGTGTTATATATATTCTGCATTTCTGTATGGTGCAGAAAAATGGACGATGTATAAGCATTTGGAAGAAAGAATTGAGGCTCTTGAAATGTGGATATATAGAAGAATGGGGCGTATCTCGTGGAAAGAGAAGAAAACATAAGGTCCTAGAAAATCTAGGTATGAAAAGAGAACTAATGAGGGAGATCAAAGTTCGGCAGCTAAAATACTTTGGCCACATAAAAAGGCATAACACCCTGCAGAAGACCATAATAGAAGGGAGAGGTGAAGGCAAACGTGCAAGGGGAAGACAGCGCTATAAGTGGGAAGATAACATCAAGAGATGGACTTTATGTTACACGGATGTTCTTAGGCATTAAGTTTCTTTTCTTTTGGACTAGTAAGACGTATTAGCTTTTATTTTATTTTATGTTTTCCCTCCCCTTCACCCTGGATATTATTTTGAGTATTCATTCGATGTCACGATTATGTGTAGCATCATATAATTACTAGACCATAAGGTCTTTTAAGTTTGGACATGGGCTGTAATTATAAAGACGGACCTTGTGTCTAGGGTGAACAGGGCCGCGCATCTCCAAAAACGAGCAAAACTCTAATTAACTAACTAACTAACATGTGACGCATTTTTATGAACAACAATCTGTGTAGACATTTATTTTTTTCTTCATGCTTTGGATGCAGTAAACAAGTGATTGAATTAGTACGACAAAATCGCCAATGTGGAACTGATGGCAAGAATTGAACAAGGTGTCAGTAGAACAGAAGATGCTGGAAATGGATAGGACACACATTGTAGAAACCTGTTGATAGCACTAAAAGAAGTAGTTGTTCTGGAATCCCGAGGGTAAGATACGTAGAGGGACACAGAAAAACACTTGGAGAACGGGAGACAGAAAAGATAAATAAATATAGGTAATTTACAGGCCACTCGTTGGATATATAGGAGGACAACAGACAAGAAATATAAGTGATAGGCGTATGGGGAATCGAACTGATGATCATCCAAACGGCAGTTTTTCTCTTCCCCCCCCCCCCCCCCGCCCCTCCCACGATTTACTTTCACAGAGCAAGTCGATGGTGTCTTTTGGATGGTCGGTTGAATCTCTCCCTTCCCCCTCCCCCGGTATGCCTATCACTTTTTTTCTGTTACCTAGTGTCCTCCTTTATGTCCAGCGAGTGCCTGTTAATTACGTATATATATTTACTATTCACAGGACTCAGGTTTACTTCATTATTTATGAGACAGAAAAGAAAGGGATAAGAAGTCCTCGAAAGATCTAAGGTGGACAGCACAGGACGAGGGGGGGGGGGGGGGCTGTCATAAATCTATAGAAGGCATATTCTTCTTCAGGATCTGTATTGTAATGATTGATGAAGCACGTTGTATTGTTTTTTCATTGCTATTGTTTAAATTCTAAATTTTGCTCTTCCTAGTTGATAAATTGTTAAAGATCACATGATTCTATAAACCGCAAATCTGTAGAATATTTTTTTTTTGGTATTTTTCAGATAATGATGTGACCTATCAGCTGTAACATTTTGTACAGGGCAGCAACTTGTCAAGGGACGTAAACTGTTCATATTCTTGGCGACTTGTGACTCATTCCACTTGGATCTATATGTCTGTCGAGATTGACTCAAGCGCATGAGTATTATTAATACTGGGAACTCTACAAGATTATTTTTGCTGGTTGTTAAAAGATCTGAGATCCGAGCCAATTTTTGACTTATTATTCTTGGCTATTCATGTCTGTAGAAGTGCTGGTCTCAAAACCTGCCCCCACCCTCATTGGCGCCCAGGCCAACATGAAGGAGCAAATCCGTTCTATGTCTAGCTCCGGCAGCAGGAGCGTTCACCTCAAGGCTGCATCTTCTGGCCATCACGTGACGCAGACTTACAGGATCTCCACTGCAGAGGCAGTGCGCAGTACTCAGGATATCACTGGACATTCCGCAGACATTCAGCAACACTTTGATCATAACCACATCATTTATGACAATACCTCAGACACCACCTACCTGAGGGGGCGGCTGCTGGGCAAGGTAAGGATTAGCTTATGAATCTTTTATAAGATATTTGAAAAATTACTCTCAGTTTTTAAATGTTTTACCTCGTCACTCCTGTATAACTAATTTATATAAAAACAAACATCAAAGTAAAGAGAATTAACTGTTATTTTGATACATTAAATGCGATGTCACAGTAACATCACAGCTCACCGTGAGATCCGACCTATTTAACACATGACCCCATAGCGGGTAGCTATTTTTGCTCTCTAATAAAGTCACGTTATCGGCCATTTTGTTTTTACCGAACCTAGATCACACGGATATGCCCCTATCACAACCAACGGACCACGTGTCTAGGAGCAGCGGAGCACTCCACTCCAAAACGAGGCAAAATTTTAATTTAAAAAATATTTTATTTATTTTATTTTGTCTTTAAGGGGAAAAAAGTAAAATGTATTAGTTATTGCGCTTTTTTAAGCATTGTTTCGTGGATTTCCAATAGATCTAAGTAAGGACATGAAAATTTAAAAATATGGAGTGACTTATCAACCACTTTTGATAAAGCCGTTCTCGGAGTAAGATTAATACAGTATATAAAACCTACCATCTATTCTGTGCTGTTCTTCTGTAATTTATTAGACATAGTATTACGTTCCTTGTCTTGTGTTATCTGACCTGTACTGGTGAATTAGAAAGTTATATAGGGGATTGCGTCTGTAATTAGCCTGGGGTCGTTTCCCGGTCTTGTATTCCATAGATGCATGGAGTGTCATGACATTGACTCCTGTCCACGAAGCACTATTTCTATGGTGCCGAGTTGACAGTGTGTTTAGCCACGATTCACTGCCAAAGCGAGGCAGGCGATGGCGCCGTTCGGTTGGTCCTGAATTCTATTCCTCGGGTGCTTGTCTGTCGTCCAGTTTTCTACTTAATTTTCTGACCAGTTCCTGCAGCACACCTATATATATTAATTATTTAATGTTCTTTTTCTTCGCTTTTCAACTCTCTAGGTCATAGGTTCTCAAACTTTTTCAGACTGTGGCACATTTGGCAATGCAAATTTATGTCGCGGCATACATATGTTCTTAATGCTGGACTCTCGTATAAATAACACTAAATTTATAGTATTTTACAGTTTACACTACATTGACTATATTCAAATTTTATTACAATACTTGGAGGCACAGATCTTCTTTGTTCGTGGAGGAATGTTGGACATTTTTTACTACCAAAATTTGTCGGTACACTTCTGACTCTCTCGCGGCACACCGTTTGAGAGGCACTGCTATAGGTAACGAGGCCCTTGAAATATTTCACTCCAGACTACTAGTCCTATGTAGTCCACTCCAGTTCCTAATAACAACGGCGTACATATTGTTTTATTAGATGTACCACCTATAAGTATAATCCTGTCCTTGTTTTTATATCTCGTTTATTATTTGGATCCATAGCCGGTCCTATTCCTATCATTGCGGAAGTGAGCATTCTGAATATGTTTCGTCGTCTTCAAAAATGTTGTTAATTGTTAAAGAAATTAAATTTGGCTCGTGTACCTACTTCGTTATCATATTTTGCTCCGTTTTCTCCCCAAACTAAATTATGCGGTTCCTCATGAATTCTGCTGATGTTTCAAGCTTCTACGCTAGAATGTGAGAAGCAGTACACAGTGTAAAAGAGAGACAGCTTGCTGTCATTTCAAGCGTGGGCTGTCATTTATTATAACGAGGGTTGTCATTTATCCTGTACGCTGTTCCGGCAAGGCAGGCATACCTATGTCTGTGAGCTTTAACCTGTAGTGTACGTCTCCTGCGACCTGCTACAAGAATATAGGTTTATTCTTGGCCTACAACATAAGTCTTCACCCTGGGATCGTCAATCTTTTCAGGTATACCTATGTCTGTGAGCTTTAACCTGTAGTGTACGTCTCCTGCGACCTGCTACAAGAATATAGGTTTATTCTTGGCCTACAACATAAGTCTTCACTCTGGGATCGTCAATCTTTTCAGGTATTTCTACATCGCAGCACAAGAATAATATTCCATGCTCCCAGTGCCGTAACTGCGCTAAGAGTATCACTTACTAACAGTAATGTAAACTGCCCCTCTTCGCTATTGACTTATTATTCTGACACCTCTGCTCAGTTCGGAAATTAAACCTCCTGGGAAAAACAAAAAACTATTGCAATATGCCATTCATCTTGTTTCTTGAAACGCCAAGTATAAATTGTTGACCAGGGCCGGCCTTAGCAACTGCGGGGCCCGATTTAGACCATTCTGGTGGGATTGTTATAGACCGCAAACGGCTCCAGAGTCGACCCAGCCTTGTGAATTGAGTACGAGATCAACTCTGGGAAGGTTTAAGGGGGCAGGCGTGATGCTGACCACATCACCCCTAGTGCGCCGATGGTCAAGAAAATATGGGCATATATACACCATATTCCCAATATGCCTCAATGGGTGTGTAACGGGATCCCTTTTTAAGGTTCTGATTGGTCAGAGTATGGTTCTACTTGGTCAGAGTATGGTTCTACTTGGTCAGGATATAATCCTACAAATTATAGTGTCGGTGTGCAGTGCATCTTTCAATTGACAAGAATAAATAATAAATAATCCAAGTGATGTAATACAGTTTAAGAACAAGGGTTGAGGAAAAACAGGAAAATGATGTTTTATAGCCGGGCCATTGTTCTTCTTCTATCTCTTCATTGCCGTTTAGTATCTTTGTCATAATCTACTTTCCCCCCTCTCGTGCTGTGTCGTGCGGCAAGTCGATGATACTAATTTAATACTCATTTAAAAAGCTCGCGTGCGCGCACGCGCGCGCACACACACACACACACACACACACACATATATATATATACACATACATACATACATACATACATACATACATACATACATACATACATACATACATACATACATACATACATACACACGAAATCTAACCTGCACTGTTTCAATAGTTCATACATTTAAAGCCGAATAATGACTGTTTGGATACGCATGTGCAAAGTCTGTAGTAACATCACGGACAAAAGTCAAATATTTGAGTCAGCGCACGTTCCCTTTAACATAAAATTTCCCGACTCTTATGTTTGTCGTTAAAAAAAAAAAAAAACTCATAATATTAGCTGGTGTTTCCTGCTAGGTTCATTTGTTCTTAGAGCCGATCCTTTCTGTGCACGGGCATTCTTTGTATAAGTGTACAGAACCTTTAGTGGATATTTGTTTCGGGTCCTGATGACTGCAAGTAGGATGTTAAAAGGGACATCTTTTTAAGCTTGCGCAGTTTAGAATAAGCGTAATGAGAATATCCCGGCATATCCCTGGATGTCAGAAGCAGTTGTCGTTGTGGAATCGGAAAGCTGAATGTCCTGGTTAAGTCGAAAGTCGGTAGCTGGCAGTCGAGCACAAAGCTGATTAGCAAACCAAGATTGGTTCATGTAGTGCATTGTTTTCTTTGATCATTGTTTGAATTGTCAACCATTAGTGCTTCTCCAAAGTCATCGCTGAAAAGTCACTGAAGCTAAGCGTAAACAAAGAGGAAGAGAGCGAAAGTGGGCGAGACCTGGAATGGAGCAACAAACACGTGCCCGGTCATGATCGTGGCAATTATCAGTTTCTTTAATTGCTTCCACGCTACTGTCAACTTGTTAGTAACAAATCTTGTTGCACCTTAAATCTCATCAGCATCATCATCATTAATATAACATTTCTGCTCCAAGCGGATCATAGGCGTTCAGTAAATTCATGCCAGGCCTGCCTGTCCTGTAGTATCCGTACACGGTTTTACCAATGTCTCCAGTTCTCTTTTCCCTGTTTTAGTTGGTCTTCCTATTTCATCCTCGTGGTTCCAAAATAAATCAGCAGGTTTCCTCGGTATGCGTCCTGTCCAATTCCAGCTTCTCCTTCTTATCTGTTGTTCCACTGACCCTTGCCTAGTTTTCGCCTTAAGCTAAATACTGCTGATCTTGTCAAACAGTTTCAGCCATTCTGTTATAAGTCAGCACCCAGTTACCAAAGTCAAAGACTTATTTGTTGTGTTTCTTGTGCTTCTAGTTTCAGAGCCATACAATAGGGGTGGCTTGATATTAGAGTTATAGATTCTTGTGTTTGACTACATTTTTAAGTCCAAAGAAGCTTTAACGGGCTGGAAAGCGATCACAAGATCCTTGACATTTTTGTATTTATCTAGATGGTTTTAACGGTGGCTGTAGTTGCCAGGCCCCCGTGTAGTTCCTGGTGGTCTCTTGTGAGACAAAGTATGAATCTGACTACAGCTTCCTCAGACGTGACGTACAAAACAGGTTTGTGCAACCTCGTCATGTAAAACACAATGGTACAGAAACTACTGCTGCAGGAACATGTGAATGCTGCGTGCAGGCTTCCTGCAAAGGGGGGCAGCTGCAGTGGTAGCTCCATGCTCCAAAAGGGGCGAACATGAAAATGATGATGCTGTAGTTGCCAGTAAGGGCCGAAACGCAACTTCCGCTGTAAGCAATCACATATTCCATCACTCGACATTCCTTTGATCCACTTTAGAGATAGACGCCTCCGTTTTAGGTCAACGAAATTAGTGACATCAAGTGTAATCTATCTTTATGTACAACAAACATGTCACTGCCTGAATTGGTCTCATCTAATTTGTCCATGTTTCCAAATCAGAACGTGAAGTAGAACATGAAAGAGGGCGGACTCTTTCACACCTGAATTTTGACATACCTTGAAGTGTTAAATACCGCTAGTAAACTTGCTAAACTCTAATTTGTGTGTGTGTTCTGTTCACCAACCAACTGTCGTGAGGTGGTTGAAGAATATGACTGAGGGCAATTAAATTTGCGAGTGAAATTCGTGACAGTAGAAAGATGACAGTTGGGTAGACTGGAGCATGGCCGTGCTAAGTTTCAGGCCCTGTAACTTTGCCTCGAGAAGCAAGCACTCTAACTAAAGAGCCACTCGACGCTCCACATCTGAATGCTTCGGGAAAACATGCAGTGAATCACCTATGCTCCGCCAGCAGCGAAGAGGACATCGTCACGGATGTTATCAGTTGTTTACAGAACTAATTGATGAAATAATCAGACCATGCAGAGAGAGTTAATATACTTGACCGATTGTGTATTGAAAATGCAGCAGTATCGTTTGCCACTTAACAGTCTCCATCTAAGATCTGTGACGTATAATGTATGGTAGTGTTGTATGCTGGTATCACTTCTGCAGTTGGAATCGATCTTGGTTTTTCCCGTTACGGTCGATAATGTAACGATACAGTTTCGTGTACTGCGTGAACTGTGTCAAACGTTAAGTGGAAAAAAGAGTTAAGTGAACGTTGTCAATAGGGGGTGCATTTGAAAAATCAAGCAGACGTGACTCGAAATAGCAAGATTTCCCCCCGCCCCTCCAGGCGACTGCCCAAATCCGAATTTCCTCTTAGCGTCTTTTCATGACCCAGTTTTCCAAATGTCCTTCACTGAAAAGCTCTTGCCAGATTATCGTCCTAGGCTGGAACCTAGGGGGTGAGCACAACGTTTTCACTCCAGATTCACAGTAAAAGTTTAAGAATAAGGGTGATGCCATCTTATATGCCTCATTGGACAAGACGCCTCGGTTTCTCCAGTTATGTAGCAGAAACAGCATTACCACATCTAGAGTAACCGTTTGACGGGGAATTTCTGAATCTTGTTTTGTGTGCTTGAGACCAGATCCAGAAACCCTGAATGAACAACGTGCAACGATGCTGCTTAACGTAGAGAAGTGGAACTTTCAATTGTTGTTGCTTCCTGTTTGACATCTCTCTCCCCCGCTCAAACCCCGTCTAAGGGCTGTTTGAATCATGTTTTTGTGGGAAGTCGAAAGAAAGAGCATGTGGATAGAAAAATGAGTCATCCATTGAATTTGCTAGTTTATGATATCCATAATCATTGTGTAAAGTTTTCATGTCAGAAAGTAGACTGTCAGGAATCTGTTTCTTTTGTACTTTCTGAACTCTTCAAGGACACATCGTAGGTTAATCTTGCTCATTCTTCGGTATCAGGAAAGTATGTTTTCATATCCTCCTTTACTACAGCAGTCTTCTGTCTGTCTGTCTGTTTGTTACCTACCTACCTACATACCTACCTACTTACCTACCTACCTATCTGTCTGTCTCTGTTAAATTTTTAAAAAATATCTCCATTTGCCTAGACACATCTGATACGAGGGACGGTCAAAAAGTAATGCCTCGTAATTTTTAATTTCATTCAGTAGGCAAGAAAACAGACAAAATTCACATTGACATGTAGCCCCAAGCCTGAACTTCCAAAATTTATTTCTCAATGTAGTCTCCGTTATTTGTTAGTTTTTGTCCATCTTCTCACAAGGGCATGTATCCTCGCACGGTAAAAATTTGTGTCCTTTTTCCTAAACCACTGGCGTACGGCGCGTTTAAGGGTCTCGGTGTCCTCAAAGTGATGTCCGCGAAGATTTTCTTTCAGTGGTCCAAACAGATGGAAGTCAGAAGGTGCAAGATCGGGACTGTAAGGGGGATGTGGTAATAATGTCCAGCCAAATTCTGCAATCGCATCAATGGTGCGTTTAGCGGTGTGTGGCGTGGCATTATCATGCAACAGTAGTGCAGTTCTCTGATCTTTTAATGGGTAAAGTCGCCGAAGACGACCTCTAAGCTTCTTCAAAGTTTCAATGTAATGGTCTGCATTCACCATGTTTCCCTGTTCCAAGAAGTCGAGAAGAATCACACCCTTCTCATCCCAAAACACGGAGGCCATAACTTTCCCTACAGATGGTGAACTTTTGAACTTCTTCTTTGTCGGCGATGTTGTGTGATGCCATTCCATTGACTGCCTCTTGGATTCTGGTTAAAAAAAAATGAACCCAAGTCTCATCACCTGTCACAATATTCGATAAAAACTCTTCTCCTTCAGTTTCGTAACGGTGCAGGAGGTTGATGGCTATGGTTTTCCGTGTTTCTTTATGTCTGTCTGTCAACATTCTGGGTACCCACCGTGCACAAACTTGTGAATAACCCAGGTCTTTAATGATGTTCTGGACACTGCCTTTACTAATGGACAAAATGGAAGAAAGTTCATCCAGTGTTACCCGACGGTCACCACGAATGATGCCATCAACTCGATGAATGTTGTGTGGAGTCACTGCGGTAGACGGACGGCCAGTCTGCTTTGCGTCAGCCATTGAGGATTGACCTACTTCAGCTTCGTCACAACGATGTACCCAACATCGGACAGTGCTAACATCCACTGTTGAATCTCCATAAACATTCTTCAAACGTTCGTGGATGCGAATTGGGGTCTCGCCTTCAGCATTGAGGAATTCTATGACATAACGTTGTTGTAACCGAACGTCTTTGGCAGCCATTTTTAAACTGTTACAGTGGTGCCACCTGTTACTGAAAACAGGTTGGTAATGCTATACAGTGCAGAAGAGTGTTTGCGGAATCCTGCTAAATTTACAAATTGCACACCGATGCAGTATTTACATACATAAAAAATAGGAGGCATTACTTTTTGACCTTCCCTCGTACATAACATTTGACACTTTGAATACTCAATGTTTTCTCTATCAATGCTTCTTGCTGGTGCTGTACAAGATCTTCTTCACATGTTATTTGTTGTCAGTCCTGTAGTCGGTGAAGCACTTGGAGCATATAGAATATGGTAACAGTAATTGTTTTCTCTTTATATCGTGTTGAGTATATGAATTATTACAAAGTTCATTCTTTGCCTTTGACGTGAGTCATAGGCAGTATCCCCGATTTCGTTCAGTAAGTCAGTCCAACTAATTTCATTTTTAATGTTTGCTTCCTTTTTATGTTTGTTTTGGCTTTTACCTAGACCTTTCATTTCATGTTTTTTCGTCCTGCGAGAATTTTACTATGGCTAGAGTGAAATAATAGAACCCCCCCCCCCCCCCCCCCCCCAAAAAAAAAAAAAGAAGGGAAAAACATACAAGGACAGACCAGATTCACAACAAAACAAAATAAAAAACAACAATACACACGTCATGATTTCCTACAGGGTAGAGAACCAGCCCCAACTCGTGACCATGTAATTTTAACAGGTCGTTGAATCACCAGCATAACTTTGTCAGCAGTCATATTCCTTAGAGTTGTCATGTCTACGTCCCCCAAGTCCGCAAAATTTCGTTGTTCAGAGCGTATCCGCAGTTCTTGTGAAAATGGTATGAGGATTTGTATCTTTTAGGAAATCCTTAGTGAAGAGTACTAGATTCAGTAAGCAGATATAGAATTATGGAGTGAAGAGTACTAGATTCAGTAAGCAGATATAGAATTATGGAGTGAAGAGTACCAGATTCAGTAAGCAAATATAGAATTATGGAATCATTAAAGTAATTTGTAATCGTCATAGTATGATGCAGTGTATTTGGTAGAGTAGCACTTTAAGTGCCAGACAAATATTAGTTGATGCTTACTCCTCCTAATGTGATCGTTGCAGATTGCATGAAAGAGTGTTGTTTGCATGTTCTAGCTTGATCGTCATGTTTCTTTTGTATTTATCTTTTTACCCATTGAGCAGTTCGTAGAGCATAAAACATATTCCTGGGTTTTTCTAAAACTTTAGAAACCTTCGAAACAAACGTGGTTCTCATTGATTTATGGTTTGTAATTTTATTTCAGGAAACAATATATCACTGTATTACAATGATTCTCAGCCTAAATTGAGTCGCGAACCTAAATAGGGTCACAGGAAACATGGCGATGTGTCGCATCTCTTACGTTTCCCTTGATGTTTTAAGCAACATGGCTTTGGTTGGCTTCCTATATAAATAATTTGTGCATGTCAGTTTTGGTACGATAGCTTCACCGTGAAATGTGGGCTGTGATTGTAAAAGGGTTAAAAACCATTCTGTAGTGTACTATCTGTCAGAATGTTCACGTGTCCGTGTTTGTAGCAGAAAATGAGAGTGGCTTAATATGTGTGCTGCCATAGTTTGACAGTTTTCGTAATCCTTACTTGTGTGAGTTGTGGCTTATCAGGGTCGTCTGCTGTGAAGAGCATCTTAGCTGTCTAGCTCAGTGGGTTCTCCTTATGACGAGCTCAAAATATTCTAAATTGCTGTGTTTGGTTCTCTTAAGCACTGTCGCTGTTTTTGTTTTGTTTTTGTTTTCCCCTATCTAAATATATATTTTATCTTTCGTTTGCTTGTAATCTGTTTACCTTAGCAAAGTTTTGTTACCATATCTATCCTCAGATTACGTTCACCACACGATCAGAGGTTATGGAAACATTTTGCTACTGTCCTTGAAGATACAAACCATGCCTACTGTTTACATACTTGTAGTAGTTTACACTTCTCTTTTGTTCGCGTGAGCCGTGTATTCTTCTCCTTGCTGCAGCTGACGGCTGATGCCTGACGCTTGCATCAAACGATGCAGCATGAAACTGTATGCGGTTTTATTTGCCTGCACGTAAACCATGTTTGAAAGGTCATGCAAATAATCCCATCAATAGCAGGTCGTAATTTGTGCACAGCCGTGTTGTGTAGTGTGCTGTGGCTACACGCATCTGACTTCTGCATGTATCGTTAGCGTAAATAGATTAGGTGCAGACGACTAAAGCGGAGACTTAACTTTTCTTGTATGTTTATTACAATTTATTATACCTGACCTCTTTCGCTATACATTTCGGCTAAAGTCCTGAATTATTATTTCTCTTCCTCCTCCTTCTTCTTCTTCTTCTTCTTCTTCTTCTACTTCTTACTGATCTGGACCAATTACCAATTATTCTTTTTTACTGCTCAGAGGTCATAAGATTGAGGGCAGAGAAGTAGTTGGGGGGGGGGGGGGGGGGGGGGGGGGGTGGGGGGGGGGGGGGGGCGGGGGGGGGGTGCGGGGGTTAGTGGTTGAATTCAACTAATCTACGTTACAGCCACAGGGCTTTCGCCAGGAACAAATTTTTTTAAAAAAAAGAAGAAGAGGGTAAGGAAAGCGACAAGTAAATAAAATACTTATAACAATAAAACTAAATTAATACAACCCGCAGATGGAAGTGGCTGACGTCACTTTCGCGATGTACGAGAAAAATAAGAGACAAGAACAAGCAGAATAATTATATTAAAGACAGACTTTACCAAATATTTTTGAAACTGTCAGTGAAGTATGAAAACACTGTAGCTAAAAAAAGAAGAAGTTAAAAACCGTCTGCTATTGATATTGCGACAAAAACAAGATAACAAATATTAGTATTGGGTGATTATCTCTCAGTCGTCCTTAACCTTGTCCTGCATTTGAATTAGGCTGGTGTTACTGATTGCTCGTGGAGAAATACTATTTGTTTAGGGAGCACTTTCTGCACGTACCCTGTAAATTCAGTTCCACGCCGTAAACTTTGGTTTACATCCTTGCATTGTTCTGTATCCCCAACTTTGTTTTACAGTCTTAACTGTGTTCCACGTCATGAACTCTGTTATACACTATAAATTATTATCCAACAGTGTAAAAGCTTTATTGCTTGTAAATTATGTTCCGTATCGCCAACTGTTTTTCCATAAGAAATAACAGTTATGCCCGGAAATTTCGTTCTACAGTACTTGTATACAATCTGCTAACTCCATCCTGTGCCGTGCACTGTTTTATATTGTTAATTGCTGTGTGCAATGTTAACAATTTTTTTTTAAAACCCGTTTTTGTCGCATACTAGTATGTCTATCTGCGCGTGCATATAGCTGTGATGTTCTGACGACAATACTGCATTGTATCCTTAAACGGACATTGACACGTAAACCAGCAGTCTACGTTATTGATTAATTTATGCATGACTTATACGGACTTATGTGCTGCTCATATTTGAAATGACCGTCCTGTGTGTACATGTGATTAAATATTACGGACTCAACCTGAAGGCATTAATTACTTCATTAATGTTGCTGAGTTCAAGTATTACATGTTACTTTTTCATACCATGCTACTGAGTTGTATGAACGCTTCACCCTAATTCGCATAATGATAACACAAGCACGATGAACAAGAAATCACTAAAATAACGATACTCAGTACATGATCTTCAACCGGCAAATAACTCAGCAACAAAGTGGCGGCCGATTGTTGGGGAACGACAGAAAAAAGAAACAAACTTCTGTTCCTTACGCACATGTTAACCACAATATTTACGATCAAGTTTCGATCACATGATCCAGTCGAAGATGACGTTGTACTCATTATAATGCCTAACAACGTGACGTCACCGAAGGTCGTGTAGGTGAACTGTCGGAGAAACCAAAGCCGTTTTCTAAGTCTAACCGGGGGAAACATGAGCCATTTGAAGCAAACACACGATACGGACTACAGGAGCAGACAGTCAGGGGCATTAGCCTAGCTGTTGACGACCTCTAGCACTGATCTAAGCTTCGTTAACTATTTCGTCCAATCTACTCTTACTATCATTTTATTTTATAATTGTTAAATGGTTGTCCGTTATGAGTCCTGTGATGTCATCATTTTTGCATTCATTTATTTTTGTGTACTTTGTATATTAAGTTGACCTCGGGTCAGTCCTTGACCCTTCATTTGGCTTGTGACACTTCCGCTTGTTTTATTTAGTTCATAAATTCATTTTTAATTGTGAAAATGTCTTGTTTGCGTCTTGACATTGTTTGTACCCTTTAGTTGCATCATTGTTTTGTTTGTCCTCATGATATATATTAAATACTACATTAGTAATATGATATTATATTCAATAATACACTTGTAATTTAATTTAATTAATTTTTTCTGACATTTAAGGGTAATATGGGACATTGCATAATTATGCAGTGATAGTCCAAGAAATTAGCACTACAATTTATAAGAAATGCCTAGGGCATAATAATATAATATATATATTGACCAAATAAAATAATCTTATAGTCTACCTTTGAGGTAACAGACCCATTGTATATTATTTAATATACTTTTCTGGTACTAAGAGAGTGACTTAGTACATTGAACAATATAATTACTAGGAATCATGCCCAACATTATTGGATATTAAGATTAATTGTGTGATGTAATTACATTATAGTTAACAGATATCATAACTATTTATGATATAGTTAGTACTTAGATACAATATTGTTACAAAATATTTTCTACTAGTTGAACTTAGACATAAGAGTTCAGTACTATTGTGAGTATTTATATTGAATATTCCTAAGTTGAGTAAGTATAATAATTACTCTGAAGCTACTATTGACTATTTTAATCAGTAATTATCAATAATTACTTACCAGATAAAAGTCAAAATGCTTACTATGGACCATTTCGTTAAAATTGGTAAAGAATATGGTTATAAATCTCAAGAACTTCGTCAGTTTGCTGAGGCAGAACTGGAAAAACATAAAGCAGAAATGGAGGAACAAAAGGCTACATTAAAGAAAGAGGAGGAGGAACGTGAAAGAAAGGAAGCAGAACGTGAGATGAAGCAAATTGCCAAGGAAAATAGATTAAGAGAGATTGCTCAACGTGAAAGAGAAGAGCAAAGAGCAATTGACAGACAGGAAGAAGAGAATAAATTGAGACGAGAGGAAATTATTTTACAACAAGAAATGGAATTGGCGCGTATTAAATTGGAAACAGCAAAACTTAATTCGCAGAGTGCTGCATCAAGCCAAAATGATAATGCTCAATCTGGATCTTCATCCACCCGACTTAAGGGCAATTATTACTTTAAATTACCACCATTCAAATTACAAGTGGACGACCTTTCATCGTGGCTGGCGCGCTTTGAGGATATATGTAAGGTCAATAACCTTGACAAAACTGCATGGGCACTTAAACTTAAGGAATTTCTGGATGGCGAACCTGCAAGTGCAGCACAAAACATTGATCCTGCATTAGCCACAGATTATGAGGCCATTAAGACGTTGTTATTACGTCGTTTCCACTTGAACGAAGAGGCATGTAGATTACGTTTTAAAAGTTTGTTGCCAGATAATAATAAAGATTTTACAGGTTTTATTGCTAACATACGCAATACTTTTAACAGATGGGTTGAACTGGCAGGGGTCAACAAATCTTACGACAAGTTAGTCGATTTGTTATTGAGGGATAAAGTATTATCTTCTGTCAGCCCACCATTCTTTGCTTATCTGCAAGAAAGAAAACCAGAATCTATTGATGAGTTAGAAAAAATTTCTTTAAATTACTGCACAGCTCATCCGAATGATCATATTTCTGGCTCGTTGATAAGAGAACCACTTCCTGTAGCCTCCAATATGGCATATCATAGTAATAACATCCACAACAAGTACAAAAATCAGTGGAAGGAGGAAGGGGATATATACAGCAGAGATGACCCAATCCACCACCTAAACAGACACCAACAGACGACAATTTTCCGCCTGAGAACTGGTCACTGCAGATTACTTGGACATCTCTATCGCCTCAAGATATCCCACACGAATGAATGCCCTTGTGGAACTGATATCCAGACTCCAGAACACATTCTCCAGAACTGTCCAACCCATGATAAATTGCGACGTGCGACCTGGCCAAAAGGTGATGAGCTCCAGCAGAAGCTATGGGGCTGCCGCGCCGACCTGGAAAAGACTGTGGACTCCGTCCTGGCGACAGGCCTGCAGATTTAGCATGACTACAAACCGAACGCAGAAGAAGAAGAAGAATAGTAATAACAAACCTAGAACACACAGTGTGGACAGAGGTAGGTTCAAAGGAAACTATGACATTAATTTTCATAAGGGACAGAATAACTTTAACAATAACTTTAATAGAGGAAGACCACAAAACAGAAATTATTCACCTCATTACAGATACAACGGTAATTCACGTAACTCAAGTTATAATCGGTCATATAATTATAATAATAGTAACAAGTGGAACAACAGCGATAATTATAACTCGAGACATCGAGATAACAGTTACAATAGAGGACAACGGGATAATTCAAATGATTATTCTCGTCATCGGTCTCAGTCACGAAGACCATCACAGTTTGATCACAATGCAGGGGCGGCACTCACGGATGGTACGACCCCTAGTGTTTCTGATAATAATAATCAGTCACAATCTTCTTCTGCATGTTGTGCTGTTAACTATAATGTGGCAAATAGTTGCCAAGATTGTAATACTATTTTTCAGAAGGCCAAGGAAACGGTGCTGAATTGTGGACACCTTCATACAGCAGTTGGTCTTTCAGCGAACGATGGCAAGGGTACCCTGATGTTCCATAGAGGATTAGTCAATGGTACTTTGGTCTCAGTTTTAAAAGACTCTGGATCAACAACCATTGGAGTTCGGCAGTCTTTGGTACATCCTAGCTATGCAACAGGGGACTATGTCCGTTGCATGACCTTCGGGGGTACTATTGGTCAGGATGATACGACATCCAACAGAAAGACAATGTCGGTGTTGAAAGGGAAGGTTAATTCTTTGACAAAGAATACATATCATCATTGTCCACTATTTCGTGACAATGATACTACATATATTGGGAAAAATGCGTATTCTCGCACAGTGTTAGTGCGAAATCTGCCGCAGGATACTACCTGGCAGGCACTTAGAAATTTTTTTGATTATACAGCAAACGTTAAGTTTTTTCGTCTTCTGCCATCATGCAATGGGCAGAATAGACAGGCGATGGTTACATTTCGTAACAATCGAGACGCTCGTTGGGTAATCGAGCGTGATAATGGTGTTTATTTTCATCACCGTTATCTAAAGTTACAATTAGTACCTGATTCTGCGCCACGCAGATAATGGTGTACGCTCACCCTTTTGTCTTATTTCTTGATGACTCAGCTCTAGTCAGTCATCATTTCTTTTCCTTATTGGTCATTTATTCTTATATGACTTAGATCTTGTAGGCTTGTCTATTAGGTGACATTTGTTTTGTCTTATCTACAATAACACTTCTTATTTTTGTCTTATTTGTGTTTTACCATGCCTACAAAAAAAGTAATATCGTTATTGGTATTAACTATGCTCAGCCCAATACAGCATAGGTTTACTTGTCATCTATCACGGCTGTCTTGTCTTCATTGTTAAAAAAAAGACATGCCGGTGAAGGTGACATGGACTGGTATATGCAATGAAACTTTCAACAAAATTATAAATTTGTTTTCGCATGAACCAATTTTAAGACTTCCCGATGCTTCCAAAAGATTTTTCTTACGAACAGATGCTAGTAACTACGGCATCGGTGCATGCCTGCTCCAGAACCATGATGGCGTTCTACATCCTACCTTATATATTTCAAGAAAGCTAAAGCCGGCAGAAACAAAGTATTCCACAGTGGACAAGGAACTTTTATCAGTTATATGGGCAATCACGAAACTAGAAAAGTTCTTGCTTGGTGCTCCATTCACCATACAGACTGACCAGCGTGCTGTAGCATCTTTGCGTAGATCAAACCACAAAAGTCCAAAACTCGCCAGTTACGCGATCATCCTGCAGCCATTTGAATTCTCCATTGAACATATTCCTGGCACTGAAAACATTGTGGCGGATGCTTTGTCACGTAATCCTATTGACGACGAATAATCAACATTGACATTCATAAAATACGTCAATCATCACTACATTGGATAGAACGAAGTATCAACTATAAGGGAACTAACCTTGACTTCAATCTAATAATTATAAGCACTATATGCATCACAGAATTGAACTAAAGACAATCAAGGTATGCATATTGACATTGAAACTTCGTCTAACGTCCATACACAATATATGAGTATTCGTTGAACAATCATGGAACAATATCTGACGACAAGTGGAACTTATTATCCTATGTGCACTTAATTCTTGGATCCTAGGATAATTGACATTTCTGTCCGACGTAAATGCTTCAACACTTTGTCTAAAAGAATTCATCAGGATCAGTACTACGGATGGATCATCATATCCTATACTAATTAATTAATTAACTTAACTTCTTAATTGAATTAATATCAATAAAATGAAATGTGAGAAAAATGAAATGAAAAACAAAAAAAAAAGAACGAAATATGAAAAGAAGAAATTATAAAAAGAGAAAATAAATCTCACACAAGTATTAGATTAATATTTTTTTAAATGTACCTATACGTTATTTAGTTAGTTAAATTAGATAGTTATTATTCACTAACACTTAACACACACAATTAAGTTAAACTTATTGTAACTGTATTTTTTTTCTTGTTGAGGTGATCACTGGCCCAAGACAGTTTACATGTTGTTAGATGTGTAGTGCGAGCGTATGATGAGTTGAGTGTGGGTGCGAATGAAGACGCGAATGTGTTTAGGCTCGTATAGATGTAGATCCTGCAACCCATACTCTCACATGCAGTAATCAAGGATGCTTTGTCACTGCAGGCATGTTTCAAGACATTTATTGACGGGAACACACATAATATCAACAGGAACAGTCAGTGTAACAAGGTCATGCTGACCTGACATCGATAGGTATACATTTGGCATTCAAAAAGGTAAACATCAGAATAGACGTGCATGGTCAATAGCAAAGTTCTTCAATAATGACAGTTCGTAGCGTCGCCCTTGGCGTCTCTGACTAAACGCGTCAGATGCCTTAGTTACCTTGACACACAGGTGCAACTTGGCACTCCCTGCCAATTGCACATATCAGGCTGTAGTATAATAGCCGGAAGCACAGGCCTCGTCCTAACGTCGGCCGTGTACTTCTGTTAAATAGGTTATCACCAACCCTGCAGTAATACTTATTGTAGATAGAAGTTCCGCCAATCTGCGGCTCCCACAATATATCCTCGTCACTGGATTTCTGGACAATATAAGACTAACAGTCTTGGATGGCTACCTCGAGCACAAATATATAAGTTCTGAAATGGCGGATCCGTGAACTGCTGTTCACCCTAGGTAATCCTTTACATGTTCTGCCACCGAAAAGCGTAATAATGCATAAAGGTCGGTATTACCTGGTAAATGAATCCTCAGAACTACACAAGGAATTCTGTCGTCATCCCGACGCACAGAGATTCACTGGGGAAAACTGCCATAGCAGTTACTTCGAAGATTCTCCCCGAAAAACAATGGACTCTTGGTCCCTTCAGAAAAACAGGACCTCCCGGCTTCCCGGAAGTATATCTCACTCCCGCTTAAAAAACCTTCCCATAGGCCCACGCCGAACTGTCAACCTCTGACCCTAAAGGTCAAACACAATGAATGAATAAACAAGGGAAGACAACCCCTAATCAACCTGACATCGCAGGTAAAGACACAATTATACTTATGATACAAACATAAGCAAATAACTTGACAGATGACTCCGTCGAAAATGACAGCAACATTACTACCACCCCCCTGTAAAAAAAAAAAAATGCAATTTTTTTTTTTTTTTTTTAATATGTTCATGAGCAAGATAGCACCAGTATCACTTCTGTGCTCATGCAAACAATGAACCTAATATCAGGTACAATAGAAGAGGGTACAAATCATCTCCCAACATAGGAGAAAATATTTCCTTTAAGCCAAACAAACTAAGGGATACCATTCAAGAAACCTAAGTTGCTGGCAATACCAATCATATATCAAACATTACTAAATAATATAATCATAGCAATATACAAATGTCAATGCTATTTTAGCAACATATCACTGATGGATGGACAAAATGAAATTTGTTAAATTATCTAAACATCATCCAAATACATTTGTATTACAACATATTATGATATTAAGGACAGACCTAAGTCTGAAAATATATCAGGAAAAACTAGGACACAAGATTTAACTGGAATCATGTGGGCATCTAGACAATATGTCCGCCATCACATTATCCGAACCACGGATAGCTCGCACCGTGAAATGGAAAGGCTGAAGAGCAATAGCATAACGAGTAGATCTCGAGCTCTTCAAATCCTTACTTTGCATAGCCGTAAGAGCTTTTTGGTCGGTTTCCATAAAGAAATGCGCGCCCAGAAGGAACCTTTGTAGCTTAAGAATGGACCAAACCATAGCTAACAATTCACGGTCCAAAACCGAGTAATTCCTTTCTGCCGCATTCAGCTTCCTAGAAATATACATTACAGGATGCAGAGTTCCTGAATATTCCTGCATTAGTGCCGCTCCAATGCCAGTGGAAGAGGCATCACTACGAAGGACAAAAGTCTTATCAATCGTCGGTAGTCTTAAGATAGGATGAGATGAGAACAAATTCTTAACCTGATCCAATGAAGATTGGCATTCTTGGGACCAACGCACCATATTAGGAGAACCTTTTTTCAATAACGTTGAAAGTGGTGCCATAATGGAGGACAGATTCTCAATGAATCTTCCATAGAATTGTATCAATCCCAAGAGACTACGCACTTGCTTTTTTGTCTTCGGAACCGAGATATTTAATATCTTTGAAATGTTTTTGGTCCTCTGTCTTCAACAGACCATGACCAACTCGATGACCTAGGAAGGAAATTTCACTAAACCCAACAAAAGCTTTAGAGGGTTTAGCAGTCAAACTATGCTCACGTAGAGTAGATAGCAATTCCTTCAGACCCACATAGTGTTCTTCCCAAGTATCGCTGAAAAGACAGATGTCGTCTAAATATGCAATGACATCTGCACGATCTGATAGAATTCGTCGCATCATGCGCACGAAAGTCGCTGGGGCGTTCATAAGCCCGAAAGGCATAAAATTCCATTGAAACAGACCCCTAGGTGTCGAAAAAGCAGTGAGAGGTTTGGCGTGTTCCGTCAATGGGACTTGCCAATAACCTTTCGACAAGTCTAGTTTAGTAAAGAATTTAGCTTTAGAAAGTCTAATAAGTAGATCATCTAATAACGGCATAGGTTCAGCATCGAACTTCGTAACTTGATTTAATTTGCGATAATCAACGCAAAGACGTATGTTATTGTCTTTCTTTCGAACAATAACTATCGACGAAGAATAAGCTGAAGTGGATGGTTCAATTATTTGTAGTTGAATCATTTCATCCAATTCTTTCTCGACTTGTGCTTGAAAATGAATAGGTATTGGGTATGGTCTTACTCTGATCGGATTACGATCAGTAAGTATGATGTCATGTTCTATGACATCTGTGTGTCCAGGAATGTCGGTAAGGACATCCTGATATGATTGTAACGTAGAGGATACTTGACGTTGTTCCTCAAAAGACAAGTTAGAAGAGACTGTAACGTCTCTCCACGATTCCGTTGAAATAAGTGGAATCGTAGGAAGAGGTAAGTTCACGTCAGAAAAAATAGTTTCCTCATCCTGTATAACGGACAGGGATGAGATGTGACCATGTTGAACTGGAGAGTCGTCCGTCGCCTGGAAAATAGGCTGTAAATAGTCTGGACGTTCAATAAACTCTGTTAACATATTTATATGGAAGGTTTTATGCCTTCCATCCACATCGACAATATAGTCGACATCAGAAATTTTCGAGACTATAGTGTATGGACCCTTCCAAGAAATGAGAAGTCTATTCTCTCTTGAGGGCAGTAAGACATATGCTTTGTCTCCAGGACAAAGTTGACGTAGGCGTCTTTTCTTATTAGCAAATCGCCTAGCTTTTTCTTTCGCAAATTCGGAAGATGAAGTTGCTAACCTGCACGATTCGATAATCTTTTCTCTAAGAGCTATAACATATTCATATGACGATTGTGTATCATCGTCAATATTATCGGAAGTTATCAAATCGTGTAACAAGGACATTGGCCCGCGCGGTTGCGCGCCAAAGACAAGTTCGAAAGGAGAAAACCCT
Organism: Oreohelix idahoensis; assembly: GCA_024509875.1. NCBI lineage: Eukaryota > Metazoa > Mollusca > Gastropoda > Stylommatophora > Oreohelicidae > Oreohelix > Oreohelix idahoensis. Next base: position 85,792 of record JAMPIV010007314.1, on the reverse strand, counting down.
GTATGCTCGTTGGGAACCTCTCTATAGGCAAAGAGGACTGCAGGTAAAACCCTGTCCCAATCTTCAGGATGATCCTCCGTTATCTTGCCAAGTAAGTTCTTTAGTGTCCTGTTAAGACGTTCTACCAATCCATTGGACATTGGATGATAAATACTACTGAGAGACCTTTTAATGTCTAGCGTAGCCATTACCTGAGACATAACGTCCGAAATTAACTGAGTGCCGTGATCCGACAGTATTTCTCCGGGGAATCCCAGACGAGAAAATACGAGCCAAAGAGCATCAGCGATATCGACAGTTGATATGCTCTTCAGAGGAATAGCCTCTGGCCAACGCGTGCACATGTCCACGCAAGTGAGGATAAATTGGTGTCCTCTGGCTGACTTAATTTTGAACGGACCAATGATGTCTATAGCCATTTTCTGAAACGGCCGAATCGGAATATCTGCAGCCTGAATAGGAGCAGCATGTCTCGGACCCCTAGACTTGACCTCTTGACAAATTTTGCAAGATCGGCAATAAATTCGGATGTCTTTATTCACGAATGGCCAAAAGAATGACGCAAGGACTCTAGTTTTAGTTCTGGAAAAACCCATGTGTCCCGCACACTGAGAATCGTGTGCATGCCGAAGAATTAAGGCTCTCATACACTTAGGCACAAGAATTTGCGAGTGCATAGACTTGTCCGAGTGTTGTACCATTCGTACCAATATACCATTCTTCATAGTGATATACGATTTGTGATTCGTATTTTGATTGGGATCCCCTTTCTTTGCAAGAAGGAAGTATTTCTTCAAAGAAGGATCCTCTTCTTGACGTTTAACAAACGAGTCATGGGAAATCACCAAGTGCTCGTCTTGGCTATCAACTTCATTACTATTATCAGATGAAGTTGGGGGATTAAGAGCTTGAGCTCTTGTCACCACTGCATTGACCGTTTGAATGTTTTTTTTCTTCCCAACTAGAAATTTGTTGCGGGGTGCATTCCTTAACCCCATGAATACGACCGATTATAAGATCCGCAATAGGATTAGGAAGAAGACATGCATGGACATCTCCTGTGAAGAAAGGAGTGTCAATCCTAATAATAGCAGTAGGATAGCTTTCCATAGTACCACCAAATGTAACACATTTGATTGTTTTTCCCGTGGCACAGCAAGGATCTATCAGAGACTCCTTAACCCCGACGGTAGTACATCCCGAATCGAAAAGTACTGAGACTAGCCTATCATTTATTAGACCTTTATGTAAGATGAGAGATCCTCTCCCATCATGCGCAACTGTAGCAGGTAGAGCAGGAAGAGGGTGACCACAACTTAGCGTAGATACAGTTGATGAGTCAAACAATGTTAAGCATTGGGGGCATTCAGTTGCTCTCCCAAAATCGAAAGCACAACCAGTGATAGCCCTAGAGTTACCACTATCATTTACTGTATTACAGACTCCATCAAACTCTTGTTGCGCAGAGTTTGCCTGTTGGTAAGGTCTTTTTTTGTTAAACCTAGGTCTACCTCGATTATCATTTCCCCTGTAATTATTTCGACTATCATTTCCCCTGTAATTGTTATCATATTGCCTATTGTAATCATCATTCCGGTTTGAATCCCGGTTTCTAAATTCACCATCGTCATAATCTTGACGTCGAGAATGATTACCTCGAAAATTTGAATAGTTATTATTTGGATAGCCTTTACGAAAGTGTCTCAAATTATTACCACTAAAATTACGAGAACTACCATCTTGTCTCCACTGCATAGACGAAGAACCATCATGTGTTGGATTACTCCGCTTCTGAGTGTAATTTTGATTACTTCCCCTATTCCAATTTTGTTGAGCACCCTGAAATTTTTTTCTGAAATTAGGGCCATATGGTGTTGCCGAAGCAGCTGGCAACCCTTCTTTCACTTTAGAATTGCTAACTGTAGCATGGGGATGTGCTGTGGCATACTGACAACAGTATTCCTCCATTTCTTTTAAGTTTTTAGGCTTACGCTCATGAAGGAATGCAAGAAAAGAATCATTAACAGATGACAAAACCTTATCTCGCAATAATAAGTCCATTAGACCTTCATATGTTTTCTCAATCTGAGACAACTCAACCCATCGTGTAAATGTACGACGTATCTTTGTAACAAAATCAGAGAAATCTACTCCATTTTCTGGCAACATTGTCCTAAAACGAAGACGATAGTCTTCTTGTTTTAATTGGTATTTCTTTAGTAATGCTGCCCTGACAACATCATAATTAGTCCTCTCATGTTCGTCTATTGTCATAAGAGTAGTCACTGTGTCACCTGTAAAAAATGGCATCAGTTGTTCAACATATTTTTTCCTTTTTTATGTTATGCGTATCGCACAAAAATTGGAATCTATCTAGATAATCTGCTACGTCATCCTTTAAAGGATTGAAATGAGGCAATTTAATCCTACTAACAAACTCCTTTGTCGTACTCGAAGTTGTTTGCTGAGCACCCGTACTCGCCAATTTCAATTTCTCTAACTCCAAAATTGCGAGTTTTTCATCAAGTTCCATCTTCTGTTTTCTTTCCTCATGTTCCATTTTCCTAATTTCAGCCTCAGCAGCAGCTTGAAGTTTTTTTTTCCTCTGCAGCAGCTTGAAGTTTTTTTTCCTCTGCAGCAGCTTGAAGTTTTTTGTCTTCCATTTCCATCTGGAATTTTCTTTCATCAGCTGCAGCTTGAGCTTTCCTCTCCTCAGCAGCAGCTTGAGCTTTTCTCTCCTCAGCCTCTCTTTGATACCTTCTTTCTTCAAGTTCTAATCTTCTATTCTCAGCTTCTAGCTTCTTTAGTTCAGCTTCTGCTTTCAATTTAATTTCCTCTTTTTGTTTCTTTTCTTCTGACTTTAATGCAATGGCGAATTGAGCAGATGAATATTCTTCCAATTCTTTACCAGACTTACCAAGGGTCAACCCTTGCTGGATGAAGAAATCCAATGTAGACATTCTGTCTAATGAGATCAGAAACCTGAAAAAAAATTAAATAAATTACCTTATCCCACTTCAATGGGAGACAAGTCTGAAATGCTAGACTTGTATACTCACTTCACTTTATTTTACTGTCTTAATCTTTGTAGATAACAAGTCTTTTATCAAAGAACTTGTATAAATATCTTATATAATATTATTTAACAAACTCTATATGAAGAGTCTACCTTATCAATAATATCAAAACATGACCAAGTATGTGTATGTAGACTGTGCATGACAGTAATGTAGTACAACCAAAAAAAAAATACAAAGACAAAAATACAAAACAATACAAATGGCAACACTGTTTTAACCAAAAATGTGTAGAGAAATACACAAGAAAGGAGAGACCTACAGAATACAAACAAAACAAATCGACAATCAAAACTGAAAAACAGACAAAATATTACAAAAACAACGTTAAGTACAATTACATCACAGCTAACATCAATAGCGACCAATTGTCACTAGCAAATTTCCAAATTAAGAAAATTTGCACCTACAGACCGCTTACAGTAAGCCTCGATCAAGTGGCATATTTACCGTAAGACCCACCAACCGAAAAACCCGCAGAAAAATACACAAAACAGTAGAAGTGACATAAACATATAGCAATCAATTTCAATGTGTTGCAGAACAAGTTCAGTCACAGCTGAAACTAAAATAAATTTCTTGCTCCTTGCGAACACAGAAACGAAATGTCAAACGCGCACTGAACGTCAAATCCACTGTAACATAAAGTGGTATTCACGAACCAAAGTTACTATGACCTTCTCAAATTAGGGCTTGCACATTGAATGTTTACAATTTCACGTACTGTTTACAGACACTTGACCTCCAACAATGTAGCTTGAATACTCTGACCTAGAAAAGTCTGTTGTTGAATGAAACGTGTAACAACCCGCAGTACTGTTTACAATAGGAACCCGCCTTCTATGCAGTTATGGTCCACGTAGCAAATGCCTAGTAGTTCACTTCAGTACTTGTCTTGTTATGCTTTATGTAGCATTATAATATAAATGCTCGTACTGTTTATTTGTGTCAACCGTTGATGACCTATATCTGTCCTGTTGTAGCCAAAACTTGCAAGTGTAGAATTAGCACTGTGTGTTACGGCTGTCCCGTGTGTAGCTTAGACCCACAGATCAAGTGTAATGTGTACTTGTCCTTCTTGTAACTTTCTCGACAAAACTGGAGACATCATACATGTAACAGCCAACCAGGAATGTAAATTTCTGGATCCATAAATGTCAACAATAATGTCAAATGCTCGCTCTGTTCTTTTTAAACCCACAGATCTGGTCCATCAGAAATGTAAGTTTCTAGGCCACATTGGCGACAAGAAATGTATCATAAGAGCCCACGTAACTGGTCCACCAGAAATGTAACTGTATTTTTTTTTCTTGTTGAGGTGATCACTGGCCCAAGACAGTTTACATGTTGTTAGATGTGTAGTGCGAGCGTATGATGAGTTGAGTGTGGGTGCGAATGAAGACGCGAATGTGTTTAGGCTCGTATAGATGTAGATCCTGCAACCCATACTCTCACATGCAGTAATCAAGGATGCTTTGACACTGCAGGCATGTTTCAAGACATTTATTGACGGGAACACACATAATATCAACAGGAACAGTCAGTGTAACAAGGTCATGCTGACCTGACATCGATAGGTATACATTTGGCATTCAAAAAGGTAAACATCAGAATAGACGTGCATGGTCAATAGCAAAGTTCTTCAATAATGACAGTTCGTAGCGTCGCCCTTGGCGTCTCTGACTAAACGCGTCAGATGCCTTAGTTACCTTGACACACAGGTGCAACTTGGCACTCCCTGCCAATTGCACATATCAGGCTGTAGTATAATAGCCGGAAGCACAGGCCTCGTCCTAACGTCGGCCGTGTACTTCTGTTAAATAGGTTATCACCAACCCTGCAGTAATACTTATTGTAGATAGAAGTTCCGCCAATCTGCGGCTCCCACAATATATCCTCGTCACTGGATTTCTGGACAATATAAGACTAACAGTCTTGGATGGCTACCTCGAGCACAAATATATAAGTTCTGAAATGGCGGATCCGTGAACTGCTGTTCACCCTAGGTAATCCTTTACATGTTCTGCCACCGAAAAGCGTAATAATGCATAAAGGTCGGTATTACCTGGTAAATGAATCCTCAGAACTACACAAGGAATTCTGTCGTCATCCCGACGCACAGAGATTCACTGGGGAAAACTGCCATAGCAGTTACTTCGAAGATTCTCCCCGAAAAACAATGGACTCTTGGTCCCTTCAGAAAAACAGGACCTCCCGGCTTCCCGGAAGTATATCTCACTCCCGCTTAAAAAACCTTCCCATAGGCCCACGCCGAACTGTCAACCTCTGACCCTAAAGGTCAAACACAATGAATGAATAAACAAGGGAAGACAACCCCTAATCAACCTGACATCGCAGGTAAAGACACAATTATACTTATGATACAAACATAAGCAAATAACTTGACAGATGACTCCGTCGAAAATGACAGCAACACTTATATTCGAATTTCTTTCTATTTCTTCTCACTTATTTTGTCTTTTCTTCTCTTATAACATCGCGTTACATTAGAATCTTAATAATTTAACTCTTAGTTTAATTAATTAATTTAATTTTAATTAGTCAAATTAATTCCTATATGACATACTAATACGACAGACCTTACTTTAATTTAATTCTATCATTCACTATTGACATTAGACATTTTATTTAGTTGATATAATAATATGCATAATATTGATATAACTCAGAACATCGTCGGCCATATGTCACAATTGTGTTAAATTTTTTTTTTTTTTTTTTAAATTGTTAAGTCGGATAGATCTTGAAAAAAAATCTATCGATTTTTTTTTCCCGGTGTACAGGGAATTGTTACGGTATATGTTATTAACGCCGTCTGCTAAAGGTTAGCAGACGTGCAATTGTAAAGGTTAAGACATTTAATATATTGCGATAGATGTTTCAATTATTGAACGCTCCATACACGATCGATTATGACGTGTCTAGCGTTGTTTGGGTCACATTGGTAACTAGGAGACGCTACCCTTTGTTACTTGACCGCCAAGCTGAATAGCTGCGTTTTTCTAACCTTCCAATTCAATGGCATGATATAGCCATTTATATGTGCATTTATGATGGACCAGGGTCAGTCCTAGAACTCTATAACCAGAGGAAACTTATGGAGGTTAGTGTTTAACTAGAATCCTCAGAAGGAGGAGAATAATCGTCCAATTCGTATGAAATATTCAGACTCGCAGTCTCACTGTCGGCAGGTAGCCATGTCTATCTGCGCGTGCATATAGCTGTGATGTTCTGACGACAATACTGCATTGTATCCTTAAACGGACATTGACACGTAAACCAGCAGTCTACGTTATTGATTAATTTATGCATGACTTATACGGACTTATGTGCTGCTCATATTTGAAATGACCGTCCTGTGTGTACATGTGATTAAATATTACGGACTCAACCTGAAGGCATTAATTACTTCATTAATGTTGCTGAGTTCAAGTATTACATGTTACTTTTTCATACCATGCTACTGAGTTGTATGAACGCTTCACCCTAATTCGCGTAATGATAACACAAGCACGATGAACAAGAAATCACTAAAATAACGATACTCAGTACATGATCTTCAACCGGCAAATAACTCAGCAACACTTTCTAAGTCCGTTATTCGCAAAAAAAAACATGACGTCTGCTCACCGTGGAAAGCTCCACATTAAAGGCACTGACATGAAATTATTAACATTTAATAAATATCTTCTCCGTTTTGTCTTTTTTTTTTTTTTAAGTTATGAAAGAACATTGGTTTAGTATTGCAGCTGACCTTTTTACAGAAACCATGCGCCACAGTTTGTCGTGCGCTGTGGTGGTGGTGGTGGTTGCTGTAGGTATTTCTTTTCATGATAATTTGGCTAGCTTTGTTAGTTGCCTTGTACAACACTGTTGGTAGGGAACAGCAGTTAGCTCTGATTGCTCCCCTACTTAGATCTTCAGGATCTATAGTTCAAGTTTCAGCAAAGGTATCAACATACCTACACGTCACGTGGGTTGTCAGTACTCGGAAAGCACACCACACACTTGGCTGGGGCGAAAGATTAAGTCGTAGATAATAGCAGAACACCTTAGAGACCTGAACACAGCAACTCACTGTATGGCAATAGTTTCACAGCTGTTATCATTGAGATTAATAAAGCAGTGGGCGCCTCCCCCCTGATTGTAATCTTTGACTGCACCTGATTTGTCAATGACACAACCTTAAATTTTTGTAGCGTACCCTCCCCTAGTTTAGCTATTTCAGAATCTAGAACGTGAAGGCCGTCTGGGCGTTACTAACAACAAATTATTGTATAGAAACTTATTGATATTCTGAACGAGTGGGTGAATGATAAGAGGTTGAAAGAGGAACCGGCTATACTGAATGGATATAAAGCGGGGAAACCCAATAAAACATTGAGCGTGGAGGTGGTTTATATTTTAATGCGTTTCTAAAAGCAAGGATCGGCACTTATGAATGGTGTAAAAATAATTAAGGAAAGGGGGGGGGGGGGGGGAGATCGTGCCCAGACACGAGGTATGCAGAATCATAGAATCATAAAGCTTGTAGATATTAAAAGGTAAAGTAGTCCGTTAGTGTCTAAGCCAAAACGAGGCAAAATTTTATTTAAAATAAAAGGTAGTCCCATAGCAGATACTGACGAAGGGGAATGAAGTGTTATAGACTTCAATATACTAGGTTCAGCTGTATGAGGTGGGGGTAACCAGATCCCTTCCCCGCTTCTTGTGTCTTTCCTAACTCGAGATTAGTCGGGCACTCATTTACATCTGAGCATACTGGAGCGTGATGGTACCAGAGTTCGAACCCGGAGGTAACTTTGCCACGCGAGGCATCCGCGCTCTAACACTTCTACCAATCGGACGGTCCGATAGACAAATATAAATACTAACAAGCAGGTATAACAATAGATAAACAAATAGGAAAGGTATGCAAACAGATATACAGACAGGCAAATATAAAGACAAGCAAGTATACCGATATATATATATATATATATATATATATATATATATATATATATATATATATATATATATATATATATATATATATATATATATATATAGTATATATATATGTTTGTTTGTTTGTGTGTGTACGAGTGACATGGAGGCATTGGCCAAAAATCCAGCAACCTGGGAGGATGAAGCTACCGATCGCACCAAGTGGCGATGCTCCCTATGGTGCCACCTCAGATTGGGCGAAAAGAAGCTCTAACGACAAGCAGAAGAGAAATGAACACGCCGAAAGTGACACCAGACAAAAAAAAAAAAAACAGCTGAGGACTGTCACCTCAGCTGCTCTTTCCCATAGTCAGTTATGACTGACAGTGGCCACTATATATAAATATGGACCAAATTGAGTTATGTAAGGTAGAAGACCATATGGGTGTGTTTTAACTCTTTGACTCCGCAATTATTTTCCACCCTATGCCGTAATTTTAATTTGTGGTAGACTAAGAACAACGCTCATAGAGTTTTTTTGGCACCGGTGTCAAACCTGACCAACGCTCTGAGCGTTGTTCCGGAGTCAAAGAGTTGACCAGTGTGACAAAAGACCACATGGGGTTAGCTGTGTTAGCAGTCACACTTGGAGGGACGTGTGGTAGAAAAGTAAATGGCGATTGGCGGTATATATGATATAAAACCAAATGGAGGTAAATGTTTTTAGAAGACCACCTACAGGCTGACCCTACGATTCGTAAATAACGAGAATACGACAGTAATTCTTGCTGTCGTTTATCCATAAATCTTCATCCTAATTTCCCATCCCTTTTTTCAAACTCCATGTGATATTCTTACTTCATGGACTCGTTGTGAACATTTGAACCCAGTGTTATGGAGCTTAGGTGTTGTGTGGCAAAGCTGAATATAACTAAAGGTTCAAATTTATGTACTTGGCAGACACATGCGTTTTTTGTTGTCTTAATCAATCAGGATTATTTTACGCGTTTTCGAAGCCTTACATGCTCTGTCATCCATCATTATTTTGATATATCATCACTCTAGTCGTTACATTGTGTTACTTGAGGCATACTTTTCGTCACACATGTTTGTCTTGTTTCTTTTGTCACCGTGTAATGTATTGTTTTTTTGTCCTGTTTAAAAAAAAAAAGAATTTTAGGAAAACGAAACCCAGTTGTAGGCTATGAGAAATCGGTATGTATATTGACGTATTATAATTCAGGCGTTCTTAATCGAAGAATCGACGACATAACAGACTATGTTATACCATAGGGTGTATAATACTGAGCTACTGTGATAGTTAAAAAGGAATAATTTTAAGAAAATAAAAACAAGTTTTGAAAGCCACGGTCATTAGAAAAGGAAGCCGGCATCTTAGGAAGATACTGTGAATTAATCTCACTTATTAGAAGTTCTGGCTGCCTGTTGGAAGTTGTCCGTGTGCAATGAAGATGCCAAACTAAACCTATTCTGTTACTCCAAGTCGGCCTCACTCAACCGTTAAACACACAGTTTTGATCTGTGCTAGTTTGAATGATTCATGGTGTTGGCTTGTTAGGCATTCGTCCGTGGCGGCCGCTGGCTCTCGTTGAACACGTCTGCATGTCTCGTCCTAGATTATTATTTTTTTAGTTTAGTCCAGTGTGAGTCGCGGCACGTTCAGCCTAGACACAAGGGCCGTCGGTTATAGTTAGGCGCATGTCGGAATATGAAAGACCTTGTGGTCTGGTAATTACTAATTTTTTTCTACTCGGAGGTCATAAGATTGAGGGCAGAGAAGTAGTTAAGGGGAAAAAGGGGCGTGGGGGTTGGATTCAACTAAGCAACTTCTGTCGCGAGCAAATTACTCACGTCACTGCAATAATGCGCCGTTTATATATCATGTATGCGTGTTGGAATAATTCACAAAGAGATAGATAGCGCTATAAGGAACCATACTCATTCATTCATTCTCCGTTTCTATCCACCTCTGCAGCCAGTCACCTTACGATAAATAAAGAGGGGAAACCTCAGGTTTATAAAGGAGTAAATAAATATTACACACATAAAGTTATGTTTCAGGCACTCGTGAGAAATAAATAACTAGAAAACTAGACAACTGAAAAACAACAGAAGTGATAGGCGTACCGGAAACTCGAACTGTCGTTTTATTTTGCGGCACCTGATCACAACACACGCTTGGACAGCCTTATTTCATTGATGAAAAGTCACTGGACAAAAATCAGAAACATTTAATATGTGGATTCCATCAATGGAATTTTTAAAATGCATTATGCTGTCGATTCCAAGATTGTTTTCAAGGAAATACCTAAATTTTGAAGACGACAATGCCCGCAAAAAATAAATAAACACATAACATTACTATAATATTAACAATAATAATAGTATTTAAAACCAATATTGATAAACATATGGAAAGTAAATTTAATAAAACCGTTATAAAACTAGCTCTAGTCATCACAATCATGCATTAATAGATTTAAATTAATAAGTCCTCTTTTTCGTGCCACGTTTTGGCATTTATTGTCCTCTTTTTTAGTCAAAAAGTCAGAAAATGTCTTTTTTTTTCTTAAAAACGATATGGTCACTATCCTAGGCCATATCCGGAGTTACGTTGGGAGGTCGTGCTCATGGCCCCTGTCCACGAATCACTATTTTTATAGTACCTAGTTGGCAGGTTGGATAGTCACGATTCACTCCCGAATCTAGGCAATGTTGTCGTTCGGATGGTCTTGAGTTCGAGTCTCCAGTACAGTAAGCCTATCACTTCTGTTGTTTTTCTGTTGTCCAGTTTTCTACTTCTTTATTTCTCACAAGTGCCTGAAACACTTGTACGTGTATTATTTATTGCTGGTCACCTTACAGGAAACCTGAACCAAAGCATGTATGCTCATGTAGAGATGGTTTCTGTAGCAATTTGTTTTACATATGCACAACCTCCCTGTAGTCCCTTACGACATGTCTGAGGGAGCAGTAATTTTGTTCAGTCTTTGTCTAAGGAACAAAAATTATGTGATATAATTGCACCACGTTGATTGGTCCTTGCTTTGCACACAAGCGTGTCTCAGACAGAAAGCTAGCTATCCGCCATTGCAAGTAGACGTAAACCAACACTTATAGCTGTCGGCATTGGTGGGGAGAACCAAGACTCCAGTTGGCGCCAATATCTGATACTCAGCACAGTTAATCTTATCATATAACACGCGTGAGTTAATGAGGAAACTTTCCTCTCTTTTGTTCTTAGGATCGCGATGACAAGTCGTAAATTGGGGGGTGGGGGTTGTTTGTTAAAAAAAAAAAACGAGGACAGCTCATATCTAACATCTGGCGCACACGCGGTCAAGGAGCTGCTCAAAATAGTCTCTTTCTTTGTTATTTAAAACAGTAAAACTAACCCCCGCCCCGGTTCTTTCTAACCCCCCATTGCGACTAAGTGCCCAACCAGTGAAATGGTGGCAACATTTGGCACATTAAAAAGCCACGTTGCTCAAAGTGGCTAGTTATTTCTACTGGGATTAATCAATCACTAACCGTTAGCTCCCCAAGGAGCATAGGCCTCCAACAAACGCATGCCAGATCGACCCGTCGCGTGCCATCAGCTGAAGGTCGTTTCATATCTACATCATCACTTTGATTTCTGTCTCCAGTACTCCTCTCCGTATATTCTTCAATCTGCCTCTAATTCTTGGACCCTGGGTATTCCACAACAGTGGCGTTTCTATAGCCAATAATGCCATAAAGAAGTTTCCACAATGAGTGTCCTTTCCGTCTCCAGCGTCTTCTTCTCATCTCTTGTTCAACTGGCGTTTGCCTGGTTCTTGTCGTCAGTTCCACATTAGTGAATTTCTACTTGAATAGCATTTAAACCCCCACCTCCGCTCCACAGAAAAAAAAAAAAAAAACCGCGCGCATACAGGAATGCATTGTTGACAAAGTGGTAAATTTTTGGGCCACGTTTACCAAAGTATCGTTTATTTTCGTGCAGCCAAAAATAAAAATACAGACAATGGCTGGATGGCACAACCTGGCATTTTCAGAGCCGATGTGCTAGAAATAACACAGGTCACATTTGACACTGGAATAGAGTAGACACCTACGATTCAAGTGCGGAAAGCACCCGACTACAATAAATGTTTCTATGCAAGCCTGGGATGAATAAGTAAAATTATATTTTTTTGCGTGTGCACATCTCACACAGTGTGATTATACGTGTGAAACATGTGTCTCAAAATGTATGACATTTTTTTCTTGAGACCTTGAGGTAACAATGCGGAGTATTTGTGACTGGGGGTTATTTTATTTATGTATTTATTTATTTATTTATTTTTTTTTTTGGAAAAACGATGAGGCTGTGCAAAAAAAATAAATATAATAAATCTCATAATAGTCGCCACTTTACGGTTTATCTTAGGTAATAGTAGTCATTTTCATTTTCTTTCTTTGTCTCCGGAGACCTCCGAAAACTATGGTCATGTAAAAATACAGATTTTACTGTATATTTTCAACAACAACAACAACAACAAACAAACAAAAAATGCAGCATGTACTTAATGCGTATAACACGACACAGACAATTTCCTTCTACTGTCTGAATTTCTCAATGATTTTTCCCACACTTATCTCATCATTTATTATATTGCCTGTGGTAAATTGTTAGTGGCTTCTGTATCAATTTGTTGTACCAGATGAAGCTGCCAGCCTCGTACACAACATCATATTAGTCGCTCCATGCGAATTGCTTGATGGAGGAGTAGACATGTTCCTTCTTTGTCTCCTCAGACACCCTGGGGATCTGCACGGGGGCAGTGTGGCGGCAGACACACACAAACCGAACCACCGAAAAACACAAATATATCAACTTTAGACTAGTAGTCATTGCCAGGACTAGCCCTTCTCAAGACTGTCAACAGACTAGCAGTGACGGATGTAGACAGAAAAAAAAGTGTGAACAAGGAACGACGATACATTTGAATACGATTTCACAGCCAAGAATAATCATAAACCGTAACGGCTCTACAGGATTAGCCCTTTTTAAGGGCTGACATCAGATTAGATGAACAGGGGAGTAAAGTGACAGTGAAGCTGGCAGTGTCCTAGACAAGAATCACACAGTGTGCCTTAAATATCACCAGTAATGCCTCGAGACAGGTTGAACTGGTTATCTTAAAAAACAAAATGGAGAGAAGGGTACATTTTCATTTTGCGTCTTTCGAGAACTGAAAAGAACATTGTGACAGCTGGCAAACTTGATAGAAAGAGGAACAGGTGGATGACAGGTAGATACGACGCCTTATGTACTTCCCGGGAATCTCGGATTTTTCATGGTAATGTCAGCGGTGTTATGCATTGATTAGTAAACTTGTTATGGACAGTAATAAACGCTGTAACTCTTCAGATTGCTCTAACGATGACCACAAGAATCGAAGAGAGACCCTATGAACCAATTTTTGCGCCAAGCGTTGGACATACAGTTGTCACCTTTAGTAAACAGGAGATTCAATAAACTGCCCAGCTCATCAAATACCGCTCACTGAAAAAACGACCTTGAGTGATTAGATCCCTCCTCCCCCGATCAGATCGTGTTGTCATAGTGTAAACAAATGTTAGCAAACTCGAGGTCGAGACCGAGGGATGAAGAAAGGGTCCATCCAGCTGGTCCCCTTTACTAGATCCTTGCACTAATAAAGCATTCATGTGCTCTTGTAACTGCGGTTTCTGCAGCCGTCTGCTTTACGCGATGAAGTTGTCAGCTTCATGCCAAACCTCACATTAATCGACTCTTACGACACGCCCTGAGGTCGTACAGTAATCCCATTCTTTCTTTGCCTTCTTAGATACACTGGGGACCTACACGGTAGTTGACATAAGTGTCTGTGATAAAATCGGAAAGGCTGAAGGCTAACGGGCAAGAGGACGAGAGCGCTGAAAGTATGAAGGAAATATAAAGAAGCTGACAGAAACTAATATACCACCAAGACAAGAGACGGAAAATGTCGGAGATCCATTACACAGCCTACCTTGGACGCAGGGCCAACACTGAACCTAATCTAATCTGAAACATCCGTTTATCAATTCTCTGTACTTGTTTTGTTATTCCCGATGATTAATTCTATAACCCGAGACCAGTTTTATTTTAATCTGACGCCTGCCCGTGCCATGTCTTGTGTTAAAGAGTACTTTGATTGCGTAGTACACACAATTTCCACCTCAAACATATGACGAGATAAAAGCAATGGCTTCAAAGAAAAATGATATAGATAACGCCATGAAGAAGATAATAGAAGCGTACTTATCCTTACCAAGAAGTTTAAAAAAAGATAGTTCTATAGCAGATACTGCCATAGGGGAGTAAAGAGTTAGAGACTTCACTGTACTAGGTCCAGCTTCGAGAGGTAGGGTGACCAGTTCTCTTCCTCGCTGCCTTTGCCTTCTCTTGAGTCAGGTACTCATTTACAGCTGGGTAGACTGGAGCGCGACGCCACCGTGTTCCAACCCCTGTTCCTTTGCTGCGAGAGGTCAGCGCTGAAGCCACTTTGCCAGTCGGACGCTTTTTTGAAGAAGATATCAACAAATAATTATAACGCTAGGACCGACCACTGCAGACTAAAATATCATCTGTTCAAGAAACTAACTATTGGACAGACAATAGACAGGCATGTGGCCACGTGGAGAAAATAGACAGACATGTGTCCATGTGGAGAAAACAGACAGACAGTAGACAGGCTCTGAGACATGGAGAGCAACAAAAACAACAACCAAAAAGCTACACAGACTTTTATAAACGGGTGCATGCATAGAATAGAAGGACTGAAATGGTATGACAAAGTCACAAATGTGGAATTGATGACAAGAACCAGACAAGCGCCGGTGGAACAAGAATTAAGAAGAAGACGCTGGCGATGGATAGGACACACATTGAGGAAACCTATTGATAGCATTTCAAGACAGTCCTTGTTCTGGAATCCACAGGGAAAGAGGCAGAGGTAGACCAAATAACGCATGGAGGAGAGAACTGGAAACAGAGGTGAAAATGATGAGGAAAACATGGAAAGAACTTGAGCGGATGTCACGGGACAAGAGGACTTGGCATGTGTTTGTTGAAGGCCCATGCTCCTTGGGGAGCAACGGGTGTTGATTGATTGATTGAATAGACAGGCATGTGGAGAAAACAGACAAACAATAGACAGGCATGTGGCCATGGGGAGAAAACAGACAGACATTGTGTTCATGTGGAGAAAACAGACAGGCATTGTGTCCATGTGGAGAAAACAGACAGACAACAGACAGGCATTGTGTCCATGTGGAGAAAATAGACAGGAATTATGTCCATGTGGAGAAAACAAGTAAACAGTAGAAAATGTCCTTCAAGAATGATGGCTCCACGAGAAAAGCCAACTTTATGAGCCAAATAGATGTTGTTATTTGGGAGCGAGCGAAGAAGATATGTGCTTACCTTTGTGTCTGCCGCAGTTTATTGGGGTTTTCCATGTTTTACAAATCATCGAAGACGTGGTAAGTTGCTGGGGGCACGGTCGTCGTAAATCGAAGACGTTACTAGCACACGTGAGTTTCCTCTCAGATCGATTTAGCGAGGTTATTTATGAATCATTAATGTCTACCATAAATAACATCACCCTGCCCCTCCCTCCCATCTCTTCTTCCACCAGCCTCCAGGTCTGGGACTATGTCGACAGAAAACATATGTTGCCACTTTGCAGTAATGTCAATGTCGTATTTACTAAGTGGCTTAAGTTCAGCTTATCTGTCTGTCGGTAAGAAAAACACGGAGTTCCTACTCACTCAATAGCAGACTGTTCAAATATTTCAGGAGTTACAATTCTATACTACCCCAATGTGATCATACTCGAATTATTGTCTGATTTACCGTATAGATGTTTCGGATTAGTGTTTTTTTTTTTTTTTGGCATTTGTTGTTATTTTTTCTTATTTTCATTACGTTCTTGTTTGCTTAAAAAAATACTTTATTTTGATTATGATTGGATATTTCATTGTATGCAGTTATATAATCTTTATAATGTTTTATGCCTTTAATTTAATGCTTAAAGTAACATGTGGGAATGAAAGGGTATAGTATGCAAGATAAGTGAGAATGGAAGGGCAGAATGTTAGACGGGTGAATTCTTAACCCTCTGAAAATAACGTTCGTTCGTTCGTTCTGTCTGTCTGTCTGCCTGGTCTGTCTTGTCTGTCTGTCTGTCTGGTCTGTCTTGTCTGTCTGGTCTTGTCTGTCTTGTCTTCTTTTCTTGTCTGTATGTCTGTGTCTGTATATCTATCTATACATCTATATATCCGTATGTTTGTCTGTATGTTTATCTACCTACCTACCTGACGATAGTTGAAGGATTGACACAGAAAGACTGGTTGTCAGGTTGAGAAATAGTTGAGAAAAAGTTAACGAATATTGATAAATACATTATGATTCACTGCTTGGAAAACTGAATTAATTAATGCCAACCTTTGCGATGTTGGTCCTGAAGATTTACTGGGTACTGGAAGTGATTAAAAATATGACTGGTACGTTCGTAGTAAAATTGAAAAGATTTGGTACATTAGTTTGTCGCAATAATAAAAGCATGTTTTGGCAGATCGGTCTTAAAAATACGTTAAAAAAGATTTGATGCTTTTGGTTGCTGTCATAACACGGACAAGAAACTCTGGAATTTCCACGTAAACTGGTGTCTTTATGATAAATTATGAATTGCACAGCAGAAATTCTGCTATAATTTAATGGTTAATGCCCCGAACAGTATATTTCTTTTGGAATTTGAACTGCAACTACAAATACATGTAATTATGGCAGTGGGAAATCATTATCTTTGGTGTTTGACGAGGAAATTTTCTTTCATGTCTTTTATTTCGGCACATTTTGTCGATGTATTGTAAGGGAAACAATTTTGCATAACGCTGAGCCAAAGGGGACTATTCTAACTTTACATGCAGTGTTAGATTGAGTAATCTAACTTTCGAAGTGAAAACAGGAGTACGACAGGGATGCCCCATTATCAACAAAATTATTTTTGACAGCCATAGATTGGGTGATGCGCCAGACAACAGAGGGTAGTCCAAGAGGAATTAGATGGACAACGTCTTCTACACTGGAAGAACTGGAATATGCAGATGACATTGCACTACTCGCACATTCACATCAACACATCCAAGAAAAAACCGATAGACTGAATAATTATAGCCAGCAGGTTGGTCTGAACATCAATCTGAAGAAGACAGAGGTCATGACACTCAATGTGGGCAATCCTGAGCCAATAACAATAAGGAACCAGAAGTTAGAACAGACAGACACATTTATCTACCTCGGATGCACAGTAACACCAGACGGCGGAACAAGCAAAGACATTAACAACAGAATGAATAAAGCGAGGACAGCCTTTGCTGGTCTCAGCAACATCTGGAGGTCTTCCCAGTACAGCACAGACACCAAATTAAGACTGTATGAGAGCTGTGTACTTTCTGTGCTTCTCTATGGTGCGGAGTGCTGGAGAGTAACAGAGAAGGAAATGTCGAAGCTGTCCTCCTTCCACACAATCTGCCTAAGGAAAATTCTCCGAATCTTTTGGCCGAATACCATCAGCAACCAAGAACTACTCATTCGAAGCAACCAGGAGGACATGCACAGCATCATAGCTGGCAGACGCTGGAGTTGGGTTGGCCGCGACCTCAGAAGGGACCCTGATACCATTACAAGAACAGCTATACTATGGACCCTCGAAGGAAAGCGAAAGAGATGCCGACCCAAAAAAAACCTGGTGGTGAACTGTGGAAGCCGAGATGCAAAGAATGAACCAGAGTTGGGGCACTGTACGAAGGATGGCCGCCGACCGAGCAAAGTGGAATCAATTTGTTGCTGCCCTACAAGACGCCAACAGGCGTGATGGCCACTGACTGCTTTGGCGGTCGGCGGCTATGGATTAAAGAAGAAAGAAGAAGAAAAGAGGAGTTATTATGACTGGGTTTGGTAAATATCTTTCATTGATGTTAAAATGTTTAAATGTATTGTATTGTTGTGTGACGTTCCCCCTTTTGACTGACTTAAACATAACCTCAAGAAAGTGTTATCGAAATGACTAGTCTTATCAACAGTGGCCCGTCAGCGTAAGAGGGGCATCTTGGTTGTAAACCATAGAGACCATAACCTGGTCGTATTTTGCAGCTTCAACTTGTGGTGAAAAACATGACACAATTTTGATATTAATCAGACTAGCTCGGGCGTTGGCGTAGCTGGCGAGTCCTTTTTAGGGCTTTATGCTAGCAGTTAGATAATGTTGGTCCTTTTCAGGACTTAGTATCTGTCAACGCTGATCGGGTTAGCAGTCAACAGAGTTGACTTTTTTTTTGGATGGTAAATCCGCTCTGATATAACCAAATAGGTTGAAAGAAACGCGCCTCGCCAGAAGAAGGCAAAAACCGACCCCAAAAAAGAAAAAAAGACAATTTTGGAAATTGTGAACTGCTTAACACTGGACCAACACTGTTCCTGGCATAAGCATAGCGTCTTCAATATCCAGATGATTTAACGACCAAGGGAAGTCAGCTACTACAACGTGTCAAGCAAGTTAAGTAAAACTTAACGTGAAAACAAAAACCAAGACACACAAGCCAGTAACATGATGAAAATGACCAAACAGTGACAACATACTTTTTTGTAAATTGTTTGAAATCTTGTAAGATATTGATATATCAAGATGCTAATTTTTTTTACTATACATCATTAATCAATACAATGTAATTATTTGTTTATAACTGCAGTTATTGCGTAATTTAAATTTCCAGTTATAATTTTTTGTGTGGTCACCGAAATATTGATAATTTAAAATTGGTAGGGAATAAATGCGAGCTGCACTCACATATTTATATAACACCCCTGGAGCATAGGACAGGTCTAGCGAGAAGGTGATGTACCTATCAGTTCTCTTCTACAGCTATTATCGAGAACTGTGTAGTTAACTACCTTATTTGTATTGTCCCATCCTTACTTCTGGTTTACTAGTTCTCTTCTCCATTTCTGGGAACTACTTTCTAAATGGCTATCCAATATCCATCTCGCCACATTTGCAAGGATTAAAAAAAAAACAACAAACAAAATCAAACAAACACACAAAATATGCTTGATCCGATCTAAAGTTTAATAAAAGGAAACAAATGTTACGTCTTTAGCAAGTATTTAAAAAAAAAAGAATAAAGTTCTGTAGTCTGAATTCAAAGCTGAAGAAACAAACAAACAAACAAACATAAAATTACTCTTCCAACAATAAAAACATCGGCCTGGTTGTAGGCTTCCATACATTGATTGTACGATTAGAAAAACCAAAACTGAAACAGCAATTTAATGGTTGGAGAAAAACATTTGTAATTAATATAGGTTGTAAGTTTTAAGTTTATGAAATAAACGGCATGGTTATGTAATCAGCCTGAGGCAAATAGGTGTGGCTATATGAGGGCAAAGAAAGAACAACAAAACATCACCCTGAAACCCGAGCGTGAATGTCAGAAATGAAGTTAGAACTATTGAAATTAGTAAACTAATTGTTGTCTTTTTTTTCTTTTGGTTATTTCCATCGCAAGTTTTCATCCAGCAATGTCCTTCTCTTCTCTCTTTATTTGTCTCATTTCCTTTTTGTCCCTGTTCTTCCCGGTGTACAGGTCCGTTTTCCCACCACTATTTTATTTCTTGCATAATTGGTTTTTTTTGGGGGGTTTCTTCTTTCTTTTCTTGGACGCAGTGTACTGGGAGTAATTGAATCTCTTTTTCTTGTGTGCGTGTGTGTGACACGTCTCATTTTCTGACCTTCATCTTTCGAGATAACTGCCTGGGACACAAGCACAACATTACATACCGGCACACGAAACTAAACACTCACGCACGCAAAAATACACACACTCACACCACACCACACAAAGACCATAATTATTCAGAATAGGACGCCTGTAATATTTTACGTTTTCAAATGTTGGTCCAGGCAACTGACATCATTGTCTTTATGTGTGAATCATGCGTTATACATGACTTCTAAGTCACCAGTAAAACGAAATTTTTTTTTGGCGTTTTTCACATTTGTTTAAAACAAGCACGTTTTAAACAGGAAGAGGAGATGGGGAAAAATGCCATGAGGGATTTGGTATTCTTTCCCGTGTGTCGTCATCCACAAATAGTTGACTTCACTTACTTGTTTGACGGGTGGTGATGCTTAATTTTGGAAGAGGCCACCGATAAGACTGTTTAAAGGAAGCTTACGAGATATATAAACATCTAGAAAGAGGGGGAATCGCATTAAGGTCTCGACTAGTGCTTCTTAACCGTCTAGAGGCTCCACACCACTTTACAGCATCTTAAGAAGCGTCGCATCCCATTATCTTCTAGTTCGCAAAATAAGTCAGAAATGCGAAAATGAGATAAGAGTACGTTATTTAAATGAAATTAAAAGAAACCTGTCATTTTATTTATATGTTTATTGCGTTTAGAGAGCTCAGAAAATGGTCAGGTGAGATTATGTAATGTTATTCAAACCTGACGGTCCCTGGTCTAAGGAACAGCTAAGGGAAATGTATGAGCAATGGACGCAAAATCAAGGAATGCATTGGCCATTGGCCGCCGAGCTGAAACGAACTGGCAAACAAGAAAAGAGAAGGACAAAGTTACCGTACGGGTGTGAAAGGGGGGAAGGGAGAGAGGTCACTATAGCATATGAGTACGGAATGTGTAAAGGGCAGGCCCTCAATATTACAGAAAAATGATGGGAGAAAAACATTTGGACAATTCAAATTATCTGCCAGATCGCGACAACATGTAGGTAGCGACTGAGAAATGGAGACACAAGACAGAACATTTCAACGTATCGGCAGCTAGCTAGCTACACTGTGGGCAGTATCGCTTCTGCAAACTGAAGACGCAAGACAAAATATCACAATATGTCGGAGAGCAAGCTAGCTAAAGCTATGGGCAGGCAATGTAGCTTTAGTGAACTGGAGACTGCAGTACATAATATCACAGCTTCTGGGAGAATTAGCTAGGCTGGAGAAGTATCGCTTTCGTGAACAAACCTTATTGAACCAAGTGATGCTCGTTCTTGATGGTAAGTATGGTGGCAAGACCGGAAATCTCCCAAACTGTTATGACATGTCCAGAAGCTGTTAACTGTAAATATAAGCTTACAGTCTCCAGGTCCACAGTTTGTAGACATTTTCCGGTTCTGCACGTACTTTTCTTTGATTTTATATTTTTTTTTTCTCAGACACGCATTGCATTTCAGTTTCCTGCCCGTATCCAAATTACCCCAACCCGTCTCCAGTTTTCCCACCGAGATTCCAATGAACGTAAGTAGATTACATTTATAGGACCCAGATTCCATTTTTCACACCTGGATTATATTTTTTTCCCACCCCAAAGTCAAATTGTTTAACCCCTATTTCAGTTTTCCGTTTCTGTGGTTCAAGTATTTCATTCCAGTGTGTCAGAGACACGGTATTCAATTATACATTTAACCCTGATGTTGCCTTTAAAAAAAAAAAAATGCTATCTTTGTTGCCGTTCGACAATATACACAAATAATAAATTATGTTCCACCGAGACCACTTTTATGAACTTCCACCTGAACAGACAGAACCACTTTTCACGGAGACTGAACTTTTCAGATATCCTGTGAACAGCGAATCTTGCTCTGTGATTTATTATGAAATGTATATACGGAAATAGGGGTAAGTCTCCTCTGTTCCGCTGCTGTACAGAATAAAGGTAAGTTTTATTACTCATTCTGGATGATTCGCATGCCGCTGCACCTTTACGAAGAGATGTGCGCCAAGCAGTTCGGTCTTGCGCAGCAGCTTCCCATGTGTCTGGGTTTATGTTAAAGGTTTTCAATGACGTCTTTAACGTGTCTTTGAAGCGCTTCTTTTGGCCACCATGGGAGCGTTTACCCTTCTGTATCTCACCATAAAAAGTATCTTTGGCAGTCGATGGTCTGGCATGCGGACTACATGACCTGCCCAGCGAATCTGTGACTGCATCAGAATAGTATGGATGCTAGGGATACCAGCTCTGTCAAGAACGGCGGTATCCGGGATCTTGTCTTGCCATTTGATGGTCATTATCTTCCTGAGACGGACTGTATGGAAGTGGTTTAGCTTCTTTACGTGGCGCCTGTATACAGTCCATGTTTCACATGCATAAAGCAGCACTGGAAGCATCGCAGCTCTGTACACCTTCAGCTTTGTCTGTAGACTAATGCCACTTCGATGCCAAACGTTGGTGTATAGTCTGCCAAATGTGCTGCTGGCTTTGGAGATCCTGGTGTTCACCTCATCATCAATGACAATGTTCTGGGATAGTGTGCTACCAAGGTATGTGAATCTGTTCACAACATTCAGTTTCTCACCATTAACCTTGATGATTGGCTCAGTATAAACTGTGCCAGGAGCTGGTTGGTACATGATTTCTGTTTTCTTCGTGTTGAAAGTTTAATAAATACAACTCAGCCGGAAAACATTACAACGACAACAGACTATTGGCGTGAAAATAGGTTTGTGAAAAAAAAAAAAAAAAAAAAATCTACAAATTGTTGTTTTCTCTCCAGTGATTTTACATGTTTTTGTTTATTTTTTTTTTTAAAAATATTTTTATGTTTGTTGCAAAATTTTTCACAAACCAATACCTTTTATCTTGTAGATCTCAACGCTTTTAAGTTACAGTGGTGCGCGCTCTCTCTCTGTCGTTCTTAGGAATCTGTATTCTTCATTAAATACATTGACTTGTAGTGATGTGATATAATATTAATAAATACAACATACCAAATAGGAGAATTATTAGAATTACTAAGTGCGAAACAGGTCTGCAGTAATTCATTATGGGTGTTTAGTGTATGGAAGCTTCCATATCTTGTACGATGCCATACTACACTGGTGTCTTCATAATACTCTAGCTTCCATACTTCTTACATACATATCAGAATCTTTATTATCAAAAAAATACATTAACATGTTCTTGATATAGTATAAAAACACCATATAATATCGGATAATCATTTAGAGTCAGCAAGTGTGCTAACCCCGCCCAGGAAACAATCGCCAAACGTTCATAATCCGTTGAATTCAATTCGTACATAGTTTACAAGGTGACATCAAAAGAGAGATAGGTTTCCAGCCAGCCTTCAGTTACCGTCACCGTCTTTTGGAACGTGAGCACAAACCAAACATTCACAATTCTACTCGACACATATACATACATACATACATACATGTCTGTGTGTATTGACTCGCGCGTGTGTGTGTCTGCACCTACGCAAAAGTGCACAAAAAAAGATAATAGAGCGTAAAATTTGACATGTATATTCCTAAAGACCACTTGAAAGATACCGTCCTACATAGTTGCATCATTTCTAAAAATGAAAGTCGTCCTTTGGAATTTGTTCCAGAAAACTTTGCTTTCTCCTAGACACTTTCACACGCTGAAGAAACACATGGTCTTTGTTTGCAAACATTCCCTCCTGGGTTGCTCCCACCACGCGCCATTTCCCGCGTCCTGTTTTATTTACGTGCCGTGAAGCGTATGACCTCTTTCACCCACCCTATTCCGGAGTCTGTCTGTTCCTATTACTCATCAGAGCTGTGTGAGAGTAAAGAAAAGCTGAGCTTTCAGTTTTCTTCTTAAGTTTCACAGGCATCGGACAAAGAACTCGAGTGTTAGTCCAGGGATATTTTGGCTCAGATCACAGTCGCGTGTGTTTGTCTCTGTATTCAAAGTATACATAATTTGGCGCAGAATCGTAGACCTTATCTGCTCCACATAAGCAGGTCGCTAAGAGCCTAAATAGGGCGTCGTTAGTACTGCATATACTTGCTGGGTCCATTGTCACAGATGGAAATAGTGCCGCAGTAATCATCCACTTTTGCCCCTCCCCATCTAGAGTATACTTTTGCTACATGAACGAAAGGATTCATCAGTTTAATGTGACTTTCACATTAAAGAACGATAGTACGGAACATATCAATATATACCATGTCTCTCCGATAGCCTTGATCAGTTGCCAGAAATCTATCTGAATTCACTAGCTCGTTATCTTAAGATTTCTCGTACAGAGTGAAAATTAATAGATTCCGTGCAGTTTCATTTTTCTGATTGCGGTAATTTATATACTAGATTAAAGTGATTTAGTGTGTTTGAAGTTTTCAATATATATTTCACTGAAATTTTCTGTGCTAATTAAATAACTTATAGCTAACTTTCCAGCCGTAAAGTAAATTTAATTACTTGCTATTTTTTTCAGTAAGAGATGTTTTAAATTGACTAGTACATACATTAAATAACTGTCTACTGACGGCATATATTATTTACTTCTATCCATTTTATGTAATTTTTTAAAATGACTAGTGTTCATATCACGCTTTAACAGAATGATAGGATAAGCTAGACACGTGTGTTTTAAAATCTAATTTATAACAGTGGTGAAGAGGTCCTATTTTAACACGGGTTAGATATGATA
Source organism: Oreohelix idahoensis (assembly GCA_024509875.1). Classification (NCBI taxonomy): domain Eukaryota; kingdom Metazoa; phylum Mollusca; class Gastropoda; order Stylommatophora; family Oreohelicidae; genus Oreohelix; species Oreohelix idahoensis. The sequence goes on along the minus strand of JAMPIV010007314.1, from coordinate 61,236 downwards.
TTGATAATTTGGTTAAATGTTTATATTCTCTTTTATATAGGCTGGTCAAAACCTGAGTACTAGCGGCTTTTCTTATGGCCATATGAACTTATGATCATACGAACTTATAATATTATAAGCATCCAAGAATATTTAATATTGATGAGCTTCTTGCTGTGACCTGTGCGGTCCAATTTTCCTCATTTTCCTGAGAGAAACCAGAATAGAACCATTGAATTATAATATTAACTGGGCCAGAACTATTACCAGATTTACTTTTATATATATATATATATATATATATATATATATATATATATATATATATATATATATATATATATATATATATATATATATATATATATATATATATATATATATGCCGGTAAAGGCAAGCACTCTTAACCACTGTGCCATCAACATGATGGTAATAAATGTTATTTTACTGTTCATTAAGGACCCACTCTGTCGATATTGTATCAGTGCCGTCTTTTCTGTTGAGCTTTTATGTTAAACTGAAGGCCATGATTTGTACCAAGTCTTCCTGTCACGTGCCATCAGCTCAAGGTCTTTCCATGTCGTCTTCATCCCTTTCATGTGTATCTCCAGTTCTTTTCCCCACGTGTTCTTTGGTTTCCCTCTACCTCTCTTACCCTGGGGATTCCAGGACAAGGACTGCCTTGTCGTGCTATTAACAGGTTTCCTCAGTTGTGTGTACAACCCACCTCCAGTGTCTTCTGCTTATCTCTTGTTCCACTTGCACTTGTCTGGTTCTTGACATCAGTTCCACATTAGTGAACATGTACCGGTTCAATCATTCTGTTCTGCGCAAGCGCTCCCTTAAGAACGCATGACACCCTGTATAGACCGAGGACTAGAATGGAACCAGGCCAGGAGGAAGACAGTTGATAGGATAGTATGGCGCTCTCTCTTCCAAACCTCTACACCTCACGGTAGAAGAGGAACGACTAAGTAAGTAAGACATCCTATATAGAAAAATATACAACTGAAATTACGTCCTTGACCCTGGAAAACGGCAGTGTGGACAAAAATAGGTCGTGCACGTATTACTATCACAGAGGGCAAAGAAGCGGCCAATGTTACGACTATAAGGTCTTCGTCTGGGACAAATAACGAAAGCAGTAGAGAAAAGAAGATGAGAAAACATATAACAACGGAAATCAATCATTGACTGAAGGTTGTTTATTGATAAATAAACATATTTAGACAGTTTTCACAGCCTTTGTTAGAAGACTATTTTGCTTACGATTTCCTTATTTCCATGCATAATTACTCATCAATGATTTTTTATAATTTACGTAAAGCAGCGTCACTTGGTAGCACAGGAAACGTTTCGGGGAGTGGAAAGTCTGCATGGGGCTAGCAACATCATCATCTAAAACGAATTGCGACAGAAACCACCAGTACTAAACAAAAACCCCACAAATAAGATGTTTGACCTTGTGTCGTTGCAAGCCGTTAGTTCTTATGATAAAATTTGGCATTAATATTTAATACTTTTTCGCGATGAAATATATTAATCCTGTTTGTTCGCATGAAGGAATGAACGAATATCCATATTGCCCTCATTCAGAAGCTTCAGGCTACCACTGCTGTTGGCTCCATGACCGAGCCAGCGAAAAATGCTCTGCTTCTGCTCTTGCAATGTAGAAATATGTTCGCTTTCGCCATGAAGTATGTCCCATTCTTTCGCGGGTCATTCCACAGTTTTGTTCTGTTTCTTTTTGCCTCTCTCTCTGTTTCTTTGTATCTATCTATCAATGTATCTATTTGTCTGTCTGTCTGGTCACGTCCTGTCCTGTCTGTCTGTCTGGCCATGTCCTGTCTGTCTGTCTGGTCATGTCCAGTCTGTTTATCTGGTCTTATCTGTCTGTCTGTCTTATCTCTCAATCGCTCGGTTTCTTATCTCTCAGTCGATCTCTTCTATCTAATTAAGTTCGTTACCATTTTAACGCGGAAAAGGGGAGAGTGGGTATATTGACTAAGGCAAAGAAATATAATTTACATAAAGTAAAGTCTAAGAAACAATAGTATGCACGTTTTGTTAATCTGTGAATATAGACGGTGACTTTATCATTAAGAGGCTTCCGATAAAGCTAAGAACGGACATGTTTGCTCAGGAACACTGGAAAAAAATTCTTAATTGGAACAAAGATGTTTGCTGATCCAAAATATAATTGTGGACTGCGTCTGCGGAGATTTCTGGTCTTTGACGCTGGGCAGATTGTTATAGTTGGACTGCGCGTACGCTATCACAGTAATGGATTGTGAGTGTGTATAGCTGTAGGATTTTTCACAAAGACACGCATGAACCAATTTTTTTGTGTCAATAGAGATGAGAAGAGCTTTAAAGAGACATCACATTTGTTGCAGTGTTTACGTTCTGTAGACACGTGGGCACGTCCTGGAGAAGGACAAATTAGAGGTGGGGGGGGGGGGGGGGCAGCTCCAGTGGTGGCTCGATACTACACATGGAGCGGAAAGGAAAATAATGATGATTCAAGACACGAATTACCACAGAAAATGACGAGACGTGATCGCCAACCCTAATCTGCTCGACACTTGGTGGTAACTTTCGGCAGAATATAACCAGCTACTGGCGATAATACAACTACAGCTGACGATAATACAACTGCAGCTGGCGGTAATACAATTACAGCTAGCGATAATACAGCTACAGGTAGCGATAATACAATTACAGCTAGTTAGCGATAACACAACTACAGCTATAATGACATTTAAATTGATACGTGTTGCTGTCATTTTCGACGGAGTCATCTGTCAAGTTATTTGCTTATGTTTGTATCATAAGTATAATTGTGTCTTTACCTGCGATGTCAGGTTGATTAGGGGTTGTCTTCCCTTGTTTATTCATTCATTGTGTTTGACCTTTAGGGTCAGAGGTTGACAGTTCGGCGTGGGCCTATGGGAAGGTTTTTTAAGCGGGAGTGAGATATACTTCCGGGAAGCCGGGAGGTCCTGTTTTTCTGAAGGGACCAAGAGTCCATTGTTTTTCGGGGAGAATCTTCGAAGTAACTGCTATGGCAGTTTTCCCCAGTGAATCTCTGTGCGTCGGGATGACGACAGAATTCCTTGTGTAGTTCTGAGGATTCATTTACCAGGTAATACCGACCTTTATGCATTATTACGCTTTTCGGTGGCAGAACATGTAAAGGATTACCTAGGGTGAACAGCAGCTCACTGATCCGCCATTTCAGAACTTATATATTTGTGCTCGAGGTAGCCATCCAAGACTGTTAGTCTTATATTGTCCAGAAATCCAGTGACGAAGATATATTGTGGGAGCCGCAGATTGGCGGAACTTCTATCTACAATAAGTAGTACTGCAGGGTTGGTGATAACCTATTTAACAGAAGTACACGGCCGACGTTAGGACGAGGCCTGTGCTTCCGGCTATTATACTACAGCCTGATATGTGCAATTGGCAGGGAGTGCCAAGTTGCACCTGTGTGTCAAGGTAACTAAGGCATCTGACGCGTTTAGTCAGAGACGCCAAGGGCGACGCTACGAACTGTCATTATTGAAGAACTTTGCTATTGACCATGCACGTCTATTCTGATGTTTACCTTTTTGAATGCCAAATGTATACCTATCGATGTCAGGTCAGCATGACCTTGTTACACTGACTGTTCCTGTTGATATTATGTGTGTTCCCGTCAATAAATGTCTTGAAACATGCCTGCAGTGTCAAAGCATCCTTGATTACTGCATGTGAGAGTATGGGTTGCAGGATCTACATCTATACGAGCCTAAACACATTCGCGTCTTCATTCGCACCCACACTCAACTCATCATACGCTCGCACTACACATCTAACAACATGTACACTGTCTTGGGCCAGTGATCACCTCAACAAGAAAAAAAGACAGTTACATTTCTGGTGGACCAGTTACGTGGGCTCTTATGATACATTTCTTGTCGCCAATGTGGCCTAGAAACTTACATTTCTGATGGACCAGATCTGTGGGTTTAAAAAGAACAGAGCGAGCATTTGACATTATTGTTGACATTTATGGATTCAGAAATTTACATTCCTGGTTGGCTGTTACATGTATGATGTCTCCAGTTTTGTCGAGAAAGTTACAAGAAGGACAAGTACACATTACACTTCTGATCTGTGGGTCTAAGCTACACACGGGACAGCCGTAACACACAACGCTAATTCTACACTTGCAAGTTTTGGCTACAACAGGACAGATATAGGTCATCAACGGTTGACACAAATAAACAGTACGAGCATTTATATTATAATGCTACATAAAGCATAACAAGACAAGTACTGAAGTGAACTACTAGGCATTTGCTACGTGGACCATAACTGCATAGAAGGCGGGTTCCTATTGTAAACAGTACTGCGGGTTGTTACACGTTTCATTCAACAACAGACTTTTCTAGGTCAGAGTATTCAATCTACATTGTTGGAGGTCAAGTGTCTGTAAACAGTACGTGAAATTGTAAACATTCAATGTGCAAGCCCTAATTTGAGAAGGTCATAGTAACTTTGGTTCGTGAATACCACTTTATGTTACAGTGGATTTGACGTTCAGTGCGCGTTTGACATTTCGTTTCTGTGTTCGCAAGGAGCAAGAAATTTATTTTAGTTTCAGCTGTGACTGAACTTGTTCTGCAACACATTGAAATTGATTGCTATATGTTTATGTCACTTCTACTGTTTTGTGTATTTTTCTGCGGGTTTTTCGGTTGGTGGGTCTTACGGTAAATATGCCACTTGATCGAGGCTTACTGTAAGCGGTCTGTAGGTGCAAATTTTCTTAATTTGGAAATTTGCTAGTGACAATTGGTCGCTATTGATGTTAGCTGTGATGTAATTGTACTTAACGTTGTTTTTGTAATATTTTGTCTGTTTTTCAGTTTTGATTGTCGATTTGTTTTGTTTGTATTCTGTAGGTCTCTCCTTTCTTGTGTATTTCTCTACACATTTTTGGTTAAAACAGTGTTGCCATTTGTATTGTTTTGTATTTTTGTCTTTGTATTTTTTTTTTTTGGTTGTACTACATTACTGTCATGCACAGTCTACATACACATACTTGGTCATGTTTTGATATTATTGATAAGGTAGACTCTTCATATAGAGTTTGTTAAATAATATTATATAAGATATTTATACAAGTTCTTTGATAAAAGACTTGTTATCTACAAAGATTGAGACAGCAAAATAAAGTGAAGTGAGTATACAAGTCTAGCATTTCAGACTTGTCTCCCATTGAAGTGGGATAAGGTAATTTATTTAATTTTTTTTCAGGTTTCTGATCTCATTAGACAGAATGTCTACATTGGATTTCTTCATCCAGCAAGGGTTGACCCTTGGTAAGTCTGGTAAAGAATTGGAAGAATATTCATCTGCTCAATTCGCCATTGCATTAAAGTCAGAAGAAAAGAAACAAAAAGAGGAAATTAAATTGAAAGCAGAAGCTGAACTAAAGAAGCTAGAAGCTGAGAATAGAAGATTAGAACTTGAAGAAAGAAGGTATCAAAGAGAGGCTGGGGAGAGAAAAGCTCAAGCTGCTGCTGAGGAGAGGAAAGCTCAAGCTGCAGCTGATGAAAGAAAATTCCAGATGGAAATGGAAGACAAAAAACTTCAAGCTGCTGCAGAGGAAAAAAAAACTTCAAGCTGCTGCTGAGGCTGAAATTAGAAAAATGGAACATGAGGAAAGAAAACAGAAGATGGAACTTGATGAAAAACTCGCAATTTTGGAGTTAGAGAAATTGAAATTGGCGAGTACGGGTGCTCAGCAAACAACTTCGAGTACGACAAAGGAGTTTGTTAGTAGGATTAAATTGCCTCATTTCAATCCTTTAAAGGATGACGTAGCAGATTATCTAGATAGATTCCAATTTTTGTGCGATACGCATAACATAAAAAAAGGAAAAATATGTTGAACAACTGATGCCATTTTTTACAGGTGACACAGTGACTACTCTTATGACAATAGACGAACATGAGAGGACTAATTATGATGTTGTCAGGGCAGCATTACTAAAGAAATACCAATTAAAACAAGAAGACTATCGTCTTCGTTTTAGGACAATGTTGCCAGAAAATGGAGTAGATTTCTCTGATTTTGTTACAAAGATACGTCGTACATTTACACGATGGGTTGAGTTGTCTCAGATTGAGAAAACATATGAAGGTCTAATGGACTTATTATTGCGAGATAAGGTTTTGTCATCTGTTAATGATTTTTTTCTTGCATTCCTTCATGAGCGTAAGCCTAAAAACTTAAAAGAAATGGAGGAATACTGTTGTCAGTATGCCACAGCACATCCCCATGCTACAGTTAGCAATTCTAAAGTGAAAGAAGGGTTTGCCAGCTGCTTCGGCAACACCATATGGCCCTAATTTCAGAAAAAAATTTCAGGGTGCTCAACAAAATTGGAATAGGGGAAGTAATCAAAATTACACTCAGAAGCGGAGTAATCCAACACATGATGGTTCTTCGTCTATGCAGTGGAGACAAGATGGTAGTTCTCGTAATTTTAGTGGTAATAATTTGAGACACTTTCGTAAAGGCTATCCAAATAATAACTATTCAAATTTTCGAGGTAATCATTCTCGACGTCAAGATTATGACGATGGTGAATTTAGAAACCGGGATTCAAACCGGAATGATGATTACAATAGGCAATATGATAACAATTACAGGGGAAATGATAGTCGAAATAATTACAGGGGAAATGATAGTCGAAATAATTACAGGGGAAATGATAGTCAAAATAATTACAGGGGAAATGATAATCGAGGTAGACCTAGTGTTAACAAGAAAAGACCTTACCAACAGGCAAACTCTGCACAACAAGAGTTTGATGGAGCCTGTAATACAGCAAATGATAGTGGTAACTCTAGGGCTATCACTGGTTGTGCTTTCGATTTTGGGAGAGCAACTGAATGCCCCCAATGCTTAACATTGTTTGACTCATCAACTGTATCTACGCTAAGTTGTGGTCACCCTCTTCCTGCTCTACCTGCTACAGTTGCGCATGATGGGAGAGGATCTCTCATCTTACATAAAGGTCTAATAAATGATAGGCTAGTCTCAGTACTTTTCGATTCGGGATGTACTACCGTCGGGGTTAAGGAGTCTCTGATAGATCCTTGCTGTGCCACTGGAAAAACAATCAAATGTGTTACATTTGGTGGTACTATGGAAAGCTATCCTACTGCTATTATTAGGATTGACACTCCTTTCTTCACAGGAGATGTCCATGCATGTCTTCTTCCTAATCCTATTGCGGATCTTATAATCGGTCGTATTCATGGGGTTAAGGAATGCACCCCGCAACAAATTTCTAGTTGGGAAGAAAAAAACATTCAAACGGTCAATGCAGTGGTGACAAGAGCTCAAGCTCTTAATCCCCCAACTTCATCTGATAATAGTAATGAAGTTGATAGCCAAGACGAGCACTTGGTGATTTCCCATGACTCGTTTGTTAAACGTCAAGAAGAGGATCCTTCTTTGAAGAAATACTTCCTTCTTGCAAAGAAAGGGGATCCCAATCAAAATACGAATCACAAATCGTATATCACTATGAAGAATGGTATATTGGTACGAATGGTACAACACTCGGACAAGTCTATGCACTCGCAAATTCTTGTTCCTAAGTGTATGAGAGCCTTAATTCTTCGGCATGCACACGATTCTCAGTGTGCGGGACACATGGGTTTTTCCAGAACTAAAACTAGAGTCCTTGCGTCATTCTTTTGGCCATTCGTGAATAAAGACATCCGAATTTATTGCCGATCTTGCAAAATTTGTCAAGAGGTCAAGTCTAGGGGTCCGAGACATGCTGCTCCTATTCAGGCTGCAGATATTCCGATTCGGCCGTTTCAGAAAATGGCTATAGACATCATTGGTCCGTTCAAAATTAAGTCAGCCAGAGGACACCAATTTATCCTCACTTGCGTGGACATGTGCACGCGTTGGCCAGAGGCTATTCCTCTGAAGAGCATATCAACTGTCGATATCGCTGATGCTCTTTGGCTCGTATTTTCTCGTCTGGGATTCCCCGGAGAAATACTGTCGGATCACGGCACTCAGTTAATTTCGGACGTTATGTCTCAGGTAATGGCTACGCTAGACATTAAAAGGTCTCTCAGTAGTATTTATCATCCAATGTCCAATGGATTGGTAGAACGTCTTAACAGGACACTAAAGAACTTACTTGGCAAGATAACGGAGGATCATCCTGAAGATTGGGACAGGGTTTTACCTGCAGTCCTCTTTGCCTATAGAGAGGTTCCCAACGAGCATACAGGGTTTTCTCCTTTCGAACTTGTCTTTGGCGCGCAACCGCGCGGGCCAATGTCCTTGTTACACGATTTGATAACTTCCGATAATATTGACGATGATACACAATCGTCATATGAATATGTTATAGCTCTTAGAGAAAAGATTATCGAATCGTGCAGGTTAGCAACTTCATCTTCCGAATTTGCGAAAGAAAAAGCTAGGCGATTTGCTAATAAGAAAAGACGCCTACGTCAACTTTGTCCTGGAGACAAAGCATATGTCTTACTGCCCTCAAGAGAGAATAGACTTCTCATTTCTTGGAAGGGTCCATACACTATAGTCTCGAAAATTTCTGATGTCGACTATATTGTCGATGTGGATGGAAGGCATAAAACCTTCCATATAAATATGTTAACAGAGTTTATTGAACGTCCAGACTATTTACAGCCTATTTTCCAGGCGACGGACGACTCTCCAGTTCAACATGGTCACATCTCATCCCTGTCCGTTATACAGGATGAGGAAACTATTTTTTCTGACGTGAACTTACCTCTTCCTACGATTCCACTTATTTCAACGGAATCGTGGAGAGACGTTACAGTCTCTTCTAACTTGTCTTTTGAGGAACAACGTCAAGTATCCTCTACGTTACAATCATATCAGGATGTCCTTACCGACATTCCTGGACACACAGATGTCATAGAACATGACATCATACTTACTGATCGTAATCAGATCAGAGTAAGACCATACCCAATACCTATTCATTTTCAAGCACAAGTCGAGAAAGAATTGGATGAAATGATTCAACTACAATTGAACCATCCACTTCAGCTTATTCTTCGTCGATAGTTATTGTTCGAAAGAAAGACAATAACATACGTCTTTGCGTTGATTATCGCAAATTAAATCAAGTTACGAAGTTCGATGCTGAACCTATGCCGTTATTAGATGATCTACTTATTAGACTTTCTAAAGCTAAATTCTTTACTAAACTAGACTTGTCGAAAGGTTATTGGCAAGTCCCATTGACGGAACACGCCAAACCTCTCACTGCTTTTTTGACACCTAGGGGTCTGTTTCAATGGAATTTTATGCCTTTCGGGCTTATGAACGCCCCAGCGACTTTCGTACGCATGATGCGACGAATTCTATCAGATCGTGCAGATGTCATTGCATATTTAGACGACATCTGTCTTTTCAGCGATACTTGGGAAGAACACTATGTGGGTCTGAAGGAATTGCTATCTACTCTACGTGAGCATAGTTTGACTGCTAAACCCTCTAAAGCTTTTGTTGGGTTTAGTGAAATTTCCTTCCTAGGTCATCGAGTTGGTCATGGTCTGTTGAAGACAGAGGACCAAAACATTTCAAAGATATTAAATATCTCGGTTCCGAAGACAAAAAAGCAAGTGCGTAGTCTCTTGGGATTGATACAATTCTATGGAAGATTCATTGAGAATCTGTCCTCCATTATGGCACCACTTTCAACGTTATTGAAAAAAGGTTCTCCTAATATGGTGCGTTGGTCCCAAGAATGCCAATCTTCATTGGATCAGGTTAAGAATTTGTTCTCATCTCATCCTATCTTAAGACTACCGACGATTGATAAGACTTTTGTCCTTCGTAGTGATGCCTCTTCCACTGGCATTGGAGCGGCACTAATGCAGGAATATTCAGGAACTCTGCATCCTGTAATGTATATTTCTAGGAAGCTGAATGCGGCAGAAAGGAATTACTCGGTTTTGGACCGTGAATTGTTGGCTATGGTTTGGTCCATTCTTAAGCTACAAAGGTTCCTTCTGGGCGCGCATTTCTTTATGGAAACCGACCAAAAAGCTCTTACGGCTATGCAAAGTAAGGATTTGAAGAGCTCGAGATCTACTCGTTATGCTATTGCTCTTCAGCCTTTCCATTTCACGGTGCGAGCTATCCGTGGTTCGGATAATGTGATGGCGGACATATTGTCTAGATGCCCACATGATTCCAGTTAAATCTTGTGTCCTAGTTTTTCCTGATATATTTTCAGACTTAGGTCTGTCCTTAATATCATAATATGTTGTAATACAAATGTATTTGGATGATGTTTAGATAATTTAACAAATTTCATTTTGTCCATCCATCAGTGATATGTTGCTAAAATAGCATTGACATTTGTATATTGCTATGATTATATTATTTAGTAATGTTTGATATATGATTGGTATTGCCAGCAACTTAGGTTTCTTGAATGGTATCCCTTAGTTTGTTTGGCTTAAAGGAAATATTTTCTCCTATGTTGGGAGATGATTTGTACCCTCTTCTATTGTACCTGATATTAGGTTCATTGTTTGCATGAGCACAGAAGTGATACTGGTGCTATCTTGCTCATGAACATATTAAAAAAAAAAAATTGCTTTTTTTTTTTTTTTACAGGGGGGTGGTAGTAATGTTGCTGTCATTTTCGACGGAGTCATCTGTCAAGTTATTTGCTTATGTTTGTATCATAAGTATAATTGTGTCTTTACCTGCGATGTCAGGTTGATTAGGGGTTGTCTTCCCTTGTTTATTCATTCATTGTGTTTGACCTTTAGGGTCAGAGGTTGACAGTTCGGCGTGGGCCTATGGGAAGGTTTTTTAAGCGGGAGTGAGATATACTTCCGGGAAGCCGGGAGGTCCTGTTTTTCTGAAGGGACCAAGAGTCCATTGTTTTTCGGGGAGAATCTTCGAAGTAACTGCTATGGCAGTTTTCCCCAGTGAATCTCTGTGCGTCGGGATGACGACAGAATTCCTTGTGTAGTTCTGAGGATTCATTTACCAGGTAATACCGACCTTTATGCATTATTACGCTTTTCGGTGGCAGAACATGTAAAGGATTACCTAGGGTGAACAGCAGCTCACTGATCCGCCATTTCAGAACTTATATATTTGTGCTCGAGGTAGCCATCCAAGACTGTTAGTCTTATATTGTCCAGAAATCCAGTGACGAAGATATATTGTGGGAGCCGCAGATTGGCGGAACTTCTATCTACAATAAGTAGTACTGCAGGGTTGGTGATAACCTATTTAACAGAAGTACACGGCCGACGTTAGGACGAGGCCTGTGCTTCCGGCTATTATACTACAGCCTGATATGTGCAATTGGCAGGGAGTGCCAAGTTGCACCTGTGTGTCAAGGTAACTAAGGCATCTGACGCGTTTAGTCAGAGACGCCAAGGGCGACGCTACGAACTGTCATTATTGAAGAACTTTGCTATTGACCATGCACGTCTATTCTGATGTTTACCTTTTTGAATGCCAAATGTATACCTATCGATGTCAGGTCAGCATGACCTTGTTACACTGACTGTTCCTGTTGATATTATGTGTGTTCCCGTCAATAAATGTCTTGAAACATGCCTGCAGTGTCAAAGCATCCTTGATTACTGCATGTGAGAGTATGGGTTGCAGGATCTACATCTATACGAGCCTAAACACATTCGCGTCTTCATTCGCACCCACACTCAACTCATCATACGCTCGCACTACACATCTAACAACATGTACACTGTCTTGGGCCAGTGATCACCTCAACAAGAAAAAAAGACAGTTACAATACGTTTGTTAGGAACAGCATTAGTGAGCGTTACATGTTGAGCGGTGTAACCTGCATCAAGGGTCAGAGCGGCATCAACAAATTCAGCGTTGACTGCACTTGACTTTTCGTGTCTGCCAACGCCCTTCCACATAACCAAGTTCTCATCTAGCGTTTATAACCATCAGGGCCTGTTGTCTTTCTGTGTGACTGACTGTACGAATGCGGTGATGCGTTAGTGCGCGACATAGTAAAAAGGTGAAGGTAGTTCCATGACAAATACTGCCGAAGGGGAGTGCAGTGTTGGGAGTCTAACCACTGTGCCAATCCACTTGGTGAGTATAAAGGATTTATGTGAGCATGCGATTGGCATAGTAGTTAAATCGCTTGCCTTTCACGACAAAGTTACCTGGTTCCGGGTCCGAAACCTAGTACCGTCACTGTACTCAGCTGGTAATAGGTACCTGACTCTGTTCTTGAGTTAGGCGATGGCAAAGGCAGCGAGGAAGGGAACTGGTCACACGACCTCATAAAGCTGAACTTAGTCTAGTGTACTGAAGTTTCTAACACTTCACTCCCTTACTAGGAGGGAGTTGATAACTGTACGAGTGAGTGCGTGTGGGTTTGTGGGAACAAATTTTATATTCAAAGGTTTGGGAATTGGACGCTCAGACTTATTTAACATTCTGTCCTTCCTTCCATCTGATATCCTCTTATCTATTCATTATCACTTGTATGGGTGCGTGAATAAGACAGTGAGTGAGCGAATTACTGTGCGAGTCAGTGTGGGCGTGAGTAAATAATTGTGCGAATGAGTGATTGAGCAAATAACTTCGATTCAGTGTTGGCGTGAGTGAGTAAATAATTGTGCGAATGATTGATTGAGCGAAATGTTGTCGAGTCAGTGTGTGCATGAGTGAGTAAATAATTGTGCGAATGATGATTGAGCGAAATGCTGTCGAGTCAGTGTGTGCGTGAGTGAATATGATTGACAGTGTGTCTGAGTGACGTGTGATGTTGAGGTATTAAGTGCATGTCTTACATCTCAACCCAAAGAACCTCTTCAGACGACGTTAAGTGTGTGACTGCCTAATTAGGAAAGATCACAAACGGCTCAAGGATTTCTCGCGAGACACACACAGCTTCTGTTTTCTTTGAGATCATCAAAGAACACTAGTCAAACACACAGCTTCCTTGGATGGGGTTTCAGGATCTCATATATCGTACTTTTGACATCATCATAAGCTGGCTGAGCCTCGTGTAGTGCCGGGGGAGACAAAGAAAGGAAATGACTATTGCTCTCTCAAGTATGTCGTAGGAGGCGACTTATATCAGGTTGTGCATGGGACTGGCAAACTCATCATGTAAAACATTGCCACAGAAACATCAACTGCACGAGAACATAAATGTTTTTGTGCAGGCGTCCTATAAGGGAATCAACTGAATTGATGGCTCCATGCTCTGTAAGGAACGAAATTTGTAATGAGGGTGATGAACATGATGATGATGATAAATATGATGGGCCGTATTTTGCAAAGCATCATAAGCTGTCTGAAGATTTTACGACAGGGGTTATCAGTGTCACACCTATCATGGTAAACAGGCATGTCGTACAAGGCGACTAGTTTGAAATTTTCCCATGTGGCTGACAACCTCTCATGGTGTCAAACAAATTGCTACAGAAACCACTGCATACTTTAGTGCTGGCTTCTTGCATAGGGAGCCGCTACTGTCGTGGCTCTATGCTGCTTAAGGAGCCGCTACTGTCGTGGCTCTATGCTGCTTAAGGAGCCGCTACTGTCGTGGCTCTATGCTGCTTAAGGAGCCGCTACTGTCGTGGCTCTATGCTGCTTATGGAGCCGCTACTGTCGTGGCTCTATGCTGCTTAAGGAGCCGCTACTGTCGTGGCTCTATGCTGCTTAAGGAGCCGCTACTGTCGTGGCTCTATGCTGCTTAAGGAGCCGCTACTGTCGTGGCTCTATGCTGCTTAAGGAGCCGCTACTGTCGTAGCTCTATGCTGCTTAAGGAACAAAAAGGGTGTGATGGTGGTGTTATATTTGATATTCAGGATTTATTCTCTTGCCATGATGACGCGTTCATCATCACAATTTCTATGTTCACTCTTTGTGGAGCAAGGATCCACCAGTGCAACCAGGCACCTTGCAGGAAGCTTGACCTAATTCATGTATGTGTTTTCACAGTCGGTGTTTTTGTAGCAGTTAGTTTTATATGACGAGGTTGCCAGCACTGCACCCAACCTCAGATTAGTCGCCTCATGATAAAACCGCATGGAGCAGTGACCTTATTCTTGCTGTGTCTCAGTGACCCTCGGGAACTACACGGGCCTGGCGATAAATTACAACATACTCCTTTGATTTTTGTTGACTGCTCACTTCTGCCTCTGTCGTACTCTTGTCAGATTTGCTCCGTCTTTCCGTGCATTACAGTTTTCTACGAAGTATTCTGTCTCATTACATTACATCGTTGTGCCCCTGGAATTTTGCGCCATGAAGTTCTTGTATTCACATAGCGTACTCTCTGAAGCACTGATCTTCGCTTTACACTCTCCAGTTTGTATCCCGCTGATATATGTGCGTGCGCGCGTGCGTTTCAAGTCATAGTTTTAGGTTGACTCCTGGGGAAATACTGGGTCACATCTTTGCTAACACGGTTTGTAAAAAGATAAAATTCTGCCCTAGATTAAGTCGCTTCCGGCCGACTTCCGTAGTCGGAAAGATTTAAGTCCAAAGTTGTTCTCTCTCTCTCTCCCCTCTCTTTCCCTCTCCCCCATGGAAACTCAATCTTTCTTCTACCACAGAGGTCCTCAGAATTGTATACAGCTGGCGTACTTAAGATTCAGAGATGAGCCCGGAGCACCAATATTTAACATACGACAGTGTTCGTTATTTTCAGAATATATTAATATACTGTTTTCAGCCAACACATCCTGCATTGTACAAAGAGTCAGTCGCCTGGTCATTCCGTACTGTAGTGCGCTTCCAGTAACAACAAATAATTACTGTCATTATTTCTTCTGAACATTTTTAAAGAGCCGAGGTTCTCAACTTTTATTGAACAGTGACACACTAGCAGACATGCGCGATTGGTCGAATCCGTTTATGGATCGGCGCTTTGTGGGTTTTTAATATAGGAGAAATCTTAATATCACAACATACCGCCCATTTCATTTTCTTTAGTGGTTTGACTTCTTGTGGCGAAGCTCGTCTCTTTCTGCAGTATAAGAAGTCCTTCGTGGTCGTAAGAGCACAGTTGCCGGTCAGAGAGAGAGAGAGAGAGAGAGAGAGAGAGAGAGAGAGAGAGAGAGAGAGAGAGAGAGAGAGAGAGAGAGAGAGAGAGAGATTCTACGTCTAAATGCAAATGCAGCTTTGGTGAACACCCTGAAAAGGATTGCGAATGATTATCAATCAGTTGTGATAATCCCTGAAAAGGGCTGGTTCTGAGGACTCGCCACGGGTACGGGTGAGATCCCGAGAATGAAGTCGATGTGAGTTATTAACACTTTGTGGTCCGTTACTTCACACTAGTGTGTCACGACAACACAGTTTGGGAGCCTCTGTTTTAAAAAGTTCTGTAGAAAATAATTATGATTTCGCATTTCATTGAAAGAAAAAAACGAAAGATTCATTGTATTTAAGGCATGTCCAGATACAACCCATGCATCATCATTAACGTTATAGTGTACGCAGCATCAGCATAGCTAGCAATCATTTGCAGGACAAATCTTATTCAGTACTTCGATGTGGTAGCAGATGAATACTAAATGTGCTTTTCAGGGCTTAGCAGCTATCAACGCTGTACTAGAGTTGACAGAGTTTGCTTATATTTGAATGGCTATATCGGTGTTATATACCCAACGGACCAGTCTAGGATGAAAGGACGTGCCTTGCCACAAGAAGGCAAAAACTTCAAGGGAAAAATAGAGAAAACACATCTGGAGACGAGAATTGGAGACGCTGACTTCTAAAGATAAAGAAGATAGATAAGAGCTTGAGTGGCTGACACAAGACATGAGAACATGGCTGGAACTGCTGTGGACCCTATACTCCACAGGATATGAAGGATAATGAATGACTAAACTATACCATGCTGCATTTTCATTTTTGTTGTAGTAGTCCGCTTTCAGAAATGAACTCAGAAACTTGGAGGAATTTTTGTGCTGTTGTTTTGTTGCTGAAGTTGGTAGTTGGAGTTGCATTTTTGGAGTTGAAAGACAAAAATTAAATTTAATGAAGGAAAATGCTCGTCTGCAGATAGCATAGAAGCAGATAAATAAAAGATTTATGAAATCGTTTCTTTTCCCTTTTAAGTCTTCTTCTTTGATCGTTAGCCGCCGCCCGCAAAGCAGTCAGTGACCATCACGCCTGGTGGCGTCTTGTAGGGCAACAACAAATTGATTCCACTTTGCTCGGTCGGTGACCATCCTTCGTACAGTGCCCCAACTCTGGTTAATTCTTTGCATCTCAGCCTCCACAGTCCTCCGCCAGGTTGTTTTTGGTCGGCCTCTCTTTCGTTTTCCTTCAGGGGTCTATAGCATAGCTGTTCTTATGATGGCATCGGGGTCTCTTCTGAGGACATGGCCAACCCAGCTCCAGCGTCTGCCAGCTATGATGGTGTGCATGTCCTCTTGCTTGCTCCGAGTAAGCAGATCTTGGTTGGTGATGGTATTCTGCCAAAAGATTAGGAGAATTTTTCTTAGGCATGTTGTGTGAAAAGAGGACAATTTCGACATTTCCTTCTCTGTAACTCTCCAGCATTCCGCACCATAGAGAAGCACAGAAAGCACACAGCTCTGATATAATCTTAATTTTGTGCTTGTGCTGTACTGAGAGGACTTCCAGATGTGGTTTAGACTAAAAAAGGCTGTTCTTGCTTTGTTCATTCTGTTGTTGTCTTTGCTTGCTCCGCCGTCTGGTGTTACTATGCATCCTAGGTATGTGAAGGTGTCTGTCTGTTCCAGTTGCTGATTCCTTACTGATATGGGCTCAGGGTTGCTCACATTGAGCGTCATGACCTCTGTCTTCTTTAGATTTATCTTTTTAAGTAGCTATTTATTAATCTGATGAGTAGTATAAGTTTTGTTGCTGCACGTCTTAATGGTCGCCTCTCTCTCTGTCTCTATCTCTCCCCCTCCCCTCTCTCTCTCTCCTCCCTATAAAAAATGTATATATAATGATGTGTTACTGATTGCAGAGACAAAAAAGAAATCAGTAACATATCAGGGGTTGGTCTGACAAAAGGAAGGGGAAAAAAATTATAGCAGTCACATTCCGTACCGGATAATCCGTGTCCTGTTCGACTGTCACGACTGGTCAACGGAGATCTGAAAAACCAGTATGAGACTGATGTTGGCTTTCTCACTTGGTCAAATAAAGAACAGACTGTGTGATGTCCTGGTCGTACCATCTCAGCCTCGCCGTCTTAAAAAAAGAAAAACGAAAAAAGACTGGTGGCGTTATGGGGAGGGGTTAGATATTTTTCTTGTTGATAGTTTTGTCTCGTTTTTGCGAGGCGCGCCCCATTCAGTATAGACCCAAGCTCCGTCGCTTATTTTGGGGCGCATGTCCCAAAAAAAAAAAAAAAAAAACAATTAAGACCATGTCGGAACAGGAGCTGAAGTGACAAATTTAATAGATATGCCTGTCAAGCTCTGGTTCTTTAATCATTGTGTTTAATGTTGCGGATGAAGTAAAAACTGCAGCAGCTTAAAATCGTTCGTGTTGTTTCAACAAACAAACAAAAATACAAACAAACAACAACAACAATGTTTAGGGTGGTCAGAAAGAAACGCAACCCATTAAACTTGGAGTTGCTGTTTAGATTCCCCCTTACGGTTTTGTAACTTCTGTGTAACTTTCACCAATTCTTTCTTGAAATGCTGTATTGACACGTTTGGACTTAAGAACCCCCTCAATCTGAAAGAAAAGCCAACGGTTTGAATAATATATACATTATAAGTGGGTTCCTGTAACTTTGAACATCCAGTATAAAAGAATGAACGAGGGGCGCAGGGGTTATAAAAATCTGAGCAAGGTCACGAAGCGGGCAAGTTTGTTTACCATCCCATCCTGTCTCTCCTAAGAAAATGAAGAGCTAATGTGGACTGACAAATACAAGTTCTGCCTGGGACCGCACCATTTCCAAAGTGCGTCCTGGTGCAGCTTAACAAACACTCCAATAGCCCAAGTCAAACTAGCTATCAGTATCATGGACATGCTATTAAGCTTCTGCTGAGAACTTGTTCACACTGCGTTGTCCTGTGGTCAGATCGTCGGACCCTCAGCATACCACGGTCAGATGTGTTGATTTTTATCTCCCTTTTTCATCTGCATACAATTAAATTTCGCGGACAAGCGCGAACAAGCAGCGGCACAGTGAGAGATATGCTTCACTGCCTGGTCAGACAATTAGAGAATTCACCTTTTAAGCCTGGAATTTCAAGTTTTGCCGGCTGTCATAGTGGCGAGAAAGTTTAATATTCAGCCACCAACACGCCAGCATTAAGCACGACATATTACAGTCAACTATTAAGTTTGCACACTCAGGGTGCAGTGAACAGAGGGCATTGTGGAAGTTATATCCCCACCCCCCGTTTAATTTTCGCAAAGTTTCCAAAACACTTGGCAGAAACAGTTTTCTTCTTCCCCTTTAGCCATTGAATTCAGTTGTGTTTTCTAAAATTCATTCTGCAAAAAAAAAAAAAAAAAAGAAGAAGAACCAGTAACTATGAATTAGTGAACTGTATTTAATTTTTGCTTTCTGTTTTAAAACACTTTTATTTAATGTGATACGGACATTTTTTTGATGTTTCAAATCATTGAGTCCTTGTCAACTACATTTCTGATGAGCTAGGAAGATGAAGTTTAGCACACGATCATCTGTCGTGGTACATTGTAAACTATCAAAATTTGAAGGAACCCCGAGTGACCTGTCCCAGGCCTCAATAAAAAAATAAAAATTAAAGCCGAAATAAAATCGCGTAATTTTTATTTTTACAAGATTACAGCTGTGAACGGATCGAAGAACACAAAATAATAGTGAACGTTGTTATAGCTTTATTGCAATTCGTAGCGTCGGTAGCAACAGTCAAATTAAATCTTTTTTTAGTGGATTTGTTAATAGTGGATCCTTAAAACGTGTTTTTATTTTACTTGTTAATGCTGACCTGCATCCCGGCCATAATCTAGACCAGCGGTGGCCAAACTACGGCCCGCGGGCCAGATCCGGCCCGCCAACCAGTTTTGACCGGCCCGCCAACCTGTTTTGGCTGGCCTCTTATTGTTGATTGAAGCCGCACTCTTCACAATGAAATAACACACAAATGTATGTTTTAAATAAATAATTACATGTCATATTACAAATTACAAAACAAATTAGAACAACAGATTCATTATATTTTTTTTTACAGTAATTTCAGTCCGAAGACTGGTATACATGTCTTGGCAGATGTGCAGTACAGTAGTTTGCCGTTGCTTTCTGTGCATGGTTCATTATATATGTAAAACTAAATCTTAGAACGTTACTTTTTAAGGATTTTATAGGTCTGGCCCTCTGGTGTTACCCTTTACCATAATCTGGCTCCCGGCCAACCAGAGCTTGGCCACCACTGATCTAGACATATAGGACACGACTGTATAAGAGGGCGAGCGTCCGAGTAGTTAGAGTCCTTACTTCTCGAGGTTCGAAACCAGGTCGCGTCACGCTAGTCTACCCGGCTGTAAAAATGGGCACGTGACAGGAAAGAAGCTGGTGACCCCACCTGTGGCGATGCACTCCACTTTCAACCTAGACGGTAGTACTTCGGCTAGATTAAAGCGCAGCTGCCAGTCTCTAGTGCCGCGTTAAATCTGAAAAGGACTACAAGTGTATACCAGCTAGTTCGATGAAGCCCTGACAAGGGTTGATTCGGACTATGCTAGACTACCTTTCCCTTTCCTTTATAATTGAGGAGTGTAGCGGGATTCTCCCTGTGGTGAAACTGTGTTGAGAACCCACAACATTGCACACTGAGCTTAGAGGAGTCACTAGGGTCCCAGACATAACACTGGCTTTTGCCTGGTTGGCTGCTTGCTGGAGGATCTCACTATGGATGCTATGATAGGCAGGGGAGCTGAGAAGTGCCTTTGTGTAGGACATGACAATTCGTTGGGAGAGCCCAGAACCAGAGCACAGTATTTTAGCTCTGCATATTTGAAGACCCCATCAGAAGTGCAAAAGTTAATAAAACACCATATTACAAAAACTAAAGCTAACATATAAATAAGGATCCGAGCCAGTAGTCCACACTTGTGAAAGACTCCCCCCAGATACATACGGAGTAACCAAATTTACCTTCCTGTGAAAATTAAAAACATACCAGCTTAGAAAATATCATATTTTGGATAATAAAGCCATTTTGAACTATAACTACAAAAGGAAAAATACCTACTAGAGATAATATAGTATAAAATAAATACAAACAAAAACATATTACAATAAATGAAACACGTCCTGATATAACCAACAGCTCCATGTACATGGTAGATGGTTGAAAGGGGCGTGCTACAAAGAAAAGTAGCAAACACATTAATTGAAAAAAAGAGCCCCCTTGGATGGCGGGGAATGCATAGTATGTCACGTGCTTCTTCCTTCCAGCTTAGGACCAGATGTGATGATCCTTTAAATACAAGCTGAGCTGGAGAAACTGGAGCTCATGACTTCAACTCATCACGTTTAGTAATAGTAGAAAAATCACAGAAAAAGCCTAGATCTACAATGTAGACTATGCCAAGGAGTCTTCACCTTGGTATTGGTGGCAAAAGAGCGAGAAGCTCAGTGGTCCTAGTTAAACAACAACAAACTGATGGAGTACATAGTGACAACAGGAATGATTGGAGGAAAAATAGATAGAGGACGACAAATAGAGAAAACATTGGATAGTTTGACATCATGGCATGGGAAGAAGTCAACAACAGAATCCCATCCCATCCCAACTAACATAATTACCGATGTATGTTACGTCGGTCGGTCTCACTCAAAATAGTAACTAGCGCCAGAAAAAAAAGTGCGCAACGCACGGTGTGCAACTTGCGCGGCGTGGGTGTTATATAAAACAAATACTTTAGTATTTTTTTTTTTTTTAATTCTTTCACGAAATTAGTAGGCTCGACAAAGAAAAAGTGCGTAAAAATTGGTGTGCATGAGCCCTCACCCGATGTACAAATCATGAAAGCTTGAAAGTTTTTGTTAAAACCACTTATTATCAGGGAACACTCTTTGAAAACAATCCACGCACTTTCACACGAAATGTCATCAAAGAACTTTTAAATTGAATCTAAAATAACATAATTCACGCCGTGTGTACGTTGGTCACAGCTGAGGAATGCAACCGTGTTGAAAATGTGTATTGTTTCCATTATATATACTCTCCCGAAAATAGTTAATCAACAAAGAAAAGCGTTCAAATGACGGTGTTCATGAACAGTTTGATTACACTGTATAATAGAAAGAAACCAAAAACACTCTAAGAATGTACTTCTATCTGCTCATCCGGGAACGGAAACAGCACACTATAATTAAAAACCCGTCAAGTTTGACGGGTTATTGCTAGTTGATAAATAGTACTGGAGAGAGGAAGTTGTGGAGAGGCATTATTATCACCTACGCTACCAGGCATGGTACTAGAGGAGGAAGAGGAGGTAGAGATTTTCCACACAGACGACCATGTCGGGTAACTAGATCACAGTGACTTCGCTTTCGACCCGGCAGGCAAAACAAACAGTCGCGTTTCACGGTGGCATGTTTTGTCCAGGTAAGAACAGCTGAGAAGCGCACGGGTTTTCCCCCACGTGTTCTTTTATGGTCTAGCAGTTAAAGTCGTTTCCGTGTCCGAGTATCGGACACGGATGAATGAAATCGGGAGGGATAATCGGTGGGATCTGATCTGCCTGGAACTTACCGGCTCTTCTCAACGGAAATTCAATATCATAAGGGCTTTTGCTCTTCAGAAAAGGTGACACGAAGTGCCCTAGAGCTGTGTTCCCAATTGATAAAGGTTAGTGACTGGTCGGTTATACTGTTTGAACTAAAAATACCAATTAATAAAAAATTACTGAGGCTCAAGCTTGGAACTGGATATTTCATGATAGAGGAACCCATGTGCGAAGAGTGTCAAGAACCAAACACAATTAGACACTTTCTGGTGGACTGCAAAAAATATGACCAGCAAAAGGCAAAACATTAAGACATACTGTAGTAACCACAAGGTAGAAATGAGTGTAGAAAATCTCATAGGCACTAAGACCCCATCAGAAATACACAGGTTAATAAAACACTTTATTACAAAAACAAAAGCTAACATATAAAACTTAAACAAACAAGGATGCAAGCCAGTAGTCTACATTGGTAAAAGACTCCCCCCAGATAAATACCCCCAGATAAATACGGATTGACCAAAAACCCTCCAGTGAAACATAAAAACATATCAATTTAGACAATATCATACTTGGGTAATAAAACGACATTGAACTATAAGTTCAAAATTTAAAAAAAATTAAAAAAAAAACCCTATTAGAGATAATATACATAGTATAAATTCAATACTAACAAAAGCATATTACAATAAAAGAAACACGTCCTGATATAACCAACAGCGCCATGTATATTGTAGACGGTTGAAAGGAACGTGCTACTAAGAAAAGTAGCAAACACCTATTTAAAAAAAAAAAAAGTTATACTGTTGCTCCCTGCTGCGTTAGTCACAGGTCAAGGGCACGAACCATCAGTGTTCCCTGGGAGAGGGGGTAAGCGGGTGATTTTGACCGACTTTAGTGCAGACAAGGCAGTATCTTGTGAGTTGTTACGGATGACTGTTTGTGTATAAACTGGTTAGCCTCCTGAATGAAATATCTTGACCAATAGGAACGCCAGAAAGTGTCAAAGTCGGGCACTGAAACAGAGGGATTTAAAAAAAGTAAAAGAAAGAAATGTTGAAAGGAGGGGAAGGCAGAACGCTACACAATTTTGAAGTTTTTTTTTTTTTAAAGGTGATGTGTGGAGAGCGCGCACTTAACAGCTGACCGTTATTGCCTCTTCTTGTTCACCACCTTGGTCTACCCTGTTCAACCTAAATGTTGGTTATAATTGGGGCATTTAGTGCCATTTTATTTTAAGTTTTGTATTATCTTTAGATAACTATTTCCTTTTGCACTTGTTGGTTTTTAGTTTGTATTAGTATTTGTTCTTTTTAAGTTGGTGGTTTCCCCCCCCCCCCCCTCGTTGTCTTTCCTTGTCCTGTGAGTAGTTAGTAATTTTGCCTTTTTGTGGGTAATTTTTTTAAATGATTTGTTAGTTTCTCTTGCTTAATTTCTATTTTGGATGAATTTCTTTTCTGGTGTATTATTACTGTTATTCTAATTACTAATATTGTCACTGTTATTAACCTTATATGTTTTCCTTTGTTTTGTGTATATATCGTTTTAGGATTGATTGGAATTTTGATGAAGCGTTGGGCAACCTTATATCCTCCTCCCCCTATATTTTATTTGACGTAACTGAGGGCAGATGCGTCGCCTTCTTCTCTGATTCATCGACCTTGACATTCGTTTTATCTCCGAAAGCGACACCTTCAGAACTGTTAGTGCTGGCTTACATCTTGCATATCTTAATTAACCATTCATGTCCAGGGTTTGAAAATTAAGTCCTTAACTTCTTTACAAGTGCCATTATTTTGGTATTTTTTCATTACCATTCAGATTCCGGTGGAACATAGTCTTCCGACAAGCTCACGCCAAGCCTTCCTGGCATGTCCCATTCGCTCAAGATTCATCCATGTCTTCGCTATTCCCGTCATATGTGTCCCCATTTTGTTAATTTTATCTTTCTATGTCTCCCTTAGTTTTTTCCTACTCTGGGTATTCCAGAACAAAGATTGTCTTTTGATGCTGTCACTTGGTTTTCTCATTATGTGTCCTATCTCCATTACCAGCGTTTTCTCCTGACCTCTTGTTCTACGGGTATAAATAAGTCTTATCATCAGCTCCACATTGGTGATCTTGTCAAACCGTTTCAATTTTTTTTTGGTTGGGGGGGGGGGGGGGGGAAATTTGGTTCGGTTTTTGTCTTCTTCTGGCGAGGCGCGTTCCTTTCAACCTATTTGGTTGTATCAGAGCGCATTCAATCCTTCTAGTCCACGCAGTTGCCCAGTTATGAAAGTCCGAACGTTATGGTTATCGTGTTTGTTGTTTCAGATCCATTCAATAGGACTCCCGGAATATTTAAGTTGAAGATTTGTATAACGGATTGACAACCGTTGGCAGTTTTTTAATTCTGCCTAATGAGATAATTTCTTGAGTTCTGAGTCGGCATGAAATTGCTTTTTTTATTTTAAAAGTCCAGGTCATTGAAGTGGTTGTCGCCCTTAGACGATCGATTTTTGCCTGCAGTCTGAGAGTGACACAGCAATGAGTGGATTGGATCCCTAAAAGATGTCTAACTCTCATCTTGTTGAGACACTCAGGCTGATTTTTCAAATTTTGATGTTTCTTTTTTAAAACGTCAGCACCACTAACACTTTTCGCTTGACACGGTGCGAGATCATCTCTTTCATGTACTCATCGTCGCTGTCATCATCACCACCATTACCCTTTCAATTTATGTTAAGTTTATGCCTCGATCATTTCACGCCAGATCCCTATGTCCTGTGCTGTCTTTATTGTTCTTTTAAAACCTGTCTTCATTTCCTTTCTCTGGGCTTTTGTGGTCTCACTCTGTTTCTGTGTGGGCTTCAGAATAAGGACGCCCTGTGAATGCTGTCAATATCATCAGAGTACGTCATGTCCAAAACCAGCATCTTTTCTAGCGTGGGAGTCAGTAAGGATGACAATAAAATAAAGTATCACTACTGCTCCGATAGGATAGTCTGGCGCTCTCTCTTCCAAACCTCTACACCTCACGGTAGAAGGGGAACGACTAAGAAGTAAGTAAGTATTACTACTGCTTCTCCCCCCCCCCCCCCCCTTCCCCCACGCCCCCCCTCCCCCCCCCCCCCCCTCCCCCCCCCCCCCCCCCTTTTCCGCGTATTGTAAGGGGCGATTCAGCTACAGAAACCACCGCTGTAAGAGTGCATGAAGTGCGTCGTTGCAGATTTTTTTTTGTGTGTGCAGAGGGCCGATTGCTGTGGTGATCATGTGATCCTCAAGTATTGAAAACGAGGATTAATTTATTCATGATTCAACTGGAAGTCAGATCTGAGCCATGTTACGAGAGGACGAGGGGTAATAAATACTCACGCTTTGGACTAGTTCATGCATACATGCTTAACTATTATTAGAAAGTGAAAGATGATTTAAGTATGCGTTCATATAAAATAAAATAAAAGTCG
This sequence comes from Oreohelix idahoensis, assembly GCA_024509875.1. Lineage (NCBI taxonomy): Eukaryota > Metazoa > Mollusca > Gastropoda > Stylommatophora > Oreohelicidae > Oreohelix > Oreohelix idahoensis. The sequence continues at coordinate 36,032 of JAMPIV010007314.1, read as the reverse complement.
AACGTTTAAACATTTTTGGTTAGTGAGAAGCCGGATAGCTACACTAAACAGCGTCCGCAAGCGTTCATTTCATATAAGCTAAAAATAAAGATGATAGATGTTCTCCGAGTATGCTCCCTTAACTTTCTTGCCATATGGCTTTCTCAGCATCCTACGGGCTGAACAAATGTATGCCACATGTTACAGAAAGGTAAACACAGGGTTTCCTCAACTGTTACGTCGCCCCGTTCTCATTCATTAATTTTTACTGCCTGGGAATTCCTACTAAGCTTGTTCTTAGAATTCACGACTTACAGCTGTGACCGACCACTTACTTTTACTTTAGTGTTTATCATATGGTTTATTTTCTTATACTACCGCTTCGTCATTCCGCTGTTTCCAACTTGCATACAAGCGAGATCACTTGCGTGGTTTGTCCCGATACACTGTTTCTCAACCTTTTACTTTTAGGGAAGACAGAGCCTTAACAGGCGTTGCTAATTGCAGGGCTTCTGAGTCCGAAAAAAAAACTTAGACACTGAACACTCGCTAATTCAGGTATGGTCTCACCTTGAAATTAATGACGACAGTGTTCCAGGTCTTCATGCACACAGCTTACGGGCCCGCTAGGCTTCGTGGACGATCATGTGTGAAACGCTGCTTTGTCCAATTAGAAAAAAAAGGAAATTGTTTGGCCTACCATTCAGTGTTGTTGTTGTTTTTTATATTTTTTTTATTAATGTAGAAACGGTTCATATTCAACCACTGATTTGTTGTAAAAGGAGGTAAAGGATCCCGTTACACTCCCATTGAGGCATATTGGGAATATGGTGTTAGGCCCATATTTTCTCGACCGTCGGCACACTAGGGGGGATGTGGTCAACATCACGCCGGCCGCCTTAACCTTCCCAGAGTTGCTCTGGTACCCATTTGGGGCTGGGTCGACACAGGAGCCGTTTGCGGCCTAAAAAAAAACCCACCTCATCTGGGGATCGAACCATAGACCACTGAGCTAGGAAGCCAGTGCACTAACCACTATGCTACCGCGGCTCCCTTTTGATTTGTTGTAGGAGTTTTTAAAAAGTAAAGGTAGTCCCATATGAGATACTGCCGTAGAGGAGTGCTGTGATACAAACTTGGCCATACCAGGTCCAGCTTTAAGAAGTGCTGTGATACAAACTTGGCTATACCAGGTCCAGCTTTAAGAAGTGCTGTGATACAAACTTGGCTATACCAGGTCCAGCTTTAAGAAGTGCTGTGATACAAACTTGGCTATACCAGGTCCAGCTTTAAGAAGTGCTGTGATACAAACTTGGCTATACCAGGTCCAGCTTTAAGAAGTGCTGTGATACAAACTTGGCTATACCAGGTCCAGCTTTAAGAAGTGCTGTGATACAAACTTGGCTATACCAGGTCCAGCTTTAAGAAGTGCTGTGACAGTTTCCTTCCTCGCTACCTTTGAATTCACAAGAGCTGAGCAGGTACCTATTTGAAGCTGGGTTGACTGAAGCGTACGCTACCAAGTTCTGAACTTGGAAACTTTGCCTCGAGCAGTAAGTGCTGTAACCACTCTGCCAACTGGGCGCTGCCACAGGGGAGGGGTGCAAAGTAATATCAGTGTAAAATATTTGTTACTTTAGACCAGTGTTTCTCAACCTTTTTGTGTTCACGGCACACTTTTCAATTTTCTAAAAATTTGCGGCACACCTATCTGAAAAATTACAGTGATATATGCTAAACTAAATACACTAATGTGTGGGTACTTTAGAATACAGAAAGCTCTCAATTAGATTTTCTTTTAATTGTTTAAAATAATTTTGAAGTATATCTATTTTTGTTCAAAGCAGTTAATAGCTCCAGTTATTATTGAACGAATTCAAGCTGTACGATCAGTTTTGTATTACATGATCACTTTTTAATATTTTGTGTGTGTGTGTTCGATTGACATATTGATTAGAGCTCTGGGTTAGATTCACGGTATTGACACGCTCCAATCTACCCAGCGGTAAATGGGTACTTGATGTTGAGTTAGGGAAGGAAAAGGAAGCGAGGAAAGGAACTGGTCTCCCCACTTCTCGATGCTGGACCTAGTATAGTGAAGTCTCTAACGCGTTACTCCCCTACTGCAGTATCTGCTATGCAGCGATTTTCAACCTGTGCGCCGCGGCGCCCTGGGGCGCCATGACTGACGGTCAGGGGCGCCGTGGATGGGCGTGGATTTTTTTCGTATTTAGCTGTAAAGAAAACACAGAGCTGTGGGAAATTTCATTTTTGGTGTTTGTCAACCTGCGTGACCCCGGAGAAATTACATTGTTTAAAGCCTTTACAAAGCTCTCCTGCTCAAAAAAAGTTAGGCTAAATGTCGTAACATCGCTAGAGTTTTTACCAGTTATCCCACAGGGGAGCCGCAGAAAGAATGTAGTTGGTCAGGGGAGCCATGGACTCAAAAAGGTTGACAACCGCTGTGCTATGGGACTAAATTTGCCCTTTTTAATGCTAAATATAGAGCGTGTTTGAGAGAGAGAAAGAAGGGGGAGGGATGTGAGAGCTAAAGATAAGGACGACGAATTAGGAAATGATGGTAAATGCCGGAAGTCGTACTTCCGTACCCGTAATGCTCGCACACAATCTTATATCTTCCCGGAAGAACACGTGTGTCTATGAATGACATTCCACTTGGCGCTGTAAGTTTCCCAAGCCCATTTGAGCAGAGCCTCTCGTGGTTTCCAGAATTGGGAGAAAGAAACTGGGTTCCCAGGAGTATCGCGCTGCCGGAATGTTGTCACATCAAGCCAGGGTTGCGATATTAAAAACACGTGCTACTGTTCGAAATGTTTGACTTACAAGAAGACCACTTCAGCGGTAGCAGGAACGCGGCTTCTGTTAACAGCTGATAAAATAATTTGAGAATAAAATGTATATTTTTGAGAGTTCTGTGTGAACATGTGTATATGTATGCCGGGAGGTTTCCAAGGTTCCCTAGGGAGACAAAGAAAGATAGATTTGGACCAGTGCTGCCTCAGTAATATTGTAAATAGTAACTAATGTGAAATTGTGCATGGTGTGGCGAGCTCTTCATGTAATACACATTGCTACAGAAACCTGTACTTTGCGTTGATGCAGGCTAGGTCAACTGCCCATAGTAGCCCCTTGCTCTCTAAGGAGGAAACACGGAGAAAAATTTAACATAAAGAAGGAAAGAACGGCATGTCTTGTCTGTGTTTGTGCGTTTCAAAAAGATTTTAAAAGGGGGAGGGGGTGCAAAGGAAATTGATAATTGCCGAAACAGTTAATTGGAAAAAAAAAATCATATATACACACACACACACACACACACACACACACACAAACACATGGGTGTCTCTATTAAAATTGGAATTTGATAAATACTTAGCTGTGAACTTTAGAAGATAGATTAATAAAACAAGACCGAATGTGTAGGCATGAATGTTTTAATGATTGTATAAACCTCAGTTGTTGTTTCGTATAGTTTAGCACTTAGTCAGTGAGCTATTCACATCTGCTGCCGATTTCTAGATCATTTTATGATATGTAATATTACATATAATAAAGTCATTTAGAAAACGGCAAATCATGTGAATAGATTCTTGTAAGGTAGGCTTTTTTCTTAAAACATTAATGAATACAATTTTAATAATCTCAAGTAAATAATGTCTCAAAACAAATAAATCCGGGCCTAGGAATCTCACACTTCATCATAAGTTTCTCCGAGATTATCGGTGCATGGAAATGTATCTGCGACTTTGAAATATCCGTATTCTGATCGCTAATCCATAAATATTTAAACAGTTAGAAATAATTTTTGTCCAACATGTAGTTAATATATTAGATATAGTAAATTCGTAAGACCGTGCAAAACTTGTATCATATATATATATTGGGTTATGAGAAACTATACCCACAATGAACAATTGGGTATAAAATGGACAAATGGAAAATTCCTGGGGGACCTGGATTTCGCAGATGATGTAGCATTCTTAAGTTCAACACCAAGACAATCCCAAGAAGCAATAAATAATTTGTGTCATCTCTCGGTTAAAATTGGTCTCCAAATAAATGCCTCTAAAACTAAAGCTATGAACTTTTCTAACGAGACCTTTGATATCATCTTGAACGGGGAAAAACTACAGAAAGTTGAAAGTTTCAATTATTTAGGCAGTAAAATGACTCAGGATGGTGACACAACAAGAGAAATCCATACTAGAATTGCTTTGGCAGCTAGCGCCTTCAATAGATTATCTAACATTTGGAAATTACGATCATTGAATATACATACCAAGCTTCGTCTGTTTAATTCAAATGTTATCTCAGTGTTAACATACGGCTGTGAGAGTTGGAAAATAACAAAATCATTGGAGAACAAGCTGAATACATTCGAGAACAAATGTCTTAGAAAACTCATGAACATCAGTTGGAAAGAATTCAAGACTAATCGACAAATAAGAGAAGACTCTAGGCAGAAATATGTCTCCGACTATATAAGGAAAAGAAGATGGTCATATATCGGTCATGTCCTACGAATGCAAAACAACAGAATACCACTACAGGCGCTCACTTGGGTTCCTGAGGGTAAGCGGAAAAAAGGAAGACCAAAAGAAACACTCAGAAGAACAATAATAAGAGAAGGAAGAACGTTGGGCCTAAATAATGTGCAAGAGCTAAGAGGAGTGGCGTCACAGCGAACTACCTGGAGAGCGCTTCTTTCTGTCTTATGCGCTGTGTTTTGCGCTTAAAAAATTTATTATTATTATATTATATATATATATATATATATATATATATATATATATATATATATATATATATATATATATATATATATATATATATATATATATATATGGGAGCCGCGCTGGTGTAATGGCTTCGGCGTTGTACTGGCGACCAGGTGTTCATGGTTCAAACCCGGGCGTCAGCGTTTGAAGGAATGTTTCCGACCGGAAATTTGACTGAATAACCTGAACGGCTCCTGTGATAAACCCACTGTGGATGGGAAGGAGCGAAGCTCCTGACCGGGTTGGAAGGAAAGTCCTCAGGTTCCCCAGCCTCGTAATGACATGTCATTGGGCCGAAGGGCTGAAAGCCCAAGTGCCGCTGGTTAAGAAAAAAAAAGAAAAAAAAAAATATATATATACATATATATATATATCTATATATATATATATATATATATATATATATATATATATATATATATATGTATGTATGTTTATGTATGTATATACATATACATATATACACACACACATACAGATATATATAATTTTTTTTAAAAAATACAATTTTGCCTCGTTTTAGTGAGGCGCGCCCCGTTCAACCTAGCCGGTTATATTAGGGCGCATGTCCAAATATAAAAGACCTTTAGGTTTTATTTTTCATGAATTAGATCATGTTTACGAAAACAGGTCAGAAGAAAAACATCATAGTGAGCAAGACGTTTACTGTCTCACTGTCTCGAGATGTAACCATGTTTTTAATTTCTTTTCATTGCCAATTGATCAATCTCCTTACTTCAGTAAGATATATGCACAGCATACAAAACTTCTAATCGCATTCACCCAGTGTTCACAAGATAACGTTGTTTTCACATAACGACATCTCTGAAATCATACTGGGTCAGTTAAGCCTGAAAGTCCCTTTGTTATCTATTTTCATGACTGCGTACATCAATCATGTTCCTGTTTGTGTTTGGTTTTGTTTTTATTTCCTGCCGATACAACTGTTACTAGTTGTAGCGTAGTCCTGAACCAATATCTAAGGGCAATTAACGAGAGCCTACCTTGCCTACCTATATCGAAATATGTCAACAAATGTTTTTGACCAATCGCTGCACGAGCTGAAACCCGGTCTCAGGAACCGTAGGCTGCAGGATTGCTAGATGGAATCTGTGCAAACAGTAATGTGTACTTGTGACTTCAGGCCAAAGGATAGGGTATGTCCCTCGGAACAGTGAGCACAGTAAAATACCAGGAATCTTAAACTTTCATTAGATACATGGATTTAAGTTGTAGAAGCATGGACACAGGAGTTATGAGTGATTACATGCAGTAATAACTTAGAGCAAAGGCTGTTTTCCCCGGTTTCAACTATGATGGCAAACACTACAAGGGAGGCAGAAAAAGGATAGTTTGTTAAAATGGTAGCGCCCAATTGGCCAGTTTAAACAAGACCTGGATGGAAGGAATCGGTTGGGAAACACCGGAAGAATAAATTATCGGAGTTTTGTTAGATCGACAGATCGGGCAGAAAGTGGTTGTTTTACTTAAATTTTTGTAAACATAAACTGACCCAGCCAGCCAATCGGATCACTTGTCTTCCGTTCGCCCGCTACCTGTAATAAAAAGGGGAAACAAATCTGGGAGATTTCTCTTGAACCGCCAGAACCAAATTCGTCAGGACAGAATCAGATTCTACCCCAGCTCCTTCGCCATTTGCCAGTGACGCAGACTGCATGGGTTTATTAAAAGCCTGTTGAATCTGAGATTGTGGGTCAGAGGTATCCTGTCACTCATCTTGTTAGCAGAGAAGAACATTGGTGTTGTACCTAGCGGTGTAAGATTTGAACAAGCACCCTGTACCTATATCAGTTGGAAGAGTGGGGACCCTCAGTGTTGGGCTTCTCCATCTTATATTCTGGCTTCAAGGAAAAGGCGGAAGTGAAGAAGTTAAGTCCTATTAGACAAGACTGACTCGCAGAGCATTGGCGTACCACACCCGGTCATAGTAGTAGTGATGAAAACAGTGATGATTAAATTAGTCTGGAAGCAACATAGACTTTAGTCAGTGTGACATTTTCAAAAGCTACATAACATAGAAATACTTTGAAGATAAATTCAAGTGATCTCAGTAACATTGTACTCAGTGTGACATTTTCAAAAGCTACATAACAAAGAAATACTTTGAAGATAAATTCAAGTGATATCAGTAACAGTGAAGTCATTGTGACAGTTGTCAATATCTACTCCCCTAATACTGAAGATAAATTCAAGTACCATCATTAACATTGGTTCCAGAGGATTAGGTGAACTAAGACTACCTTCATAACAAGGGAGCCTTAACAACTAGGAAAAGACTTTAATTTTAGTGATTGACTTTTATTTGGTGTAGATACATGCAACATCATCAGTGTGATTTTATTTTTAGGGTTTGTGTTTACACAAACAAAACTAAACAGATGACTGTACATAAATAAAATTAAGAAATTGTAGTGCACTGTTTTTATTACTTTATGTCAGCTTTGAATTACTTTGAATTTAATTAATTCCCCTAGATGCTATAACAGCCCATAGGTATAACTCTGAGAGTGGCACCATAGAATTCTGGTACTGAATATTACTATCTCGGCCAGAAATTCTTTACAGCCTGACTTTATACCTATGAACTCTATACACCATTGCTCTTTTCTGAGAATGGGGTATTTCTTTTAAGACCAGACTCTCCTCTGGCAACTATCCTAGTATCACCTGATACACCTGGTAGTCTCATTCTTCATAAATTAAGGAACCTCTCGCGACACTAGTTTATAAATATTATCCAGCTTACTTCACGAGCTGTCTTGAGGAGATGTCTGTAATGATTCTACTCATCGTCACCTTCTACGATGTTGACGGGCTGTCTGCTTCTGGGAGCATATATCAGCGAGATACACTATTTAGACTGTCTGCAACTGACTTTTTTAGTAGGGTGGACACTGTTTCTCAAACTTTCTCAGGACTTTTAATAGAAGACGCATCTCCCAAGGGTCATTCCCCACAGACTATGTCACGAATACAGACTGTACCAGTGGTCGACAACTAATGGTTAAATGGTCGGGGGTGGTGATAATTTCGAGCTGTCTAGCGGAAAAGATCAGTAGTAGCAAGTGTCAGTTTAGCCATTAAGACTAGCTAGGATTAGAGTTATAGCCTTTTTCTGCAAGCTAAGAGCCGAAGAGCGATTTGTGAAGGGAGCTATAGTGAGACAAATGTAGCAGTTTATAAATTGACGAGTAGTTTTCTGCAGTATTGGCTGCCTGAATCGATAACGTAATGGACTTATAACAGATTCGCGTGCTATTGGCCCGTACATAATATGATCTGTCGGAGACTTAAAGCCTGTAACCTACTTTCACGGCTATGCCGTTTTCATTACGACTCACGCATGATCTATTTCCATGTACCACACCACGCCTTGACAGTGAACCTTCTGTCTTGTGTATTTTTAGATTGTGAGGATTACTTTTGTGCTGTCGTTTCCGTTCCGTTTTCATCATTGTGTGTGTGCGTGCGTCTGTGCGCGCGCGCTCTTGCATGTTTGTTTGTTTGTTTGTTTGTTAAGAGATGTGTGGACTGAGGGGAAAAAATGCAATGCCTTAAAAGCAACGAGTGACACAACTGCTAAAACTTTCATACACTTATACGCGGGTCCTACCAGAGGAGGGACTTGTATGGCAATTTGACCTGGGTCTCACATCACGGCGAGGGAAGACGGGGGCGGGGGGCTCACCGTAGCCAGAGTTTCATGATGAGCACACCTTTTACCCTACTTCCCAAACAGTGAGCGGGCATCACCTAGTGAAAATGGCCCCGTCCTCATCTGAGCTCTCGGAGGGCCTGCCTATATGGAAACAAAGAGAATAGCTGATAGATATATATCGATCTACTCGTTACGCTACCGCTGTTAAACACGGTCACTAACTGAAACACAAGCCAAGCCAAAGCAAAAACAAAAGAATCTTTACGATATAGATTTCCGACAAATTGTCCAAGAGGTCGTCGCTACGTGGCTTCCTCCTCCGCCGTTCTTCTTCACATTCTATTTGGCCTGCCATCTCTTTCATCAGATTCCGTTTGGTCTCCAAGTTCTCTCTCCACTTTCTATTTGGTCTACCGACTGTTTATTCAGATTCTATTTGGTTAACAGACTGTTTCTTCAGATTATATTTGGTCTTCCAACTCTTTCTTCAGATTTGGTTTGGTCTCCAAACTATTTTTCCGATACTAATTACTACCTAATTGTACACATATCTTGGCAGTAATATAGACAAAGTTGGGGGGACAGACAATATCAAAATAAGAATACAAAAAGCAAGAGGAGCTTACAGTGCATTGGGAAACGTATGGAGAACAAGAGAAATCAAGTCCAACACGAAAATAAGAACCTTCAACTCAAATGTCAAGTCAGTCTTATTGTATGGCTCTGAGACATGGAGAACAACAAAAACAAAATCAAAAAGCTACAGACTTTTATACACGGGTGCTTGCGTAGAATAGAAGGACTGAAATGGTATGACAAAGTGACAAATGTGGAAATGATGACAAGAACCAGACAAGTGCCAGTGGAACAAGAGTTGAGAAGAAGACGCTGGCGATGGATAGGACACACATTGAGGAAACCTGTTCATAGCATTACAAGGCAGTCCTTGTTCTGGAATCCACAGGGAAAGAGAGGCAGAGGTAGACCAAAAACACATGGAGAAGAGAACTGGATACAGAGGTGAAAATGATGAGGACAACATGGAAAGAACTTGAGCGGATGGCACAGGACAGGACGACTTGGCATGTGTTTGTTGAAGGCCTATGCTCCCCGGAGAGCTAAAGAGTATTGATTGATTGATTTAATTACTACCTGTGTGTGCTTTCTTCTAATAATTATTGTATTTCTTCTGTGTTCACAGGGAGGTTTTGCCCGCTGTTACGAGATTCTGAACCTCAATACGAACAAAATATGTGCCGGAAAGATAATCAGTAAAACCAGAATAGCTAAACCTCAACAGAAACAGAAGGTAAGCCGCTGTTTTATGTCGCAGACTTAAACTTGTTGCTTTCTTCTCGTCTTTTTACTAGTCATCGTTTTGTCCTCTTCTTGTGCAGTTAACACATCCTCCTCGTTAAACGTTATAAGATGATCCATTCGCGAGCCCATGTATGCACGAGAATCAACCAAATAGGGGATCTTACACTTATTGAAGTCATCAAGACTAGAGACACACAAGACTGACCCCGGGTAAATTTTAGTAAGAAAATCAGCCTGAAAATACAATAATTTTGACTGCATTTTAGGGCAGCTCGGCAGAGTGTGACATAATTCAGTTCCATTCTAAATAGAACCACGCAAATGTTTGTATTATTGGTGGGGGGAGGGAAGAGATTTGTTATAGCAAATAAATACTGAAAATTCATGTGTAAATAACAACAACAAAACTTGAGTGTCCGAGTGGTTAGGGCGCTTGAATGCGTCACCTTACCAGTCTACCCAACTCTGAAAAACGGTTACCTTCTTCTTCTTCGTACACTCTCAGACGTCCACTTGAATGTTCTCAAAGAAAGCAGTAGTCAGTTTGAGGCTATTTGAATCCCCGTAAAGCTTTTCCACGAAAGGAGCTGGCGTCGGCCATATGCACTTCTCTGTACCACATATAAGGTACAGAAAAACGGTTACCTGACTCTGCGTTGAGTTAGGGAGGGCAAAATCAGAGAGGAAGGGAAATGGAAGGCAGAGGCAGCGAAGAAAGGGACTGGTCACCCCACCTTATAAAGCAGAGACCTAATATAGCTGAAATCTCCAACTTTTCGCTCCCCTACGGCAGTATATGCTATAGGGCTACCTGTTCCATTATCAAGAAACGACTGTGTGGTAGAGGAAGAAAGAAAACTGGTTATTTTAGATACATGATCAGACATTGAGGAGTGTAAAATGGCGTGCTGGACAGGATAACATAGGGAAGAAGTAACAAAAGACAGTTTGACAGTATAAAAGCTTGCGCGTGATTAAATTACAATGTAATACATAAGAAGCTTTGACACGAGAGAAGAATGAAGATTTTAAAAATCATCCTTTGATGGAAGAGCTGACACATCGGAAGGATTATTTTGATCCTGTTTTCAGTGTCGGATTATTGCAGAACTTGAACGGACGTTTTCATTTTAATTCATGTTACTTCAGGGTATAATTTTCAGGCAACCGTCTCTGAACAAACTTGACGAAATTATCTCCTGGGCTTCAAACATTGACATAATCCGGCATTGTAGATCTGCCATTTAGCTTAACGATAACAGAACATCATGAACGCTTTTGACACATGAAACACTGCCCCGGGGATAAGTTACACATTCAGATCCCACCAATTTCCGCGTCTTGGCTATTTTTTAGAGTGACATCAGGGAGTAGCAGACTCCTGGGAAAATTTAAACTGTGGTGCCTCCAGTTCATGTTGATACCTAAGTTGCTGTGGCCACTGCTTATATATGAAATAAGCACAAGTACAGTGGAAGCTATAGAGCAGAAGGTCAACAAGTTCATGAGGAAATGGCTAGGGGTACCACCAGGTCTGTCAGATGTAGCATTGTACTGCAAAAAGTCAAAACTTCTACTGTCCTTCAAGTCAGTTGTTGAAGAGTACAAAGTTGGAAAGGCAAGGCTTGCAATGATGCTACGCGAGTCAGCAGATGACGTGGTTAAGTCCATTCAGCCCACACTGAAAACGGGGAGGAAGTGGAGAGTGGAAGAAGCTGTTGATGCTGCCCAAGAGTCTCTCAAACTGAGGGAGGTAATCGGATACACACAAACGAATAGACGGGGATTTGGTCATGGAGACATCCGCTGGTGGTCCAAGGCATCAAGCAGGGAGCGCAGAGACATGGTAGTTCAGGAGATACGAGGAGCTGAGAATGATAAGAGGTTGCAAAAAGCAGTGCAGCAGGCCCAACAAGGCCAATGGACTACATGGGAAGGAGCCCTGCAGAGGTCCTTGACATGGAATGATATATGGCATATGGCACCTTAGGCTCAGCTTCGTCGTTAGATCAATGTATGACCTGCTGCCGTCGGCCACAAACCTTGTGAGATGGGTAAAGTCGGATGATGAGCAATGCCCCCTGTGCCAGGGGAGGCAGACACTTGAACACGTACTCTCAGCGTGTAAGGTGTCATTAGGGCAAGGGCGATACACTTGGCGCCACAACAAAGTGCTAAATTAGCTTGCTGCGACAAAAGACCTGGCAAGGATGAAGGCGAATAGCAAAGCCAGGCTGAGCACCACAAATACATACTTTCTGAGGGCAGGTAAGTCAGCACACCCCAAACCGAGTAAACCAGGTAGCAGTTTACCATCTCTTCTTGACTGCAAACGACTGGGAGATGGCGGTAGATCTACCTGGACGAGGGGCATATCCAGAGAGAATCAGAAAGTCGCGGAGACGGCCGGATATAGTGCTTCATTCTTCAGCATCGCTTCAGGTTATACTGATTGAACTGACCGTGCCATTTGAATCCAGATTGGACGAGCAACATTCGTTCAAAGCTGCCAAGTATAGTGATCTGGCCGCGGATCTGAGACACGATGAGTTCACTGCAAGGGTCATGGCTGTTGAGGTGGGCGCAAGAGGGCTCGTGGCTGCATCAGTGTATGATTTATTGAAACTGTTGGGGCTGAGGGGACAGTCGTTAGGGCACTGAAGAGGCTTAGTGAAACTGCCGAAAAGGCATCGTGCTGGCTGTGGAACAACCGCAATGGGCTATGAAAAGCGTGACAGTAAACTCTGCGGTACAGAAAACACCAGGCATTTTTCTAAGTCTACAGTACGTTGAGTTTTTCATTGTGCTGATGAAAGGGTTGTGACTGACGAGCAACAGGCGGTGTATATTATAAGAGGTGTTAAGCACAGAATTTCAGTTGCTAGCGCGCAGTGGCTAGCCTCGTCGGCTTCGCGCAGGTGTGTCCGTGTCTGTCCCTAGTTGTGTGCGACGGAACGAACGGAGTAATTTGTCTTCTCTTTGTTACTTTCACAATTGCCTCCACAGCTGGCGGAGTTGTGGATTTTAAAGTTGCTACCAAAGTGAAATGGGTTCATTTTCGATACAAGACAACAGGAGGCTGAGACACTTGGGAGTCATGTCCCAAGTGGGCCCGCCCCCTTAGAGGTAAAGGAGTATACTGGGCCGAAACACTTGTCCGATGGGGGGACTACTTCTGATGATCAGATTGCCTCCTGTTGTATCGCTCTGTAAAGAGTTTCCTATCATCATATAGTAAAAGATAGCTAAAGAGGGTGTGCATTAGCGTTGCCACTCCTAGGTGGATTCACCTAGGTCAGTGTTTCTCAACCCTGATAGTAGCAACGCCCCCTTTTGACAACTAATATTTTAAAAATATTTTAAGGCCCCCCCCCACCCTTTTAACACCCCCTTGCTCTTTATCGTGTATACACAAATACACACACACACACACACATATACATGTATTCCACTATACTTTTAAAAAAGCAATGCAGTTAATGAGTTATCTTTTCTTATAATATAAAGAAAAAGAGAAAGCACATTTATAAAAGCATAGTTATATTAAATATGTGTTTAAGTACGGAATTATATACACCACAAGTTTATTATCCTTGAATTAAAAATTAGCGGAGCAAATGATATAAAATTTGTTCTTACAACTCTGTAACTATTATAATCATATAATTTTAATAGCGCCTATATATATCTTCAAATCTGAATATTTAAGCCTCTCCTTATGTAACCACTTTAAACATGAAAAAATTTGAAAAATTATTAGTTGATAATAATGATATGGGAGCCGCGGTAGCATAGTGGTTAGTGCACTGGCTTCCTAGCGCAGTGGTCTATGGTTCGATCCCCAGATGAGGCGGGAATTTCTTAGGCCACAAACGGCTCCTGAGTCGACCCAGCCCCAAGTGGGTACCAGAGCAACTCTGGGAAGGTTAAGGCGGCCGGCGTGATGCCGACCACATCACCCCTCGTGTGCCGACGGTCAAGATAATATGGGCCTAACACCATATTCCCAATATGCCTCAATGGGCGTGTAACGGGTTCCTTTACCTTCCTTTAATAATGATATAATTATATAAAAATTCACTTACTAATGAAGCTTAATGAGATCCTTGCACTTGGTGTGACTCAGCCAGTTTTGTAATATTTGGTTCTGTCAGTAGTTTTGCAAATAACATATCTTCTATGATATTTTCATTCTTTATGTATCTCACACGTGTAATCAGCAAAGCTTCGTTATCACGCACGACGCTTTCATCCAACTGTAATGAAAATTCAGTAGATTGAAAATCGGTACACAGCTGATTTTCAACATCGCTTGCCATCTCATCTATTCGTCTTGAAACAGTATCATTGCTCAATGGAATAGAAGAAATTATGTCATTGGATTTCTTTCCATCATTGTGCTAATTACCTCCCGTACAGCTGGTAAAATTAAGTTTTCTCCAATGTTGTGAGGTTTACCACATTTCGCAATCATGTGTGCAATTTTGTAAGATACAATGAGACCTTTATCATTTTGATTATACATTTTCTTAAACATACTAATGACAGTGTTGCGGCTTTCAAACTTTTTGTTTTAAATCTTGGAAGTAAGAAATATCTTTGCCAACTTTATCCGAGTGTTTCTTGGTAAAATGCTCGTTAGGCCTTGACGGCTTCATTGCTTCGTTAGAAAACACTTGCTGGCACAGCAAACAGATTGGTAACTGTTCATTTACGGCCCAAGGTACAAAACTGCGACCCATCAAAACGCCCCCAGACATCTTGAAAACGCTCCCTAGGGGGCGGTAGCGCCCCCGTTGAAAAACACTGACCTAGGTCTTTTTTTTTCGGTCTCGTCTATATGTCATTTTTCTTCATTAGTTGAAGAACCGCCACATAGATTTCGCCCAAAATCGGTCAAAATATCCCAGAAATTGCCCAAAATAGCCCAAGTCGCCGATATCGAGGTTTTATTTGTGTGTGCAAAATTCAAGACTGCCAACGCTAGTGTGCATGAGGCTTGAAATCTCAACCTTTAATATAGATTTATACATATACCACCACTATCAAGACACATGAAGTAGTTTGCTTCCTGCAAAGGGGTCGGATGTAGACGTGAACCTAGTGGTGGATCTACACTTTGGGGGCCCTGAAGCTTTGAATTCTTTGAGGGGCCCCGTTTATAAAAAAAAAGTGTTGGGGTATGAAAACTGGACGTGGGAGCCCTGGTTCATTAGCTTCATAGTAGATCCACATCTGTGTGGACCCATGCCCCATATTGAGCAAAATGAAGATGTGCGATTCTTGGCTGTTATCAAATGTTTATTTCCTGACAATGAAATGGCATTGTCCAGTCTTCACCTCACCCCTGAAACCCATCAGATCCCGCATTCTCCACCCCTCCCCCCCCAATCCCATTTGATCCGTTTACCATCCCATTAGATCCTTCATTTCCCATCCCATTAGATCCTTCATAACCCATCCCATTAGATCCGTCATTTCTTATCCCATTTGATCCTTCATTTCCCATCCCAATAGATCCTTCATTTCCCATCCCATTTGATCCTTCAATTCCCATCCCATTTGATCCTTCATTTCCAATCCCATTAGATCCTTCATTTCCAATCCCATTAGATCTTTCATTTCCCATCCCGTTTGATCCTTCATTAGATCCGTCATTTCCCATCCCATTTGATCCTTCATTTCCCACCCCATTAAATCCTTCATTTCCCATCCCATTAGATCCTGCATTTCCCATCCCATTAGATCCTTCATTTTCCATCCCATTAGATCCTTCATTTCCCATCCCATTAGATCCTTCATTTCCCACCCCATTAAATCCTTCATTTCCCATCCCATTAGATCCTTCATTTCCCACCCCATTAAATCCTTCATTTCCCATCCCATTAGATCCTTCATTTCCCACCCCATTAAATCCTTCATTTCCCATCCCATTAGATCCTGCATTTCCCACCCCATTAAATCCTTCATTTCCAATCCCATTAGATCCTTCATTTCCCATCCCATTTGATCCTTCATTCCATCCCATTAGATCCGTCATTTCCCATCCCATTTGATCCTTCATTTCCCATCCCATTAGATCCTTCATTTCCCACCCCATTAAATCCTTCATTTTCCATCCCATTAGATCCTTCATTTCCCATCCCATTAGATCCTTCATTTCCCACCCCATTAAATCCTTCATTTCCCACCCCATTAAATCCTTCATTTCTCACCCCATTAAATCCTTCATTTCCCATCCCATTAGATCCTGCATTTCTAGGTTTCAGCATGAACAGTTAATAAAAACACGGCCTCAGTGTATGTTCTACTGAAACTATTGGGTGTGAAAGGTCAGTCAAGAACGAGGGCACTTAAAAGGCTGAGTGAAATGGCGGAAAGGGCATCGTGTTGGCTGTGGAGCAACCTCAACGGGCTACGGAATTCAGGTCAATAATTTATATACAACATAATGGTTACTTTCACTATTGCCTCAAGCGGGTAGCATGGATAAAACCGGGATTGAAGTTGAAAGTTGCAACCAAGATGGAGCGGGTTCAGTTCCTATCGCAGGTGGGGTAAAGATAACAAGAGGCGGACACTTGGGAGTCATGGCCCAAGTGGACCAGCCCCCTTAAGATTTTAAAGAAGATAAATGGTCGAAACACTTGTCCGACGTGTTTTCTGATGATCAGATTGCCGCCTGTTGTATCGCTGTGTACAGAGTTTCTTATCATAAAATGTTTTTTTTCCTTTTTGCGCCAAAGTGTATGAATCTACAGGTCCGTAAATGTGAAAGAGGCAGCAAGGAAGGAAAGTGGCCAACGATCTCATAAAATTGTGAGACTTTGTATATATGAAGTCTCTGACATTTTGCTCCCCTATATCAGTATTTTCTATGGAATTGCCTCTACATATTTTAAAGAAACAAGTGCGTGAGGTAAAGGAGAGAAAACTACACAGTCAGTTGAAATTCACTATGATTTATGTTTTGTAGACAGTAAGAAGCGATGAATCCTGTAACACTTAAGCAGATATTTGTTTATCAAAAGCTTGTAATACATATCACAGTAACCACGATTTTGTTATAGGTGTTTCAAGTGCTGGCTTGTTATAGTTATATTCTCAGTAATCATTAGCTTGAAATTGGTATCTCGCTAGTTGATGGCTTGTTACAGACATCTCCAAAAATACGTAAACGGGTAAAGGTAAACATAGTCCCATAACAGAAACTGCCGTAGGGAAGTGAAGTGTTGGAAACTTCATGCTGGTTAAATTTATTTAAGTAGTTGTAGGTTTATTAGAATGTTCCCATTAGTCTTGTCCTTGTTATAGATATCTTATTAGACACAAGGTAATGTTATGCATGCCGCTGTGGTCAATGCCTCTCAATTAAACTGCGAACTTGTTATAGACACCTGAATAATCGCAAGGATTGCTATGGATACCCAGGTATTCGTTGCCTCTAAATATGCCAGTAATCGTTATCGGGCTCTTGTTACACTCTTGTTCAGTAATGGAAGACTTGGTTTAATTTGCTGACTATCTCTGGACGTGTCATGCGCCTGTGTGTACTGTGAAGCTTTTAATTCCTGTTGCGAAATGGCTTTAGAAAGAAAACAACATATTACATTATTGACTGGCAGATAATGTTATAAATATTGTAAGTAAATCATCGTCCAGGAGCCGCGCTAGCGTAGTGGTTACAACACCGCTCTAGCGACCGGGTGATCCAGGATCAAACCCCGGTGACGGCATTTGAGGATTTTTCGTCGACCGGGATTTGGACTGGAAACTCGAGACCTGGCGAGGACATTTGAAGGAGTGTCGTCGACCAGGGATTGGCGGCTCCTGAGCCGACCCAGCTCTAATGGGTACCTCCGAAATCGGCGAGTATCTGCCTGAATGGCGATGGACACCTGTCTCTGTACAAGAAAAAAGGGATACTCACGTAAAATCAATGTCAGGTTAGACATTAATTTTTTTTTTTTTTCTATAACCAGCGGCACTCGAGCTTTCCAGCTCTTTCGGCCCAATGACATGTCATTGCGAGGCTGGGGGGTCAGTGGACTTTCCTTCCAACCCGGTCAGGAGCTTCGCTCCTTCCCATCCACACGGGATTTATGTGCAGGAGCCGTTCAGTTTATTCAGTCAAATTTCCGATCGTAAACATTTCTTCAAACGCCGACGGCCGGGTTTGAACCATGAACACCTGGTCGCCAGTACAACGTCGTAGCCATTACACCAGCGCGGCTCCCCGAGACATTAATATAACCTGAGATTTCGCCTCGAGTATTAGCGGGCGTACGAGAAAAAAAAAAATCATCGTCCATTTGAATGTTAAACTGATCTTTGGTTTGGTGGTAAGGACCATCTTAATTGCACACGGACAACTCCACCAGTGCTCCAATCTCCTCCCTTAGAATATCACACAAGGAGGGTCTCAGCACGGTGCACGAACTCCACAGCACCGGCGAGGATCCCAATGTGAATACAGGAATCACACATTCTATAAAGATTGTTGTGGTGTGTAGGTTTTCTAACCTTATAATCAGGTTCTTCCTCATGTGGGTTGCTTTATAAAAGGTCAAGGTAGCCCCATAACAGATACTGCCGTAGGGGAGTGAAGGGTTAGAGAACAATATACTAGGTCCAGCTTCGAGAGGAGGGGGGGATGACTAGTTCCCTTCCTCGCTGTCGTTATCTGTCACAACTCAAGAGAAGAGTCATGTACCCATGTACAGCTGGTGACACTGGAGCGTGAGGACCCCGTATAAAATACCGTGTTTCCAGAGCTCCAATCACTCTGCCAGTTGGACGCTTGTTGCTTTCTAAATATGTGAAAAGAAAACTCAACTCGAGACGGGAGAAGAGGGAACATGTTTCAAACTAAGAAATAAAAATTGAATAAAAACAGGATCAGCTAAAGAGGTGACGCTGAGCCAGGAAAGATATGATAGATATCCTAAGTAATGATGCAGAGATACAGCGGTCCATTATATTTGCAGTGTATTTCAGTAATAGCCTGAAAAAAGGAGAGGGGGAAGGGGAGGACAAAGAAACAGGACGAAATGAGATAAAAACTGATACGTTTTTCACATGGCTTAGAAAGTTTTTGTACAATTTATTTCACGTTAATGCGCTTCATTTTCTAGAAGAGATATTGTGTACACTATTTATAGCCACTGTGGGGTTGAAAGGGAAATTTTCTTGCAGTATTAATAAAAAACATCAACAAAAACCACAGCAGTTGAGCTCGTCGCGATACGAAATTGCAGGAATTGAAAAAGCCAATAAACTTTTCAGGTGGGAAGAAATTGTATTAATAATAATACCGGAATTTCATGTGTAGGTGACCAAATTATTTATAGAGTTAATATTACACTTATGCCTATGCCCGTAATGGAATCTTCTTCTTGTACCCTAAGTCCTTTTGAAGGATAAACCACTTCTTCCCCTTTGGATCTATCTTGGGCTAATTAGCCAAGTTATTCCAGGTCTGTTTATCTTGTGTTTTCTTCGTAGCAATAGTTCTTTTTTCCCCCCACATCCTTCCTTTCTAGGAACGAGAAAATATGCACCACAAACACTACCAATCTTTATAAAGCCAGTAGAAAGAAATGTGTATTAAGACCTGGACTTAGTTTATATAGAATAGGTCACAATACCTCGTCAAAGTTTACATAGGTCACAGTCTACACACAACACTCTACCTCGTCAACAATTTAAAAATAGACATTACCAATATATGCCCTAGTGAAAATGTCGGCGTAAGGTAGAGGGGATGGTTTGGTATACCTTGGTGATGGAAGGGTAAACGGAAAATAATTTGTGTAAAGCTAGAGAAATGACGGATAAGCCCCATCCCCCGCCAACTTTTAAAAACCTGTTGCCCCCGGTATTATGGGTACTTTCTCCGCATTTGAAATGAAAATTCACGAGCCAGTGTACAAAAATTCACTTAAATGATATAGGAAAGCGATCTTTTCTTTGAAGTGAACTTCCAAACATCGGTAAAATATACTCTAATTTGAATTGTCCATCGCTCTGTTGATAAAACTTCAAAGAGCAGATCTGCTGGCAGAGATTACACAAATCCTGTACTTACTCTAAATACAAATAATTTGAAACCTGAAAACAGACATTGTTATATCAAGGTACATCTTTGAGAGCTCAGTGTTTCTAAAGTAGATCCTCACAGCTACAGTTGTTGCCTGCTGCTGCCCTAGCGACATAGGTGAAATGATTATTGCTCGCTTATACGAGCGTGTCGTGTTGACGATGAACACAGTGAGAGTTTTAGATTAGTACAAACAAAAGTCCAAGACAAACTGGGGTAAGGCTTGACACTATGAAAGCTTTCCTTTGTTGGGCCTGTTGTTTGTTTGTTTTTTAAGAATAGATACCCCCCTGTCTACCCGTCTTGGTGTGGGCAGTATAATTGTGATATATAGCATTATTTATTGCTTATGATACTGCCCTTGGATGGGTGTGGGTACCTTCAGTACCGCTCAAATAGCATAGCGTCTTAAAGGGTTAGGTGTGGGTTTCTTCTCACTTATAGGGAACCTTGCGTTGTGTTACACTGCAAAGGCAATTCCGAAATCTGCTCAGTAAACTGTGAAAAACCCGCCAGAAAAGTATTGTAGTTAATTTACTTAGTCGTTCCTCTTCTACTTTGGGGTGTAGAGGTTAACTAGAGAGAGCGCCATGCTATCCTTACAGCTGTCTTCCTTTTAGTCTGGTTCCAGTCCATCCTTGTGTCCTTCAGAGATTGTCTAATGTTGTCCTCCCAGCGAACTTTGGGTCGTCCTGGAGGTCTAGATCCATGACTCTTGGTTTCCCATATTTGTCGTGGTTGCCTATCTTCTCCCGTTCTGTAGACATGGCGAAACTACCGTAACTAGGACTGTTCCACTCGGGTCTGCAGGGGCTGGCTGAAAATATGTGAATTGTTATTAGCTCACACTGTTTATTGTCGCGTTTGGCGTCTTTTTCTTTTAACCAGCACCGTTTCGCTTATAGGAAAGATCTTCATCAGTGTCTTATTAGACGTCATGGCTTTCACTAATTAGCTTAAGACGGGTGCAGTGTGCCGTGCATGCAGCAATGTTTCAGAACACAGCTGTTCCTGATCCCAAGGTAGTCCGCAAGCTGACCTCACGGGTCTCATTAATTTCGATATGATACCGTGACAGAGTATGCGGCTGTAAAGGCTTCTCCAAATACCTGTTACTTCACTAATTAATATTCTGTCGTGACATTCATTCGCGAGGAGGGGGTCCACTGGGTTATCAAGCGCATGTGCTTCGTTAAGAGTTGATAAACATCGCTGGAAGCCAGACATTTTTCAACGTTTTAAGTTTCAGAAAAAGAAAAAAAACGTTAAAACAATCCGTAGGTCGTGGCAGGAGAGGGCTGGGTTGCCACAAGAAGTGAACCATTTGTTGATGGTTAATTAGAACCACCAAATGTCCACTCTAAACAAAAGCATGCCTTGCTACTTTATAAGCAAAATGTCTGTTAGAGAGATTATTCATTAAAGTAGCGTGATGGGAAAGGGAGAGAGAGGAAAAACAAGTTATAGATTTAGTTATTTCCTATCCCTTTATCGTTTTTATGTACAATATAGTTTTATAGACATTAGTATGATTAATCGAATTGACTGATGAATAATTATTATATGTATTAGTTGCTTTTTCCCCCTTCGTTATTTCGCCAGTTACTTTATCTACATTCCCAAATTTGTAAATGATTTCTCATTATACATTTTTTACTTTCACACATCAGTACCGATACACATTTATTTATCTGTTCGTCTATCTCTCTTGCCTAGTTATGTCAAACATGTTGTCTGTCCTGACTAAATTTTTTTCTAAGTATATATATATATACACACGAGGGGCATTCAGAAAGTAATGCACCACATCGTTTTTCTCAGCTAATAATGAAGATAGAAGCATGACATTTTGCTCACTTCAAATATGGCATGTGCCAATTGTGTGCACCAAATTGCACTGCAACCGGCCAAATAATACGGCTGCCCTAAACCGTTGAAATGGAGCGTGTTAGCAACTTGCGTTATAGGCAGCGAATTGTGATAGAATTTCTCGTTGCAGAGAAGGAAACTATTGTGAACATTCACAAGCGCCTGTGTGATGTGTATGGAAGTTTTGAAGTCGACAGGAGTACAGTCAGTCGCTGGGTTCAGAGAATCAAAGAATCAGGAAGTGGAGATATGGAGCTGCTTGATCGGCCGCGCTGTGGACGTCCTGCCACAGCCACCAACGCAGAAATGTTGAAATGCGCTGAGGGCATTATTCTTACTGATAGGCGAATCACTACTCAACAATTGGCCTTACAGCTGTCAGTCAGCATTGGTAGTGCAAATGCAGTTATAAAAACTCTCGGATTTTCAAAGGTTTGCGCAAGATGGGTTCCTCGAAGTCTCACAAATGACCACCGATTGCAAAGGAAAGAAATTTCTTCTGAATTGTTGGAGCGTTTCAATGCTGATGGAGAGAACTTTTTGGCTAAGATCGTTACAGGTGACGAAACCTGGGCACATCATTTTGAACCTGAGACAAAAAACAGTCAATGGAGTGGCATCATCCGCAATCACCACGAAGAAAGAAATTCAAGACAATTCCTTCAGCTGGAAAGGTCATGATCACTGTCTTTTGGGACATTGAAGGTGTGGTTCTTGTAGACGTTATGCCAAGAGGAGAGACAATCAATTCGCAAGCTTACATTAAGACATTGAAAAAACTCAATCAACGTTTTCGCAGAGTTCGGACGCACAAGAATCCAGCAGACCTGCATCTCCTTCACGACAATGCGCGACCTCACACAAGTCTGGCAACACGGGAAGCAATCACCAAATTGGGTTGGACTGTACTACCCCATCCACCCTATAGTCCCGATTTGGCACCCTCTGATTTTCATCTATTTGGTCCACTTAAAGATGCACTCTGTGGCGAGAGGTTTTATTTGGCTGTAGGATCAGTATAGTACTGAAAATTACAGAAATAGAATTTCTGCAGAAAATGGTGAAGTCCCAGTGTCGGAGAGAACTACTGGTATCACAAATTAGTTACGGCTGTGAATGTTCTGATCTCGAAACAATAGTAGAGAGGAGACCGACATAAAGTGCCACCTCCGCTGTGAAACTAACTGTGATATTAATAAACAAGGAAACCGATTTTACTTAACACTGATAAAATTGACAAGTCGTTCAAATACAATTTCCTTATTTTTATTTAGTATATACACTATCTACTCTTGTGCTGAAGGGTGAATGTTGAAAAATGGAATGTAATGAATTTGTAAGTTTACATATGATTTACAAATATTTATATTTATATATATATATTTATATGTAAATAAATATTACACCAAGTTTTCCAATTATAGGAACAAAAATTATATCAGCTGTGCTGTTAATTAATTATAGTACATGGATCAGCTGGGCTGTTAATTAAGGATATAACACTTCTCAGCTATGCTATTAATTTTGTCTCTTGCTATGTTAATTCACGTTTTCTTCATTGACAGTTCTATGCTCACAATGCCGACAGAAATGGTACTAATGTGTACTCATCTCTCTTAAGTCTGTTCTTCTTTGTTTGGTTCACACCACCGGCAGAGTATCGTTCCTTTAGCCCACCCAAGACTGAGGGGGACCAAAGATGTAGAGTCTGGTCAACCTCTATGCTCCTGCGGAGTTCCAGGCAGCGGGATTGACTCGAACATACGACCTCAGGTTTTTAGGACACAATTAAACCTGTAACAAAGCAAAAATAGGGGCTAATTTCTGTCCTCAAGCCCACCTATTTCTAGTGTGAGTGAAATGAGCGTGTCTCCGATGTATGCATGTGGGATGAATGACAACATGGCTCAGTATGATTTAGCAATAGCGAGACAAGACAGGTGTCTACTTGCAAAACATTCTTTCTGATAAACTAATACATGGATACATTCAATAATATAGATTCAATACATGAATACATTTAATACATGAATACATCCCATAATATAAATCAATACATGAATAAATCCAATAATATATACACCTAGGTGTGATACAACAATGTCCTTCCCCCTATACTATACCACGCCCTCTCTGACAAGTGGTAACATATATCCTAACAATATTGTTATGTTCTTATGATAGGAGTATATGCGACGAGGACTGTTTGGTGATATATCAGGTTGGAGTTATAGGAGACAATAGATTGGAGTTAGATGCGACAATAGATTGAGTCCTGACAAGGACTGTTTTGGTTATATAGCAGTTGGTCTTATCTGAGACAATAGATTGAGTTATAGACTGACAATAGATTGAAGTATAGGAGACAATAGGTTGAAGTATGAGTCCTATTAGTCTTCGTCTATTCAATCATAATAGGAAATACAATCATTATACTTAATTTCCCCAAGATACAATCAGTAACCTGATAGGTAGTATAAATGACACACAACAAATACCAACGGTTATCGTGAATATATTTACCCTCCTAAGATTTTAAACTGGCCAGGTTTTGACGCGACTTAGCGAAGTAGGTTGCAGGTCGATGCCCTCAGGTAAGTTGTAAATCAAAGTGACAGCTTCTTCCTCTTCAGCTCTGGCGTCAAGTTCGGGATTGCGTGGTTAGCATAAAATCCGCTTGATTATATAGTCAGGTAACTACTTGAGGAAAGCTTTCGGTTGGTTCCTGGCGGAGCAAAATGATTGGTTTCCTCCGGTTTTGTACCTGGTCTCATACAGCCTAATTTTATTCAGGTTTCATCGGCCATCTTGCGTGAACAAGATGGCCGTTAATTTATTCTGTCTCAGAGACTGGTGAACGTTGATCGTTGATTGGTTGAAGCAAATCTGTATCTCGACATAGTGATTAACAAAGTAGTGGGTTACACTTCGTTTCACGACATAGCCCCCTCCTTTCCTAGCTGTGACTTGTCATAGCTGACGTGTAAACCCCTGCTGTGGTTAATCCTTTTGCGTCTGTCCTTCCAGAGTACTAGGGTGTCGACTTAAAAAATCAGCTCCTACATTGTCTCTTCCCGGAATGTAATTCACGGTAAAGGAATAAGGCGCCAGAAGCAGACTCCACCTTAATAATCTCGAATTTAGCTTTTTAGATGCAGCCAAGAATGTTAAAGGTTGGTGATCGCTTTGGACAATGAAGTGTGTCCCATACAGATAAGGTGAAAATTTGTTGATGGACCAAATTAGAGCTAAACATTCCTTCTCTATGGTCGAGTAGTTCAACTCAGCTGCATTCAGCTTCCTACTGGCGTAGGCGACTGGTAAAAGTTCCTCCGGCTGGGCTTTTGATTTCTGCAAGAGAGTTGCACCAATACCTATACTGCTAGCATCCGTTCTTAATACAAATTCCTGTGTGATATCGGGTAGTGTAAGGATGGGTTTGCTGGTGAGTTTTGCTTTTAGCTCTGTGTAAGCTTTTTCACAATCAGCATTCCGTTGGATTTTGTCAGGCTGTCCTTTCTTCGTTAAGTTAGTTAATGGTGCACACAGAGAGTTAAAATGGGGTATGTACTTCTGATAGAACCCACATAATGACACGAATGATCTCACATCTTTCTTCGTTTGAGGTCTGGGTGCCTTCTTTAGCTTCTCTATATTCTTTGGGTCAGGAGACATATGACCTGTAGAAATAGTGTGACCTAAGAATTCCAACTCCTTACAACCGATATAGCACTTGGTTGGACGTGCAGTCAATCCAGTTTCTCTCAGTCTGTCAAACAACATGGAGAGCGCTACTATATGCTCTTCAAATGTGTTTGTAGCAACAAGAATGTCATCCATAAAGTTAGTGATATGGGGATTTTGTAGAGGTTCCAACAATTTCCTCATCATTCTTGAAAAGATACTTGGAGCATTTTTCAGCCCAAAGGGTAGTACATTAAACTCGTAGTGTCCGTCTGATGTACTAAATGCCAGCATTTTCCTAACTTCTGGTTTCACTGGTATTTGGTAGTATCCCTTGCTTAGATCTACCTTTGATAAATACCTAGCCTTACTCAGTGTAGAGAACAGCTGGTTGGTGTCAGGTAATGTGTCCACCTGAGATTCTGTGATCGCATTAAGCTTCCGGTAGTCAATACATAACCTGTGTTCACCACTCGGTTTTCTCAATAGCACCACACTTGAGCTGTAGGGAGATTCAGACTTTGAAATAATTTTCTCTTTTAAGAGATGGTCAATCTCATCCTGGAGTGCTTGTGCTTGCTATTGTTCAGTCCATGTCCGCAGCAATGCTTCCAGTGGACTGTGTATGGGGACGGCAATACAACAACGTTGCCGGACCCACACCTATTTCTATTGTAAGGGGCAGTATACCGAAGTGGGGCCTGTCTCCATCAACAATGGGGTACAGCCCTGGTTCCTACCTCCTTTGGTTAGGGTTTGTTTCTGCAGCTTTTTTAATACTGGTTGCTGACTAACCAAATTTTCCAAATGATCCAGGCCATGGTGTTCCGACAAATATCTAGTCGGGGTGGGATGTCTCTCGTCCCCTCTCTGTACAATACGGAGAGTTGCCATGGTTACTGGTGTAACAGTAGATTTGTTGTGATTTCGTTTTCTCGTTATCACTGCTTCTACCTGTTGTTTTCTCTGGTGTATTTTCTTTGTGGGCCTACGTCCGCAACAATGCTTCCCTAGGTCCTGTAACTGGTCTACACTTCTGAATGAGGTTACCCGGTTACATTCTGAACAGGATTTCATATACCGACTTATGTCTTCAATTATTCCTGGCCAGTAATATCGCAATGCTATATTTTGACCAGTGGCCCCTTTTCCTCTGTGACCACTGCCTGATGTAGCATGCTCTTGCTCCATAATTTCCTCCCTATAGAATTTTGGCACTACCAGCTGTCCATGCCTTTTAGGTCCTTTTCCAGCTTGTCTGTAGAGTAGGCCATTTTCCATATAGTAGTCTCCTTTCTCTGGAGGGTTATGGGCCTTTGGCAATTTGCCAAAACAAGGCTTCAATGTGCTATCTGCTGTTTGAGCCTTTTTCATCTTTGTACGATGAATGTTTATTGGATCTCCCTCCTTCTTTTTGGTGCTCGACCTGGTATGGTTTGCTGCCATGACAACAGGTTTTATTGGGTCACCCAAAAAGACATACTTACATCCTATTACCAGCGGGAATATAGGATCATCACTCACTGCTGCTCTTATCACTCCTTCCACATAGCGAGTTCTCACGTTGATCCTTGCTATGGGAAGTGTCATGGTGCCGGTTCCCTGCATTGCCCCTTGTATGTCCACTGTTTCTGTGGTAAGTTGATCAGGGTGCACTAGGGCTGCACTCACGACTGAGTCGAATTCCAATCCGGAATCATATAAGCACTGAATTTTAGTGCCATTACATGTCACTTCCTCACAGACAGGGGGATGGTGGAGGTCATTCTGACTAACTGCCAGTTCCTTCCTTCCCTTGTTCCCTGTTGTGAGACACGCAGTGTAATAAGGAGGGTTCTTCCTTCTGCAGTCCGCAGTATTGTGGTTACTCATTAGACAAGTTTTACACCACTTTCCTTCCTTCCGGTAAGGTGTCTTATCCGATCTTAGAGGGTTTTTGTCCTTTTGGTCAAATCTTTGTTTGTTCCTTGTGGTATGGTCATTTTGTTCATATTTGGTATAGTTTTGTGATGATTGGAAGTTTTCACTCTGCTTCTTCTTATTTCCTAATACTTCTGCCTGAGCTGCTTGATATCTCTCAGCAACAGTTACAATATCTTCCAATCTCTCTGCTCCTTGTTCCATGATAAACTTCCTCATTTCTTGAGGCATGGACTCTTCACCTGCTCCATCATTATCATTTCTTTCAGATCCTGACACTTTCCTAAACTACTCCATTTTTCCAAATAGGTTTCCAGTCTAGCAGAGAATTGGTGATAGTTTTCTCCGGGAAGAAGTTTAGCGGTTCGGAATTTCTTTCTATATGATTCTGAGTTCTTTTCATATCTCACAAGCAGTGCCTGTTTCAGGATTTCATAATCTTCCTGGTCATCTCTTGAGAGCTTCAAATACACATCGTAGACCACACCTCTCAATCCCTGAGATAGTTTAAGACTCCATTTTTCTTTCACTAAGCCATAGGTAGTGGCTAGTCTTTCGTATCTATCCAGGTACGACTCGATGGCATCTTCTTTCTCAACAAATGGGTCCAGATGAAAATTCATGGCCCCACTTGAGGTGCTCTGGCTGGAGCTACTCTCAGAGTGAGGTGAGCTACCACCATTATTGCCAGTATTTGCCTGAATTTCAAGCTCTTTTAATCTCAACTGATGGTCCTCTCTGCTTGTAATTTCCTTTCCTCAGCATCTAACCTTTTAGTTTCTCTTTCAGCTTCCAGTCTTTTGTCTTCTCTCTGAGCTTCCAGTCTTTTGTCTTCTCTCTCAGCTTCCAGTCTTTTGTCTTCTCTCTCAGCTTCCAGTCTTTTGGCTTCTCTCTCAGCTTCCAGTCTTTTGGCTTCTGTCTCTAATTGCAACTTCCTTTCTTCCCTATCCATGTGTTTGTCCACTTCTGTTGTGACATACTGAGTAAGAGCATCACCTGTCATGTTTAATTCCTTACCCATCTGCATGATCGCAGTCCTGAACTTCACTAGATCAGCCATGGCGTTGCTTAGATAGGGTATGTATATCTACTATAACCAAATTATTGTAATTAAACTTAATTAATTTAAATGAACAAATAATTTCCGTGCAACTTTGTGAGCATCAACTATTTACTGAGTACTAAATGGTACTCCTCCTAAGAAAACAATAAAAAATCCTATTATAGAATTTTTTTTCAAAAATTTGTTTCTTATGTTATCTATGGGTGGCACAAGATAGAGTGTAGATAGATGAATAGACTAAGTATGGCTCAAGATATACAGAAATATCCCCGGAACGAGCCCCCAGTGTGGCGAGAGGTTTTATTTGGCTGTAGGATCAGTATAGTACTGAAAATTACAGAAATAGAATTTCTGCAGAAAATGGTGAAGTCCCAGTGTCGGAGAGAACTACTGGTATCACAAATTAGTTACGGCTGTGAATGTTCTGATCTCGAAACAATAGTAGAGAGGAGACCGACATAAAGTGCCACCTCCGCTGTGTAACTAACTGTGATATTAATAAACAAGGAAACAGATTTTACTTAACACTGATAAAATTGACAAGTCGTTCAAATACAATTTCCTTATTTTTATTTAGTATATACACTATCTACTCTTGTGCTGAAGGGTGAATGTTGAAAAATGGAATGTAATGAATTTGTAAGTTTACATATGATTTACAAATATTTATATTTATATATATATATTTATATGTAAATAAATATTACACCAAGTTTTCCAATTATAGGAACAAAAATTATATCAGCTGTGCTGTTAATTAATTATAGTACATGGATCAGCTGGGCTGTTAATTAAGGATATAACACTTCTCAGCTATGCTATTAATTTTGTCTCTTGCTATGTTAATTCACGTTTTCTTCATTGACAGTTCTATGCTCACAATGCCGACAGAAATGGTACTAATGTGTACTCATCTCTCTTAAGTCTGTTCTTCTTTGTTTGGTTCACACCACCGGCAGAGTATCGTTCCTTTAGCCCACCCAAGACTGAGGGGGACCAAAGATGTAGAGTCTGGTCAACCTCTATGCTCCTGCGGAGTTCCAGGCAGCGGGATTGACTCGAACATACGACCTCAGGTTTTTAGGACACAATTAAACCTGTAACAAAGCAAAAATAGGGGCTAATTTCTGTCCTCAAGCCCACCTATTTCTAGTGTGAGTGAAATGAGCGTGTCTCCGATGTATGCATGTGGGATGAATGACAACATGGCTCAGTATGATTTAGCAATAGCGAGACAAGACAGGTGTCTACTTGCAAAACATTCTTTCTGATAAACTAATACATGGATACATTCAATAATATAGATTCAATACATGAATACATTTAATACATGAATACATCCCATAATATAAATCAATACATGAATAAATCCAATAATATGTACACCTAGGTGTGATACAACAATGTCCTTCCCCCTATACTATACCACGCCCTCTCTGACAAGTGGTAACATATATCC
This sequence comes from Oreohelix idahoensis, assembly GCA_024509875.1. Taxonomy (NCBI): domain Eukaryota; kingdom Metazoa; phylum Mollusca; class Gastropoda; order Stylommatophora; family Oreohelicidae; genus Oreohelix; species Oreohelix idahoensis. The sequence goes on along the minus strand of JAMPIV010007314.1, from coordinate 6,164 downwards.
TAACAATATTGTTATGTTCTTATGATAGGAGTATATGCGACGAGGACTGTTTGGTGATATATATCAGGTTGGAGTTATAGGAGACAATAGATTGGAGTTAGATGCGACAATAGATTGAGTCCTGACAAGGACTGTTTTGGTTATATAGCAGTTGGTCTTATCTGAGACAATAGATTGAGATATTGGAAACAATAAATGCAAGTATAGGAGACAATAGGTTGAAGTATGAGTCCTATTAGTCTTCGTCTATTCAATCATAATAGGAAATACAATCATTATACTTAATTTCCCCAAGATACAATCAGTAACCTGATAGGTAGTATAAATGACACACAACAAATACCAACGGTTATCGTGAATATATTTACCCTCCTAAGATTTTAAACTGGCCAGGTTTTGACGCGACTTAGCGAAGTAGGTTGCAGGTCGATGCCCTCAGGTAAGTTGTAAATCAAAGTGACAGCTTCTTCCTCTTCAGCTCTGGCGTCAAGTTCGGGATTGCGTGGTTAGCATAAAATCCGCTTGATTATATAGTCAGGTAACTACTTGAGGAAAGCTTTCGGTTGGTTCCTGGCGGAGCAAAATGATTGGTTTCCTCCGGTTTTGTACCTGGTCTCATACAGCCTAATTTTATTCAGTTTTCATCGGCCATCTTGCGTGAACAAGATGGCCGTTAATTTATTCTGTCTCAGAGACTGGTGAACGTTGATCGTTGATTGGTTGAAGCAAATCTGTATCTCGACATAGTGATTAACAAAGTAGTGGGTTACACTTCGTTTCACGACATAGCCCCCTCCTTTCCTAGCTGTGACTTGTCATAGCTGACGTGTAAACCCCTGCTGTGGTTAATCCTTTTGCGTCTGTCCTTCCAGAGTACTAGGGTGTCGACTTAAAAAATCAGCTCCTACATTGTCTCTTCCCGGAATGTAATTCACGGTAAAGGAATAAGGCGCCAGAAGCAGACTCCACCTTAATAATCTCGAATTTAGCTTTTTAGATGCAGCCAAGAATGTTAAAGGTTGGTGATCGCTTTGGACAATGAAGTGTGTCCCATACAGATAAGGTGAAAATTTGTTGATGGACCAAATTAGAGCTAAACATTCCTTCTCTATGGTCGAGTAGTTCAACTCAGCTGCATTCAGCTTCCTACTGGCGTAGGCGACTGGTAAAAGTTCCTCCGGCTGGGCTTTTGATTTCTGCAAGAGAGTTGCACCAATACCTATACTGCTAGCGTCCGTTCTTAATACAAATTCCTGTGTGATATCGGGTAGTGTAAGGATGGGTTTGCTGGTGAGTTTTGCTTTTAGCTCTGTGTAAGCTTTTTCACAATCAGCATTCCATTGGATTTTGTCAGGCTGTCCTTTCTTCGTTAAGTTAGTTAATGGTGCACACAGAGAGTTAAAATGGGGTATGTACTTCTGATAGAACCCACATAATGACACGAATGATCTCACATCTTTCTTCGTTTGAGGTCTGGGTGCCTTCTTTAGCTTCTCTATATTCTTTGGGTCAGGAGACATATGACCTGTAGAAATAGTGTGACCTAAGAATTCCAACTCCTTACAACCGATATAGCACTTGGTTGGACGTGCAGTCAATCCAGTTTCTCTCAGTCTGTCAAACAACATGGAGAGCGCTACTATATGCTCTTCAAATGTGTTTGTAGCAACAAGAATGTCATCCATAAAGTTAGTGATATGGGGATTTTGTAGAGGTTCCAACAATTTCCTCATCATTCTTGAAAAGATACTTGGAGCATTTTTCAGCCCAAAGGGTAGTACATTAAACTCGTAGTGTCCGTCTGATGTACTAAATGCCAGCATTTTCCTAACTTCTGGTTTCACTGGTATTTGGTAGTATCCCTTGCTTAGATCTACCTTCGATAAATACCTAGCCTTACTCAGTGTAGAGAACAGCTGGTTGGTGTCAGGTAATGGGTCCACCTGAGATTCTGTGATCGCATTAAGCTTCCGGTAGTCAATACATAACCTGTGTTCACCACTCGGTTTTCTTAATAGCACCACACTTGAGCTATAGGGAGATTCAGACTTTGAAATAATTTTCTCTTTTAAGAGATAGTCAATCTCATCCTTGAGTGCTTGTGCTTGCTATTGTTCAGTCCATGTCCGCAGCAATGCTTCCAGTGGACTGTGTATGGGGACGGCAATACAACAACGTTGCCGGACCCACACCTATTTCTATTGTAAGGGGCAGTATACCGAAGTGGGGCCTGTCTCCATCAACTGTTTGGTACAGCCCTGGTTCCTACCTCCTTTGGTTCGGGTTTGTTTCTGCAGCTTTTTTAATACTGGTTGCTGACTAACCAAATTTTCCAAATGATCCAGGCCATGGTGTTCCGACAAATATCTAGTCGGGGTGGGATGTCTCTCGTCCCCTCTCTGTACAATACGGAGAGTTGCCATGGTTACTGGTGTAACAGTAGATTTGTTGTGATTTCGTTTTCTCGTTATCACTGCTTCTACCTGTTGTTTTCTCTGTGTATTTTCTTTGTGGGCCTACGTCCGCAACAATGCTTCCCTAGGTCCTGTAACTGGTCTACGCTTCTGAATGAGGTTACCCGGTTACATTCTGAACAGGATTTCATATACCGACTTATGTCTTCAATTATTCCTGGCCAGTAATATCGCAATGCTATATTTTGACCAGTGGCCCCTTTTCCTCTGTGACCACTGCCTGATGTAGCATGCTCTTGCTCCATAATTTCCTCCCTATAGAATTTTGGCACTACCAGCTGTCCATGCCTTTTAGGTCCTTTTCCAGCTTGTCTGTAGAGTAGGCCATTTTCCATATAGTAGTCTCCTTTCTCTGGAGGGTTATGGGCCTTTGGCAATTTGCCAAAACAAGGCTTCAATGTGCTATCTGCTGTTTGAGCCTTTTTCATCTTTGTACGATGAATGTTTATTGGATCTCCCTCCTCCTTTTTGGTGCTCGACCTGGTATGGTTTGCTGCCATGACAACAGGTTTTATTGGGTCACCCAAAAAGACATATTTACATCCTATTACCAGCGGGTATATAGGATCATCACTTACTGCTGCTCTTATCACTCCTTCCACATAGCGAGTTCTCACGTTGATCCTTGCTATGGGAAGTGTCATGGTGCCGGTTCCCTGCATTGCCCCTTGTATGTCCACTGTTTCTGTGGTAAGTTGATCAGGGTGCACTAGGGCTGCACTCACGACTGAGTCGAATTCCAATCCGGAATCATATAAGCACTGAATTTTAGTGCCATTACATGTCACTTCCTCACAGACAGGGGGATGGTGGAGGTCATTCTGACTAACTGCCAGTTCCTTCCTTCCCTTGTTCCCTGTTGTGAGACACGCAGCGTAATAAGGAGGGTTCTTCCTTCTGCAGTCCGCAGTATTGTGGTTACTCATTAGACAAGTTTTACACCACTTTCCTTCCTTCCGGTAAGGTGTCTTATCCGATCTTAGAGGGTTTTTGTCCTTTTGGTCAAATCTTTGTTTGTTCCTTGTGGTATGGTCATTTTGTTCATATTTGGTATAGTTTTGTGATGATTGGAAGTTTTCACTCTGCTTCTTCTTATTTCCTAATACTTCTGCCTGAGCTGCTTGATATCTCTCAGCAACAGTTACAATATCTTCCAATCTCTCTGCTCCTTGTTCCATGATAAACTTCCTCATTTCTTGAGGCATGGACTCTTTCACCTGCTCCATCATTATCATTTCTTTCAGATCCTGACACTTTCCTAAACTACTCCATTTTTCCAAATAGGTTTCCAGTCTAGCAGAGAATTGGTGATAGTTTTCTCCTGGAAGAAGTTTAGCGGTTCGGAATTTCTTTCTATATGATTCTGAGTTCTTTTCATATCTCACAAGCAGTGCCTGTTTCAGGATTTCATAATCTTCCTGGTCATCTCTTGAGAGCTTCAAATACACATCGTAGGCCACACCTCTCAATCCCTGAGATAGTTTAAGACTCCATTTTTCTTTCACTAAGCCATAGGTAGTGGCTAGTCTTTCGTATCTATCCAGGTACGACTCGATGGCATCTTCTTTCTCAACAAATGGGTCCAGATGAAAATTCATGGCCCCACTTGAGGTGCTCTGGCTGGAGCTACTCTCAGAGTGAGGTGAGCTACCACCATTATTGCCAGTATTTGCCTGAATTTCAAGCTCTTTTAATCTCAACTGATGGTCTCTCTCTGCTTGTAATTTCCTTTCCTCAGCATCTAACCTTTTAGTTTCTCTTTCAGCTTCCAGTCTTTTGTCTTCTCTCTGAGCTTCCAGTCTTTTGTCTTCTCTCTCAGCTTCCAGTCTTTTGTCTTCTCTCTCAGCTTCCAGTCTTTTGGCTTCTCTCTCAGCTTCCAGTCTTTTGGCTTCTGTCTCTAATTGCAACTTCCTTTCTTCCCTATCCATGTGTTTGTCCACTTCTGTTGTGACATACTGAGTAAGAGCATCACCTGTCATGTTTAATTCCTTACCCATCTGCATGATCGCAGTCCTGAACTTCACTAGATCAGCCATGGCGTTGCTTAGATAGGGTATGTATATCTACTATAACCAAATTATTGTAATTAAACTTAATTAATTTAAATGAACAAATAATTTCCGTGCAACTTTGTGAGCATCAACTATTTACTGAGTACTAAATGGTACTCCTCCTAAGAAAACAATAAAAAATCCTATTATAGAATTTTTTTTTCAAAAATTTGTTTCTTATGTTATCTATGGGTGGCACAAGATAGAGTGTAGATAGATGAATAGACTAAGTATGGCTCAAGATATACAGAAATATCCCCGGAACGAGCCCCCAGTGTGGCGAGAGGTTTTATTTGGCTGTAGGATCAGTATAGTACTGAAAATTACAGAAATAGAATTTCTGCAGAAAATGGTGAAGTCCCAGTGTCGGAGAGAACTACTGGTATCACAAATTAGTTACGGCTGTGAATGTTCTGATCTCGAAACAATAGTAGAGAGGAGACCGACATAAAGTGCCACCTCCGCTGTGTAACTAACTGTGATATTAATAAACAAGGAAACAGATTTTACTTAACACTGATAAAATTGACAAGTCGTTCAAATACAATTTCCTTATTTTTATTTAGTATATACACTATCTACTCTTGTGCTGAAGGGTGAATGTTGAAAAATGGAATGTAATGAATTTGTAAGTTTACATATGATTTACAAATATTTATATTTATATATATATTTATATGTAAATAAATATTACACCAAGTTTTCCAATTATAGGAACAAAAATTATATCAGCTGTGCTGTTAATTAATTATAGTACATGGATCAGCTGGGCTGTTAATTAAGGATATAACACTTCTCAGCTATGCTATTAATTTTGTCTCTTGCTATGTTAATTCACGTTTTCTTCATTGACAGTTCTATGCTCACAATGCCGACAGAAATGGTACTAATGTGTACTCATCTCTCTTAAGTCTGTTCTTCTTTGTTTGGTTCACACCACCACCGGCAGAGTATCGTTCCTTTAGCCCACCCAAGACTGAGGGGGACCAAAGATGTAGAGTCTGGTCAACCTCTATGCTCCTGCGGAGTTCCAGGCAGCGGGATTGACTCGAACATACGACCTCAGGTTTTTAGGACACAATTAAACCTGTAACAAAGCAAAAATAGGGGCTAATTTCTGTCCTCAAGCCCACCTATTTCTAGTGTGAGTGAAATGAGCGTGTCTCCGATGTATGCATGTGGGATGAATGACAACATGGCTCAGTATGATTTAGCAATAGCGAGACAAGACAGGTGTCTACTTGCAAAACATTCTTTCTGATAAACTAATACATGGATACATTCAATAATATAGATTCAATACATGAATACATTTAATACATGAATACATCCCATAATATAAATCAATACATGAATAAATCCAATAATATATACACCTAGGTGTGATACAACAATGTCCTTCCCCCTATACTATACCACGCCCTCTCTGACAAGTGGTAACATATATCCTAACAATATTGTTATGTTCTTATGATAGGAGTATATGCGACGAGGACTGTTTGGTGATATATCAGGTTGGAGTTATAGGAGACAATAGATTGGAGTTAGATGCGACAATAGATTGAGTCCTGACAAGGACTGTTTTGGTTATATAGCAGTTGGTCTTATCTGAGACAATAGATTGAGTTATAGACTGACA
>JAMPIV010007313.1:0-23238 GCA_024509875.1 Oreohelix idahoensis | reverse complement strand
ACTATGCCATTGTTGGAGAAGCTCATTCAATATGTCCGAAGATGCAGTGTCTGGAGGGGGCCAGAGATTGGAAGTGATCACTACCTGCTAACAATCAAACGAACAACTGAAAGAGTTGCTCAGCCTAGGAACTGCCCAACATCACGCAAGAAACCAAGTAAACGAGCAGGAGAAATGAGCATTAGGACCTACAAGCTGAGAGAGCCAGAAATTAAGACCAGAATTCAGGGGCTTATTGCTGCAGCGGTGAGCAACACAGAAGAACGACCTGATGACTTGGAAACCCTCTGGATTAAATTCAAGGATATCATAAAGACAGCTGCTGCAGAAGCATGCGGTGAAGTCCGACTTGGGAACAAGAGAAAGAGGACACCTTGGTGGACAGAGGAAGTCAAAGAGAAAATAAGAGAGAAGAAAATGGCATGGAAACAATACTTAGGAGCTAAAAACACAACAGAACAATGGAAAAATATAGAGAATATGTGACACTCAGAACAGAAGCAAAGAACAAAGTGGCAAGCCGCAAAAACAGAAGTCCTGGGAAGAATTTGGAGAAAAGCTAGAAAAAGATGCACAAGAAAACCAGAAATTGTTCTATAAGACCCTAAAGAACATGAGGAAGGAAAAACAATGCCCTCTCAAATTTATAAAGGACAAGCAAGGCAAATTGCTTTCTGCCCCGAAGGAAGTAATGGAAAGATGGAAAGAATATTTCTCAGAACTCCTTGATGGTGAGCAAGGTCAAGCATCAGAAATGATAACCACTAGCACAGAAGAGGAAACCAATGGTGATGAAGATGACATAAAGATGGAAGAACTGAAGGCAGCACTGGAGAAAATCAAGATGGGCAAAGCAGCAGGGCATGATGTATAACACCAGAAATGGTTAAGTACATGGGAGAATCAGGCGACCTATTACTCTTAAGGGTCCTACAGGCAGCATGGTGCAACAAGACCATACCAAAGGATTGGGAGATCGCCATAATAACACCAATTTTCAAAAAGGGTGACAATCGACAGTGTGGAAACCATAGAGGCATATCCCTTCTCAGTGTCCCGGAGAAATCTACTCTAGAATCCTAGAGCAGAGACTCCGACGCCTAGCTGAGCCACAATTGGATGAGGTCCAGTGCGGATTCCGAGCAAACCGAAGTACTCAAGACCTAATCTTCACACTCAGACAGCTGAGTGAAAAGGCCCTTGAGTATAAGAGTGAGATCCATCTTTGTTTCATAGATCTGGAAAAGGCGTTTGACAGGGTCCCTTGGAGCAAACTTTGGGACTGTTTGGCAAGGAAGAATATTCCAGCACCTCTGATTCATGCTATACAGAGCTTCTACAAGTCTTGCAGAAATTATATGAGGACAGCAAACCATAAGTCAGAAGAGTTCAGGACCACCACTGGTGTAAGACAAGGTGATATCCTATCACCTTACCTCTTCATACTCCTTATGGACGATGTCATCAAGGCATGTAAGGAGAGAACAAGAAAGTATTCAGTGGGGTACTGGAAGATGAGACAGGTCTATATTTCAGAGCTGGCATTTGCTGATGATGTTGCCCTGATTGCTAAATCAGAGGCACATCTCCAATCCAACCTGCAAGTATGGAAGGAAGAGCTGGAGAAGAGAGGGATGGTCATAAGCAGCTCTAAAACAAAATCCATGGTGATATCACGAGAAGAAAGAAGACATCAGATTAAGCTGGGAGAACAGGTCCTGGAGCAGGTCGACCACTTTAAATACCTCGGAGCTATTATAGACCGAAAGGGAGGCATCAAAGAAGAGTTGGCCACTCGAAAAGCAGCAGCTGGGAGACTTTTTCAGGCCATAAATCGAGGATTCCTCAGCAAGAGAGAGGTTGGTAAGAAAACGAAGATGGCTGTATACGCTCCACCTATGTCCCAGTCTTGACATATGGATGCGAGTCATGGGCAATGACTACAACCCATAAAAACCATTTTCAATATCTCCCCTCCAAAACCCTGTCTTTGATGTCATCAATCAACTACACTACAACTCACTGTAAAAAAACTCCAACCATGTGTTAGACTTCCACAGTGCCATGTTGTTCTCTGTCATAATTCATCGCAGGCCGGTCTCATTCACATGTCTGACTACACCTTCTCATAACATATACGCACGTAAGCTGCCCTAAGTACTTTTGTGATGACACTGTCTCAACAAATACGCACACGCTATCCTCATCCATTTGTCTGATTACACTTTCTCAACGCATACACGCACGGTGCCCTCAACTACGTGCCTGACTAGACCCTCTTAACCAGGGCTGTGGAGTCGGCCACCAAATTTTCCGATTCCGACTTAGACTTCTGAAATTGTGTAAGTCTCATTCCGACTCCAGACTCCGACTACAGTTTTTTTTACCAGTCATATGGCATGAAATTTGTAGTAGGAGTCCGGACATTTTTTACAACTCCATTTAAAAAAAGACCGACTCCACGATTTCGGCTCCCGACTCCTACTCCACAGCCCTGCTCTCAACATATATATGCACGCTGCCCTCGTCTACTTGCCTGACTACACCCTCTCAACACATACATGCACGCTGCCATCGTATACTTGTCTGACTACACCCTCTCAACACATACATGCACGCTGCCCTCGTATACTTGTCTGACTACACCCTCTCAACACATACATGCACGCTGCCCTCGTATACTTGTCTGACTACCCCTCTCAACACATACATGCACGCTGCCCTCGTCTACTTGTCTGACTACACCCTCTCAACACATACATGCACGCTGCCCTCGTATACTTGTCTGACTACCCCTCTCAACACATACATGCACGCTGCCCTCGTATACTTGTCTGACTACACCCTCTCAACACATACATGCACGCTGCCCTCGTATACTTGTCTGACTACACCCTCTCAACACATACATGCACGCTGCCCTCGTATACTTGTCTGACTACCGCTCTCAACACATACACGCACGCTGCCCTTACCTACTTGTCTGACTACACCTTCTCAACACATACACGCACGCTGCCCTCGTATACTTGTCTGATTACACCTTCTCAACACATAACCGTACACTGCCCGCATCCATTTGTCTGCTTACATCTTCTTAGCACACACACGGCCCTCATCCACATATCTGCCCACACTCTCTCAACACACACATGACCCTCGTCCACATGTCTGCCTACACTCTCTTAACTAATAACGCACACACGCCATCATCCCAAAAAAACCTTCATTTCTGGAACCCCAATCTCTGATTTATCAGTATCTGGCCCGAAAGGCTATAGATTTGTTCCAGAACTCTACAGTAGATATAGATGTGTCTGCTCTGATTCAGCCATCAGGATGTCACATAAATTGTTAAACCTTTTTGAACGGCATACGTTCTTCCGAACCCAAAGCCACAAGCTGGTCTCTGGTGTGTAATTCCGGTTAATGTGGTGCTATTTACTCGGCGGTCACGGGTCTCATATTTTTAGCAGCTTGCACGCGCGTGCAGCATTTAGGCCCATTTCTTGTATCGTCAGAATCAATTTTTGTTCATTCTCTTAACGTAATAGTTTTTCTTTTTAGTTTTAGCGTAGGTTTCAACCCTGTACTGTATCATTCTAAGAAAAGGCCCAATTTTATTTTCTTGGATAAGAAAATGATAAGAATCATTTCCCTTTGACCACTTTGGATTTTAATTTTATCTTTTCTTTTTTAAAATCAAAGGATCAAATTTCAACTCATCTTCCGGAAAGGGTGTGGGGGAGGGGGTTAACGTTGAATGATTTATGTGACAAATACTTCTTAGGGTTCTTTCCCTCTACAGAGTGTCCAACAGTTTAAAGTAGTGGGCCACACTGCCAGTTTTGGCAGTTCCCGGGGCCCGGACTTTAAGTAAAAATTTTGATATACTCACGACTGTTGGACACTCTGTAGAGGGAAAGAACCCTAAGAAGTATTTGTCACAGAAATCATTCAACGTTAACCCCCTCCCCTACACCCTTTCCGGAAGATGAGTTGAAATTTGATTCTTTGATTTTAAATAAGAAAAGATAAAATTAAAATCCAAAGTGGTCAAAGGGAAATGATTCTTATCATTTTCTTATCCAAGAAAAAAAAAATTGGGCCTTTTCTTAGAACGATACAGTACAGGGTTGAAACCTACGCTAAAACTAAAAAGAAAAACTATTACGTTAAGAGAATGAACAAAAATTGATTCTGACGATACAAGAAATGGGCCTAAATGCTGCACGCGCGTGCAAGCTGCTAAAAATGAGACCGGTGACCGCCGAGTAAATAGCACCACATTAACCGGAATTACACACCAGAGACCAGCCTGTGGCTTTGGGTTCGGAAGAACGTATGCCGTTCAAAAAGGTTTAACAATTTATGTGACATCCTGATGGCTGAATCAGAGCAGACACATCTATATCTACTGTAGAGTTCTGGAACAAATCTATAGCCTTTCGGGCCAGATACTGATAAATCAGAGATTGGGGTTCCAGAAATGAAGGTTTTTTTGGGATGATGGCGTGTGTGCGTTATTAGTTAAGAGAGTGTAGGCAGACATGTGGACGAGGGTCATGTGTGTGTTGAGAGAGTGTGGGCAGATATGTGGATGAGGGCCGTGTGTGTGTGCTAAGAAGGTGTAAGCAGACAAATGGATGCGGGCAGTGTACGGTTATGTGTTGAGAAGGTGTAATCAGACAAGTATACGAGGGCAGCATGCGTGTATGTGTTGAGAAGGTGTAGTCAGACAAGTAGGTAACGGCAGCGTGCGTGTATGTGTTGAGAGGGGTAGTCAGACAAGTATACGAGGGCAGCGTACATGTATGTGGTGAGAGGGTGTAGTCAGACAAGTAGACGAGGGCAGCGTGCATGTATGTGTTGAGAGGGTGTAGTCAGACAAGTAGACGAGGGCAGCGTGCATGTATGTGTTGAGAGGGGTAGTCAGACAAGTATACGAGGGCAGCGTGCATGTATGTGTTGAGAGGGGTAGTCAGACAAGTATACGAGGGCAGCGTGCATGTATGTGTTGAGAGGGTGTAGTCAGACAAGTATACGAGGGCAGCGTTCATGTATGTGTTGAGAGGGGTAGTCAGACAAGTATACGAGGGCAGCGGGCATGTATGTGTTGAGAGAGGTAGTCAGACAAGTATACGAGGGCAGCGTGCATGTATGTGTTGAGAGGGTGTAGTCAGACAAGTATACGAGGGCAGCGTTCATGTATGTGTTGAGAGGGTGTAGTCAGACAAGTATACGATGGCAGCGTGCATGTATGTGTTGAGAGGGTGTAGTCAGGCAAGTAGACGAGGGCAGCGTGCATATATATGTTGAGAGCTGGGCTGTGGAGTAGGAGTCGGGAGCCGAAATCGTGGAGTCGGTCTTTTTTTAAATGGAGTTGTAAAAAATGTCCGGACTCCTACTACAAATTTCATGCCATATGACTGGTAAAAAAAACTATAGTCGGAGTCTGGAGTCGGAATGGGACTTACACAATTTCAGAAGTCTAAGTCGTAATCGGAAAATTTGGAGTCCACAACCCTGGTTAAGAGGGTCTAGTCAGGCACGTAGTTGAGGGCACCGTGCGTGTATGCGTTGAGAAAGTGTAATCAGACAAATGGATGAGGATAGCGTGCGCGTATTTGTTGAGACAGTGTCATCACAAAAGTACTTAGGGCAGCTTACGTGCGTATATGTTATGAGAAGGTGTAGCCAGACATGTGAATGAGACCGGCGTGCGATGAGAACAACATGGCACTGTGGAAGTCTAACACATGGTTGGAGCTTTTTTACAGTGAGTTGTAGTGTAGTTGATTGATGACATCAAAGACAGGGTTTTGGAGGAGAGATATTGAAAAGAGCTGATTTCGGAGGTCGTTATTTACTTACTTAGTCGTTCCCCTTCTACCGTGAGGTGTAGAGGTTTGGAAGAGAGAGCGCCAGACTATTCTATCGGCTGTCTTCCTCCTGGCCTGGTTCCATTCTAGTCCTCGGTCCTTCAAAGATTGTCTAATGTTGTCCTCCCAGCGGACTCTGGGTCGTCCTCGGGGTCTGGATCCTTGGCTCTTTGTTTCCCATGCTTGTCGTGGTAGCCGATCTTCTCCCATTCTGCAGACATGGCCAAACCATCTTAGTTGGGACTGTTCTACTTGGGTCTGTAGGGGGTGGCATTTTAGGCCTTGACGTATCGTCTGGTTGCGTACCATGTCTCTTCTTGTTACTTCAACCACCTTCCTCAGATATCTCATTTCTGAGGTTTGGATCTGGCTTTTATGGGTTGTAGTCATTGCCCATGGCTCGCATCCATATGTCAAGACTGGGACATAGGTGGAGCGGTATACAGCCATCTTCGTTTTCTTACCAACCTCTCTCTTGCTGAGGAATCCTCGATTTATGGCCTGAAAAAAGTCTCCCAGCTGCTGCTTTTCGAGTGGCCAACTCTTCTTTGATGCCTCCCTTTCGGTCTATAATAGCTCCGAGGTATTTAAAGTGGTCGACCTGCTCCAGGACCTGTTCTCCCAGCTTAATCTGATGTCTTCTTTCTTCTCGTGATATCACCATGGATTTTGTTTTAGAGCTGCTTATGACCATCCCTCTCTTCTCCAGCTCTTCCTTCCATACTTGCAGGTTGGATTGGAGATGTGCCTCTGATTTAGCAATCAGGGCAACATCATCAGCAAATGCCAGCTCTGAAATATAGACCTGTCTCATCTTCCAGTACCCCACTGAATACTTTCTTGTTCTCTCCTTACATGCCTTGATGACATCGTCCATAAGGAGTATGAAGAGGTAAGGTGATAGGATATCACCTTGTCTTACACCAGTGGTGGTCCTGGACTCTTCTGACTTATGGTTTGCTGTCCTCACATAATTTCTGCAAGACTTGTAGAAGCTCTGTATAGCATGAATCAGAGGTGCTGGAATATTCTTCCTTGCCAAACAGTCCCAAAGTTTGCTCCAAGGGACCCTGTCAAACGCCTTTTCCAGATCTATGAAACAAAGATGGATCTCACTCTTATACTCAAGGGCCTTTTCACTCAGCTGTCTGAGTGTGAAGATTAGGTCTTGAGTACTTCGGTTTGCTCGGAATCCGCACTGGACCTCATCCAATTGTGGCTCAGCTAGGCGTCGGAGTCTCTGCTCTAGGATTCTAGAGTAGATTTTTCCAGGGACACTGAGAAGGGATATGCCTCTATGGTTTCCACACTGTCGATTGTCACCCTTTTTGAAAATTGGTGTTATTATGGCGATCTCCCAATCCTTTGGTATGGTCTTGTTGCACCATGCTGCCTGTAGGACCCTTAAGAGTAACAGGTCGCCTGATGCTCCCATGTACTTAACCATTTCTGGTGTTATACCATCATGCCCTGCTGCTTTGCCCATCTTGATTTTCTCCAGTGCTGCCTTCAGTTCTTCCATCTTTATGTCATCTTCATCACCATTGGTTTCCTCTTCTGTGCTAGTGGTTATCATTTCTGATGCTTGACCTTGCTCACCATCAAGGAGTTCTGAGAAATATTCTTTCCATCTTTCCATTACTTCCTTCGGGGCAGTAAGCAATTTGCCTTGCTTGTCCTTTATAAATTTGAGAGGGCATTGTTTTTCCTTCCTCATGTTCTTTAGGGTCTTATAGAACAATTTCTGGTTTTCTTGTGCATCTTTTTCTAGCTTTTCTCCAAATTCTTCCCAGGACTTCTGTTTTGCGGCTTGCACTTTGTTCTTTACTTCTGTTCTGAGTGTCACATATTCTCTATATTTTTCCATTTGTTCTGTTGTGTTTTTAGCTCCTAAGTATTGTTTCCATGCCATTTTCTTCTCTCTTATTTTCTCTTTGACTTCCTCTGTCCACCAAGGTGTCCTCTTTCTCTGGTTCCCAAGTCGGACTTCACCACATGCTTCTGCAGCAGCTGTCTTTATGATATCCTTGAATTTAATCCAGAGGGTTTCCAAGTCATCAGGTTGTTCTTCTGTGTTGTTCACCGCTGCAGCAATAAGCCCCTGATATCTGGTCTTAATTTCTGGCTCTCTCAGCTTGTAGGTCCTAATGCTCATTTCTCCTGCTCGTTTACTTGGTTTCTTGCGTGATGTTGAGCAGTTCCTAGGCTGAGCAACTCTTTCAGTTGTTCGTTTGAGTGTTAGCAGGTAGTGATCACTTCCAATCTCTGGCCCCCTCCAGACTCTTGCATCTCGGACATATTTGAATGAGCTTCTCCGAACAATGGCATAGTCAATCACTGACTTCTCATTCTTTGTTGGTTCACATCTAGTGTATGCATGTATGCGCTTATGGGGGAACTTTGTGTTTGTAATGATCAGATTCTGCTCACTGCAGAATCTAAGGAGTCGCTTTCCATTGTCATTGAGAGTGTCTTCTCCATATCTTCCGATAACTCCACCCCATCTAGCATGGTCATTTCCAACTCTGGCATTAAAATCTCCGAGCATGATAACTTCATCTAGGCAGTCATCCACTGTCCTTTGAAGCAGCTCGAAGAATTCCTCCTTGACCTCTGCTCTCTCATCCTCATTTGGCCATACACTATGACCAGGTTGACTATGGTTTCTCCTTCTTTTAGTTTCACAACCATAATGCGCTCTGAGACAAAGTTCCACCCCTTGATACTATCTTTTTGATTTTGGGCCACAATGCAACCCACACCCCCTTTAGCTCTTTCGGATATGGGTACACCACTGTAGAGCAGCGTGTTGCCATTGAGATCCATGACTCCTTGTCCTTTTTTCTTTGTTTCCGTTATAGCCAGGATTTCTAGTTTTGCTTTCCTCATCTCTTCCACCAGCTCCTCTTCCTTCCCATTTATACTTCTTGTGTTCCATGTTCCATAAGTCGTAGTCCGTAGTCCGTTCCAGTTCGTCGCCTTTAGAATCAGTCCGGTTTTCTCTCTTGTGTTACTCGTAATCGTGGTTTAAAGCAAACAGGTGATTGGCCTGTTGTGCCTTTGCATGGTGGAGGGGCTGCCTCCTTACGGCCTCCATGCAGGCCACCCTCCTCCTTTTTCATCCGGGCTTGGGACCGGCATTGGCGGAGTTGAGGTCGTTATTGATTGGTGGAAAGTCTGCACTCTGTTGGTAATTTATTTTACGTAGGTGGTTTTAATGTCTAAAATGCGTCAACCATGGGTCATTATTTTTTTTCTTTAATATTTGAAGACGGAAACAAGATATAAATTGTACACAACCGTTGAGGTAGGAAATTATAGTAGAAGATCACCTTGCATCACATGCGCAAGATGAATACATTCAATTTGTTCTTGGTGTCACTAGGATCTGTGGGGAAATGTAATGTACAATGCTGCATTGATAACTAAGATCCCAAGAATAGAACAGAGATGGATGGATGTGCTAAAGTAATAGAAGCTAGCCGAGTCTCATTGAAGCAAAAGAGGGTGCGGGGAGAACGAGAGGGATCAATGCAGACAGAAAGGACAATGATTAAAATATCGTTTTTTGAGAGAGGCTAGGAGAGTTATGGACAAGGTCAGTGTTTATGACAAAGAAATTTCGTAGTTTGGTAAGTTGAAGAGGATGAAGGACATACAGCAGGATAAGTATTGGTCGGTTTATTAGCAGCAATGGTAGTGGTGAATATAGTAGTAGTGGTATTAGTAGTAGTGGCTTTAATAGTAGTAAAAGTAATAGTCAAAATAGTACCAGCAGTAGTACTATTATAGAAGTAGCAACAGCAGGCCGAAGATTACAAGGCAAGTAAACAGGTATTGTCATTATTGTTCCTTTCTTGGTATAACTGTTATTAAGTTTATCACTACTTTGAGAAACTGTCGTTTTATCCTTCTTTCTTCTCTGTTCTTTGGTACTTGTTTATCTGATGAAGACACTCGTGTCGTCAAGTGCGGTTATTGGTGTATTGGCGGTAAGTCTACTGTATACATTAGCTTTTGTTCGCTCAGAATTGACATGTACACTTTTCTAATGTTTTTTTTTTTTTTTGTTCAGCAATGTTTTTGTCATTATCATATTACATGGTTTTTATACAATGTGGACTTTTGTCAGAATTCTTAAATTAGCTCCTTTGGCGTCTTGAGGGCATGTGTTTTTATTTATGCTTCATGAGTATTTATCTATGTCAAAAAAAAAATGTTAATTCTTATGTATACTAGCAACAACCCGCCAAAATTGGCAGGTTTTTAATTTTAGTGTGTTGTTTCTGTTACACGTATTACATTGCTGCTTCTTCTATAGTCTCGCTTGCTCGCTGTGAATGACGCGATCGTCTCTTCCTTTTAGCCATCTTATCATTTTGATCCATAATAATAAGTCTGCAATACTTTAAACTGAAATTTTGTCTTGAAGAAACAATCCAAAAACTTAGATTTTTTAGAAAAATGTTGAGTTAAATCCGTTTCCCACATGAAACTGGACAGAAGAGTATCTTGATTGTCTGTTGATTTAATCTGCATTTCCGCACCTTCCTGTCTCCAGTTCACGTTGTTGGCTTCTTTCCATAATCAAACTGTTTGCTCGCTGTGAATGACGCGATCGTCTCTTCCTTTTAGCCATCTTATCATTTTGATCCATAATAATAAGTCTGCAATACTGTAAATTAAAATTGTATCTTGAAGAAACAATCAGAAACTTAACACATTAACTACCGAATTGAAAAACACACTGTGGCCGAATTAAATTTTTTTCCCATTTTCATCCTGTAGGGGTTTGCACAATGTAAGCTGTAGTTTTCGTAATTGTTTACAGATTTTTATGAATTACACGTCATTTTAAAGATAAATGAATGTACTATTACAATAAACACCGGTTGTAACTCTAATAGAGGTTGTTGCTATTTAACGGCCCTCCGATGGCCGAGGACGTGCAATATTTTCACAATTATAACTGCTTGCGCCCCATCTCTATCAAAATCACAATTTCAATCAATGTGCACACCGTTTTCACTCTTGTCCTCGTTGCTAGATCTATCAGTCAATTGTTGAAACACGTTTCTATCCTATTCAACCGTTAGACGAGATGTACACGCATTTTTTGTAGTCCTATCACTAGTTGCCACGGTAAACAGTTTTACAAGATTTGGTAACTAACCCAAAACGCTGAAAAATATGAACATAATATCAATTTTCCAGTGTTCTTCAATAACCATGCTTTGGAAATTTGTTTTCCGGTTGCAACTTAAAATCTCGAACCAAATCAGAGAGTGTTTCAGTACATTTTTCATTCCAGGGTTCGTAGCGACCTGGAAAAACCTTGAAAAACCTGGAAAACGAAAAAAAAAATTCCAGGCCTTGAAAAGCCTGGAAAAATGGCTAAAAGCCTTGAATTTTCCGCATCGGACCTGGAAAAAAATACAAATCGGAAGTCTTACGCTTTTCGTCCATTTTTCTGTTATTGATGGTATTTTTCGTTAAACTTCAGTTACCGTTGAATTTTTACTTCCCTTTGCGCACTATATCCATTTCCAGACGTTTTTGGGAGTTTGCGTTTTCGAAGGTTTGCGTTTATGACGTGAACGCACAAATTTATATTTAGCGGAAGCGTCTGTTCATTCGAATCAAACATCGCCACCTTTTAAAGTCGAGACTTTGACATTTTGACAGCATCCTTCACTCTTTAATTTATTATTTAGAAACATGCCTGGTTGTAACTCAGCATAAATGGCTAGAAATGCCAAGTTATAAAACATGGATAGCGCCTGGAAAAACTGCAAATTACGCAAGTTGCACCATGTGTAAAAAAGAAATATGTTTGACCAGCATGGGAGAAAGTGCAGTAAAGTCGCATGTTACTGGAAAAAAACACCAACAACTTGTCTCTGCACATTCAAGTTGTATTAAATCGTTCATTTCAAATGAGGTAAGTAATAAATTTATTTATCTCATTTATAAAACATATTTAAATAAGTCCAATTTATAGATAGGCCTAGGCCTACTGTATTTGCATCTTTAATTTACAATATATTTAGGCTACAGTTTTTTTTTTACCATGGCCAAAATTATAGTGTTTGATTTCTTAGTTTACAACTGTTTACGGGAACATCTTTGACACAGTTTAAGATTGTCAGGAATAGAAATTGATGGCGATTCCATATCCTATAGCCTACCCTGTTATCAGACCCATGTCCCACTGTTCATTCTTTGGAAATAAATATATTTTGAATGCTTTTTTTTAAATGACAGCTTAAAGAGACATATCTCGTTCAACTTCTGAAGGGTTAGGGGCCTATAGGCCTAATTAGGGTAGGCCTACATGTTTTCAATTCCAGATAACATGAATAACCGCTGATTCATGAAAATGCCATCACTTCTGTTAAATCGCTGTAATTAGGATGCATGAAAATTAGCCTACCAATTTTGTGCATAGTATAGGCCTATGTTATTTTAAAAATAAATAGGTAAATAAGTAAAATTAAACAAAATTTTCAAAAATATCTAAACAAACAAACGAGATAAAACAAAACAAAACCCAAACAAAAACACCAAACAAAGATAGTAAAGATGGGTGGGGGGGTGTAAAGACATGCTGTTTCCAGTTAGATATTTAATTGATTTTCACATATCCTATAACAATATCATCATACCTTCACCCTCCCAATTACTATATATTAACTTTTCTTGTTCTGGTTAAATATTGTTTGACTTTATTATTCATGCGTTTAGAACTTTGACTTGGTAAATATACATAGCTTAGGCCTACTCATAAGTTATTTGTGTGTTCCTTTTTTTTTTTTTTTTTTTTTTTTAAACAGAAAAGAACACAACCCCAAGGAGCAGTTTTTCCCTCAGAAATATCAAAACCATCTAACACTACTCCCTCGGACACGTCAAAAACGTCTAACACTACTAGGAGACCTACAGATGTGACATCATTTGTGACCAAGGAAGAAACTCTCAGAGCTGAGATTATTTGGACTCTTTTTTTCAGTGAAAAGTCACCATAGTTTTAATTCAAATTTCATATGCAACAAGGGACATATTCTCTTCTGTGGTCGTTTTTATTCAGCCTTCATATTTATTTCAAGACCTGAAATTCAGATTAGTGCATTTTGAAGAGTAGCTGAAAATAGGAAGCATTTTCCTGTAGCACTGAAGAAAAAACAACTCAAATTGAAAAAGACAAATCATGCTGTGTTTTGTGCGACAGAAGATAAGGCATGCCGACAGTCACCTTGCATGATACGAAAAGATTTAACCTTATATCTACTGTTCACTCCAATGATAATATAAACAAGACAGTTAGAAAGACAAATTCTTTAGGGCAGAACAATTCAGAAGCCAGTGCTTGCAGAAAAATACAGCAAAAGTATGGGAGGTGTCGACCACTTCAGCCAACAAGGTGCAAGCTACCCCTACCCACACAGATCCTATTTTTATATAATTTTTTATTTGAAACTGCCCTGGTCAATAGGCACATAACCTACAACACTGCCAACTGTACACAAAAAATACCAAAGCAAAGATCAGGATGTCAGTATGACTTATTGAACCTGCTTTTGTTCGACGCAATGTGACACCTTCAAAACCACAGGTCACAACAACACGACTTACTGAGCACCACTTCATTGATAAATATGAAAGGGCACGGTACAAACCAGACTGTAAAGTGTGTAAGGCTGCAGGGAACAGAAGCCAGACTTGTATGTACTGCCCAGATTGCTATGTACCTCTATGCCTGATACCCTGCTTCAAGTTATACCACACAGTCAAGGATTATCATAAAATACATTGACACGTAGTTGCGTGATGTATCAAATATAACATTATATGCAACAGTGGTGTCATATGCTAAACACAACATACAATATAGGGGATTGGAATTAACAACAGTGCGAAAAACATACACTAATAAGTTGATTATATAACAACGTACATACATATTCACGCTTACACGTACATCCGTTTGTACGTACACACATATACACATACATACGTACATACATAATACATCATTCTCCATTTCACTCTGTCGCGAGAGGTTCAGATGTTATTAGAATATAGGATATCCCAGACAAAAAGATGTATCAAAGGATACCAGTATAGCGCCAGATAAGGGACTGTTCTTATAAGAAATACCCCCTTCTCTCTGAAAAGAGCAAGGGTGTATCGACAATCAAAGGTAGGGTCAAGCTGTATAAACCTTCAAGTATAATGATAGTGAATGTTACTGAAGGTCTAAGTGCTACCTTTCCAGATCTTACCCTGAATAATGGTTATATAGTTATTTTGACTCTGCTAGGGGATAAATTAATTTAATAGATATGTAATATACATACACACAGAACCTAACTCAACTTGAATAATTAAGTAAGACTGAGTGTAAATATTTACAATTTATTGATCCTATACCGTTTCTCTTTTCGGTTAGGAAAATGATAATAAAATTCAAATGCTTTTTACATAATAGAAATAAATAAGTATGGAATTTTCATTTCCGCAATAGTTTTTTTTTTTTTTTTCTTAACCAGCGGCACTTGGGCTTTCAGCCCTTCGGCCCAATGACATGTCATTGCGAGGCTGGGGAACCTGAGGACTTTCCTTCCAACCCGGTCAGGAGCTTCGCTCCTTCCCATCCACAGAGGGTTTATCACAGGAGCCGTTCAGGTTATTCAGTCAAATTTCCGGCCGTAAACATTTCTTCAAACGCTGATGCCCGGGTTTGAACCATGAACACCTGGTCGCCAGTACAACGCCGAAGCCATTACACCAGCGCGGCTCCCAATTCCACAATAGTTAAATATGATATTTCAAATGTCAATTATTTTATTCATATGTATTTATATATATTTGTTATTTTCACAGGACTGTAAAGTTGGTAGAAGTGTATTAAATCCTCCATGAGTCATCACTCGATTGTTTGTTTGATGTGTGTTTTATTTCTTAACAAATTGAGTCTGGATGTGCCGACCAGTGGAGTTATGTGTCCACCTATCTTTTATAATGTGAAGCATCCATTATAGCCAGGATCACACAGTGTCTGGATCTCCAGGCTGGGAAACAACATGGTGACTCGCTCTAAGTATCTTGAGAACGTTTCGCACCAACAGAGTTCCTCAGAATTGAATGTTTCGAAGACTGTTAGTCATTTCAGGATAAAACCTGGGAAATACAAATAATCGCAAACCGTGTAGGGTCCAGCACTATTTTATTCACACACACACACACACACACACACACACACACACACACACACACACACACACACACACACACACACACACACACACACACACACACACACACACACACACACACACACACACACACACACACACACTGAACGTTACAAGCAATCTCAGACAATGTGCTAACAGTTGCACATAACACTTTACTTCAGTACCACTTACAGCCAGTTCGGTGTGATTACATTTTCCTTATAAATCATAAGTTCGATCCATTGTCCATAATATGCTTCCTTACAATGAATAGGTTTTGTACAAACTAGTACGTGACACCTTGATTAATACATGGTAACAATTCCTGACATCCTTTCTATGTTCCTGAACAGTGTGACTTTCCTTTATGAAATACTCCTTCAAATACATTATTAAACTTACAGTCGTAGATTCTGCCATAATTCTCAATTATCCAACACATTCCCAATGCTGGCTTTCGTCCCTAAACGTCAACACATGCCTGCGTTCAAGCCGGCAACACCCTCGTCGTGTAATTTTTTTTTTCTTAACACATATAACACACTACCGAACACACAAGTGGATTATACACAGGAAAATTACATAATTATATATATATATATATATATATATATATATATATATATATATATATATATATATATATATATATATATATATATTTCTCATACCCTCAGGTAATACACAATAGCTATAACAGCTGTAAAGGGGTATCTAGGTCTGCTACGTAGATACAGCGACAAATTATTTGACAGCAAGCGTTTGCCGCTTTCGTCTGTTCGGCGTAGTATTTGAAAATGTTGTGGCCTCAATTCAGCCAAGTTCAAGGTTTTATATAGTATCGCATCGTACCTCGCGGATGGAGGGGTGAAAGCGGTGTTAAGAATCTCAAACCAATGCGTCTTTTTGCCTTCTCGTTCAATGTGCAGAAATTTTAATATCTATTATCTCTCTTAATTGTAGACCGATTTTTATCATTTAAAGTTAGTATCATACTGGTGATTTATCTCTATCGGTCTAGCCTATCTAAAATTTGTTTAGTTAGCAAAATGCATTTAAATCTATGCAGCCTTTAACTAACTATATTGGGGACTACCCTGATGTATAAATGTCAATTAAAACGATTTTTCTCTTAGAATAACATACTATTCGAGGAATTCTTTACATATACCTCTTAAGTAATATCCCCGTTGTTAAACTAACTATATCTTTTCGTTTAAATATCTTTAGTCTTTAAGAAATTAAATATCTTCGTATTGTCAATTACACAAAATAGGCCTCTTGTAAAAGTATGTTTTTGCTTCTTAACCCCGTAGAAGTAAGAAATGGCGTTCTGATTATAGGCCACGCCCACACAGGGCTATTTATAAATAAGTTACTACTGTCACTGTGCCTGGAATGTTCGAAGTAAGTGTGTACTGGTGCATTCATCCATCACAGTAACACACATAGGAGTCATGGAGCGTAGAACTACTGTTGACGTTTCATGAACAGTTTATTCACGCTACAACACAGACGACACTATTAAATTCATCAAAATACTGGCTTCATCATGCTTTCTCCATAGAGCTCAATTATAGTATAGTGGTGCACTTCTCATAGAAGATGCACATCAACAATATTCCTCAAAAGACTACATCTCCACTTCTCAGAGAAAGGCTGCTCCACGGCAGTATAATAATCATCATCAGCGCTATCTCTTCTTAGAGCTCAATTACAGAATAATGGTGCACTCCTCATCGAACGTGCACAATAGCAAACTCCCTCGAAGACTGCCTTCACCGCAGTTATAAATATGGCCTTATAAATAAGATAAATCTCAGACTCTTAAATGTCTTCTTCATAGAGCTCAATTACAGAATAATAGTTCACTCCTCATCGAACGTGCACAATAGCAAACTCCCTCGAAGACTGCCTTCACCGCAGTTATAAATATGAAAGTACATACTATCTGCTCCTCATAATCAAACACCAATTATTCAAAGGGACTATCCTACAGTTGCAAAATATCCCATAAACACATAGTGAAAAACACAGCTAGACGTCTTCATAATGCGCTGCGCAGCCACACACACTATTCAAGACACAGGGCTAACTCCTTCCCTCTCTAACGCCCAGAACAGACTGCACGGGATCACCTATCTCCCCCTCAAACAGTCACGAGACTCGGCTGTTTAACACAGCTCCGTCAATAATCCGTTCACGGACTCGCCGCGAGAGCTATTCACAGCTCAAAACAATACAGAATGAATTCATCTCAACATTTGAGATGTTTAGCGTTCACGACGCTTTTCAGTACTCTCTGTCTTCTATTATATATTTGTTTAAACACTTCCCAGCTAGTCAAGCCTACAAGTGACGCAACCCAAAATTCACTCTGTCCAACCAGTATACCAAGGATTACATCCCTTATGACCTTAACACCTCTATGTTAAGCATAAAAGGTTTCCTTATACACACCAGAAAAAGGAGCGTTCTCATTGGCGGTTATATCGGTCCGTTTTATCCTATTATTGTGAGCGGTAAATATGACCGTGGTGTAAGACAGACCAAAACACGACACACTCCTGACGAAGCATGGAGCCACCACTGCAGTTGGTCCCCTTTGCAGGAAGCATGTACTGAGCATTCTCACGATCATGCAGCGGTGGTTTTTATAGGAATGTGTTTTTCATGATGAGGTATCCAGCCCAATGCACAATATCATATTAGTTGCCTTGTACGATGTAACTGAAGCTGTCGAAGTTGTGACGGTTTTGTCTCCCCTGCTCTGCAGCGGTGTCCAACAATGGCCAAACTAAAATGAGTATAAAAATGAATGTCTTCAAAGGTATCAACCTTCTCTCAAGATTACTCTTGGTAGATATACAAATAGAAGGTTGGCAGATTTGGGATAGGAATGTATATTATTCCAACATGAAAAAGGCAAAAGAGTATTGTATCACTGAATATACATCCATTTTCACTGCAGAGATGGTGGCAATACTAAAAGCACTAGAAATATTCTCTAATAACCCTCTCAAGAAACTAACAATTTTAACAGTCTCTCTTTCAACAATTCAAGCAATAAGAAACTTACGAGAATGCAGTAGGCCTGATATAGCAGAGGAGATATTTCTGGTTACTATATACTTATATTACAGAGGATGTTCAGTCTTAATAGCTTGGATACCATCACATTTGGCTAATAAAAGGCAGATAAAGAAGCTCAAAGAAAAATCTTAATTAAAGAAATAATAACAGATGAAAAAGCAGAGTTTTCCTAACAGTCTCTCTTTCAACAATTCAAGCAATAAGAAACTTACGAGAATGAAGTAGGCCTGAAATAGCAGAGGAGATATTTCTGGCTACTATATACTTATAATACAGAGGATGTTCAGTCTTAATAGCTTGGATACCATCACATATTGGCATAAAGGGAAATGAAAAGGCAGATAAAGAAGCCAAGAAAGGTAGATCTGATAAAAATCTAATAAAGGTAGAGATGAGTAAATCAAAGATTAAAATCTTAATTAAAGAAATAATAACAGATGAATGGAAAGCAGAGTGGGATACAAATCCTAAAGGAAGACATGCATATAAGATGTTCAAGACTCCAACAAGAAAATGTCAGATATCTAGGGAATTGAAAATTTCTCAGACTACAACTTGGAAACAGACAAGAAATTGAGAGATGAACCGAACCCAGGTATTACAGCAGAAAGGAAGGAAGATATCTGGTTCAGTTGAGAGGGAATTAAAGAGAGGTATATGTTCCAAGAACAATTTCTCAGAAATTGAGAGATCAGAATAGAAGAACCTTACTGTGCAGGATGTCTTCAAGACAATAAAATAGAGCATTTCTTATTAAAATGTAAGAGGTATGAACAACTGAGAATCCCAGTATTAGATTATTTGCAGGCGTCAAATTTACCTATAAATATCGAAGAGGTGTTAAGAATATACACACCCAGGGAACTGCATAATATAGTCAAAAAGTATTTAACAAGAACAAAAGTTAAAATATAGTAATTGGGATGGTGAAGGTCTGATGATGTTCTTACAATACATGTGACTTATGACAAGTGAACGTCAATTAAAAATCTAACTTGAAACACCAGACCTTTATACTCCTCCCCTTGAATATTATTTTTGTTTGGTGTTGTTACGGTATTGCCTCCCCTGCTTTGCAGTAGTAGTCCAACAGTGGCCAAAACTCAACAGTATCTACTATGGGCTTCAAAGGTATCTACCGTCGCACAAGATTACTCTTGTCAGAGATGTAAATAGAAGCAACAAACCGCTTCTATCTCCAGGAAGTCTTCACAAGATATTTAGAATAAGCAAGAACAATACTGCTTTGGCTGAGTATGTTAACTCTGTAATTCTGCCGACACTTTTGTGAAGGATTTAAACACTTATTAATTTCAGCTCGTTCAGCCCCCACCCCTGATTAACTCAGTGGAATTCAATTATTCTAGTAAAGCTCTGTTTAAAGTGTGTGAAGTAAATTGACTGAGACAAACATGCAGTAACTTTAAACGGATTAAATCGAAGTTAAATTTGTATAATTACAAATAACAAAATTTAATAATCACTTACGTTTTAACAGCGGGAAAATAATTTGAATAGTTATGGATCAAGAAAAGTTATCATCACAGCAGTTATGTAATGTGAGATGTTACAAAAAGTTCAAGTGGCAGCATAGATTTGAACTTAGCTGCCAATGACGGTTCTGCTCCTTCTTATGGGTTGGTTCTTTTCACACTGCTCACGCTCGTCCCTGATCAAGGTTGTCGGATGTAGCTCGTTTCCCAGAAATGTCAAGAAGAGTCTACCACGTGGGTCCTTCGTCTTAAAGCTTAGGCCACTGTTCCCTTCTTGTTCCAGAAATAGTACTTTCTGCTGGTACCACCAATAACTATGGTAAAAGAATAGAACGAAACGCTCTTCTGAGTATGGCGTTTTTCACCCCATAGTTATGGGTTCCTATCTTCCCATACCACCATCCCAATTAACTCAGAATTTACCCTCGATGAGAATTAAATTTAATCCCTCGGGATAAAACTTTCTTTATCAGAAAATAAATAGAATAGCTTTCATAGTTACTTTATATTTAAATGAGAAGGTTAATAATACAGATAGAGTCTGTTTACTTATACATCTCCACTGATTGAGAAGTTTTCACAATATAAATTGAATATGTTTTCATTTATGTTTACACTGACTGAAAAGTTTGAAACTTCCATTACTTTAAAATGAATATTTTCACATAGACATTTACACTGGTTTAAAGCTTGAAAACTTGCATTACTTTTAAAGTGACTATGTTTATAGGGACATTTACACTGCTTTGAAAATTTAAGTATTATAATTAGAATGTACATCATTTCTTTCATCTTTCCCTCCCTGTTCCATATGAAACCTGGAAGTACTTTATGCTTTTAGTTCTCTTTACGAAACTAGCAATAAAGCAATCACCGGTCCGTGCAGTAGTGGGTCATGAATCATCATTCTATACGCTGAGGCTGCCAGCCTCAAATGTTTGTGACATCCACTAGCGAGTTTCACATATTAACATTCATATGGTAATATATAGATATATATTTTAGATCACATGTTAGTAATAAAATATTAAATGTAAATCACAACTTACACCAATCCTGGCTCACAGATACTTGAAATGGCCTCTTACGCGCGTCTGGGGTGTCGTTAATTTAATAAGTTTCCTCTCTGACTTTGTGTGAGGTCCTTCAGTTTCCTCAGTCCCGGTTTCCTCATTTAAAATGCTAGAGATTTCCAGGGCTATATTGTAAGTCCTGATAAATACTCCAATAAAAGGTGTCCGGTATGTTAAGAAGGAATTCTGAATTCTAATTCTTCACCGTAGCAAGGTCTGGTATCTTGGCGAGCGATTCCTCAAGTGAAAAAGCTTGAGATAATGGTCAGATTATATCCACTGCCTTCCCACGCATTTGTTATGCGCGCGCCTCAAGGGATCAGCCAATCTGATTTGAATGAGTTGCATGACTCAGCTAATACAAAATTTCAAACATTACTTTTCTGAAAATGGGCTGCACACATTCGCTTGCCCTTGGGTACAAACTTACGAACACGTCGGTAAATTCATATAACAACGTGTTCCCAGTGTAACAATCATTACTTTATCAGAAAGTAACCTCTTATCTGTGTCTGTCCATCAGTTGTCTCCCCGTATTCCAAGCTGTGGTGATGAGCGCACCCTTGTCTTATCATCTTATCAGTGATTAAGCACTGCGCTGAGGCGATTTACGTTTTTATTTGTGTACTGATATCGCTGTGCCCACGATAGCCAACATGGTTAGGTCGCTGCCACTCCTTGCAACATAGGGAGAAATGGGTAACAACCAGCCATGTCTACTTATCCCTCAGAAGGGTGTAAGAGGGAAAATACATAATATCTGCTACACATAGCAGAAAAAGAAAGAACGAAAGTGCGACAAATCAAAGCCTACAATAAAATCAGTACCACAAATGTACCGATACTGAAACAAAGATCGAGGATGATCGCCCCATTTTGTCACAGGTGTTTTTGTTTTGTTTTGTTTAATCTCTTTTTCGTTTGTTTGGGTTATTTTTACAAACAAGCATAATTGGTAATTGTGATTTGCCCTATAAACAATGATTTGACAGGTGTGATGCCATTTCCCATACCATCAGATATTCATATTATTTGGAATTGGTAACAATATATATTTAATTATAACCCATCAGAGATTGAAGAACCAGACATGTGCCAGTGGAACAAGAGCTGAGACGAAGATGCTGGCGATGGATAGGACACACATTGAGAAAACCTGTTGATAGCATTACAAGGCAGTCCTGGAATCCACAGTGAATGAGAGGCAGAGGTAGACCAAAAAACACATGGAGAAAAGAGCTGGATACAGAAGTGAAAATGATGAGGAAAACATGGAAAGAACTTGAGCGGATGACACGGGACAGGCAGACTTGGCATGTGTTTGTTGAAGGCCTATGCTCCTCGGGGAGCTAAAGGGTATTGATTGAGAGATTGAGCGGGATATTTTTCATTATTAAATTTAATCAAAAAATAGGAGAATGATGCTTCTGCTTCAGCGAGCTTCACAGGAATTTTAAGAAAACAAGCATTAGAACTGAGGTCATCCTGTCATTTACAACTTCAGCTGCTTGTCTTTCATGAGAATACAATGGTCTTGCTTCTTCCGTTTCGCCTTTCATTTTTACAATCTCGCTACTTCACACATCTAATATTATAATCTCTTCCAAGATGTTATTTCCTTGTAATTGTTTATCACAGCAAAGTCCATGTGCCGGATGTATTACATCACTGTCCGTGTCTTAATCTCAGCAAAATGGTCATTTACTATATCACAGTGAGATCTGCCGTGTTTTTTATCATATCATGTTTGCAAGCTCGCACCTTATCAGGCGGCTACCCGGTAGCGTGTATCGACCAATGACAGAAAGTCTGAGTTAACAAAAGAAAGGTCGCTCAGTGTAGACTCTTACTCCGTCCGGAGCTAGCGATAAGCGAAAAATCAATGTAGCAATTCCGCTCTGCATAAACAGAAGTCAATGTGGCTTCAAAAACAAGTCAAGCACTCAGGTAAAATTAAGGAGTGACAAAAGGTGATAAGAAAACCTTGAATTATGAAAGCGAAAGAGAACGTCAATGTGCACGTGAGAAAAAGGAAAAGGTAGGGCACAGAAAAAGTTAAAAGGATGTCGCAGGAAAATGTAACGATCGAAGATGGACTCGTCACATACAGCAACCATCTAGAACTGTGCAGTGATCTACTGGACTTGTCATGTGCCATCCCTACCAATAGTTCACCATCACTCTTCTACTATTATGTGACTATTACTTTACTATCTAACGTCTATCTCGCCACATCACCAGTACCATTCATGGAAAAACTCAACGGAGATACCAGCATCCTCAAGCCGACAACTGCTATCTTTGAACATGTCCAAGCCGACGTCTGGGAGTGAACGAAGAAGAAGAGGATTTGTTGTTAAATGGTGTTCGAAACGATATTTTTAGGGGAAATAATCGGACGAATGGCTAAACTATTCGTCGTGAGTTAGATTTCCTGATTTTATGTTTTTCTTTGGTCTGA
>JAMPIV010007312.1:370000-380757 GCA_024509875.1 Oreohelix idahoensis | reverse complement strand
GGTATAATACATTTGTTTTAAAGTGACATGGTCTAGTTCAATTTATCTTTTATTTCACTGAATTATGCGATTAATTTAAAGCTATTATATATATAGGGGGGGGGGGGGGGGGGTTGTGTGTTTTAAAAAAAAAAACTATTAAACTCGCGGGAGTTCTTCTTGGAATTTATATGATTAAAGACGCGGTGTATAAATAGTTAAAAACTGTAAATTTATCGCGCTTTAGAACGTTATTTGATTGTTCGGTATGATTACATGTTTTATCTTTTATATAGGGTGTATCACAACCTTTGCGAGCCCAGCAAGAAAAACTTGTATAGAGTCTCCCAGACTCATGTTCTTAAACCCCTCCAGAACTTGTTGAGACTGTTTAAAATTTTAATCTTTGAGGCGATCCTATGTATGGGGATTCGCTATCTAAATTATAAGATAGAAAAGCACACGCAAAGACAAATTTACCACATCATCAAGCAAATTCAGTTGTAACTGGAAGAAGCACAATTGCCAGTGCTTTTTATTAGTTTACTGCTACTGAGAGCGAGTACATATTTCCCTGAACTGTGATTGTGCCTAGATTTTCCTCACTGCGATTTAAACCATACCGCACTGGTCAGATTGTTGTCATCTCGTTTAAGAAAGTTTCACCACCAGCGGCGAAATCCTAAGCAAAACACACCGACCCCATTGCTCACCTGTATCTAACTGTGACAGTGCCATCCCATCAGACTCTTCTTATAGAATAAAACACAAGAACACTTAGGCTTCACGTCCGGCGATAAGTGAGAATATTTGCTACCAGCCAACCTCGCTACATCTGGGGCTGGACATCGAAGTAACAGACACTTTCACATGTCAAGTGTTAATTGATGGTTTTTGTATAATTCTATGGAGTGCCTGATTCAAGATCGGTAAGTCTGTGTGAGAGTTTGTGTGTTGGCCAGCACGAGCGCGCATGACTAAATGAGTTTTATGTGCAACTATTTTAATTGCTGTACCTGGTGGACACTTTGTTATTTTATTCCTCGTATTGTTCACTTTATAAGTAGGATTTCTTAACTCCGTTATTTCCCCTTCCTAAACTGATTAGTAGAAGGAAAACCAGTTAAGGATAATAGGACTAGTTTCCTAATCCCTCTTTTAAGGATAGATAAATCCATTGTTGGGTTAACTTATCTATTTCTGTTAACTACCTGTCATTTGGACTGGGTTCCTTTTCATTTGTCTGTACAAGAGGGAAGGGCATATGGGATATCAATCTTCATTCCCCCCCCCCCCCCAATCTTGTCATTTGTATTTTATTTCTGTAAACTATGATTTTTGCCTGTCAAACGATTAATGTTGTGATTTGATTCTTAGTGATAAATAAACAGTGTAAAACTTCTAGTATTGTGTTGGAAGGCCCAAGCCCACAATTACCCAATATCTGTTATATTCGTAGTTTGTATTCACGTGCGTCTGTGTGTTTGAAGCACCAAATTGGTGTGAGCGCAGTTGTGTGTCTGGAAACTGGCAAATAATTGTTTGACCAGGAGAGTTTGAGGAGAAGATTGAGAGGATCGATTGTCGTAAAAGAGTCTGTCCTTACTCTCCCCAGCACTCTGTGAATCAACTATTTACTTTCTAACCCGTATCTATCAGAGAGCCTTCACCATCACTCTACACTCTAAACGGGACCACTAGTTCATAGAATTCTCTCAAATAAATTTACGACAATAAAATTAGACGCTCGCCTGGGATTTTGAGTCCGATCTAGAATTAGTACCACTTAACGGGTAGCCCATTCTGAGTCTGATCTTTTAGTCTGGGTCTAACTAGATAGAGTGTGAGTGGTTGCCTTTGTGAAGTAGGGTGTAATAAAAATGATTACACCCCTAGACAACGCCTTTCGTATTTGGGTCGTCCACACAACATATTTACAGGTTGTTTTCTTTCCACAGAGCAGGAAATTACAGATAAACAAAAATATTTGTTACTTTTTATTCTCTGGCAGAGAAAATTGAAAATAGTTTTTTATAAGATTTGCTGGGATCGCGTTATTGTCAAACAGTCACAAAGATAATTTTTAAAGTTAAAAGAGTTGAGCTTAGCTAAAGACGCCTTGTTCTGACTTTTAAAGTGTGTCATCCACCTTTTCAAAAGTCACATAATAGATATTGGACAGATAGACATTTCAAAATCGGGTATGACCACCGTTTGCAGCAAGGCATTCAAGACAGCGTAGACGCATCGAGCCACAAGGGTCCGAAGAGTATCCTGAGGAACAGCTTGCCATTCCTGAAGCAGAAATGCAGTCAGCTGTGCAACATCCATTGGCAGGGGGTGATTTGTTGACAATCTTGGACCAAGGACATCCCAGAGGTGCTCAATCGGAGAAAGGTCAGGTGAATGAGCTGGCCACGCCATCCTGATGATCCCATGTTGCTGATTAAACTCATTCACCACACGAGCTCGATGGGGTCGAGCGTTATCATCTTGGAGAATGGCATTACCACCTATGGCCTCCAGAGCAGGCTGAACAATTGGTCTCAAGATTTCGTTCTGGTATCTTGGGCCGGTCAAGTTGCCTTGGATGATGTAGAGTGGGGTCCTGCTGTGTCTGTAGAAGCCTCCCCAGACAATGACAGACCCCTACCATAACGATCCACCTCTCGAATTGTGTCATCAGTAAATCGCTCTCCTGGTCGTCTCCAAACTCGAATCCTGCCATCATTGAATGACACAGTGAAGCGAGATTCATCAGTGAAGAGAACTTGACTCCATTGTTGCCTTGTCCATCGGATGTGCTCGCGACACCAAGCAACACGGGCTCTGCGATGAGAAGGAGTAAGAGGGATTCTGACTGCAGGACGTCGAGCAGCCAGTCCAAATTCAGGTAAACGTCTGCGAATGGTGCTTTGACTGACATTAACGTTTAGTTTGTCTCAGCTGACATCTTAGAGGGGAACAAGTCACTGTTCGATGGCGCAGGGCTGACAACAAGAGGTACCGGTCATCATGTCTATTTGTGCATCTAAAGAGACCTGGCCGGTGGCAATCCTCCACACTTCCTGTGGCCTGAAATCTCTCCACAATTCTTTGGATAGTAGATTGTGACACTGCAAGCCGTCTAGCAACCTCACGGACAGATAAACCACTTTCAACTCACGCTATAGCCCTCATTCTTTGTAAGGTGTCAAGACTTCTTCTCGGTGGCATGGTTTTTGCAAGTGATGAAACTACCCTAAGTCTGCTGATTGAAAAACAAATTAAGATCGAACTCTGTTCACGAAAAGTCACCATTGCACGTGGAATGTAAATCAGCACGATTACTTCACCTGTTTGGTTGTACGGAAGTTTGAAAAAAACAGATTAAAAATGTGAATTTATGGTCAGCAAACCAAATTGCACGTGATCACTATGTTTGTCGGTGAGTTGTTTTTATGCTTAATCTTGCATAGAGGACTGTCAGAGGAAGATATTGCACCCATTTTTACTAAAAACTTCCCTCATTTAATCATTCTATGTGCTTATATAAAAGTGTATAGAAAATAATAGGGTGACCCTTGACTTTTGACGAGTAGCATATATCAAACTCCATAATTCTCGCCGTTTGTACGTCGGCCACATCTACGGGATGCAACTGTGGTTGAAAGATAGATATTAATTGTATTGTTTCCCTTACATGTACTCTCCCGAAAATAGTAACACTCAACGAAGAAAAGTCGGTGAATTGTGGAACACAAAGTGAGTGACAGTGATATTTGAATAAAATGTACGTTTTTGACAGTAGAACCCAGTTCTATTCCGGAAACGGATTTAACTCAACATTTTGTAAAAAAATAACCTTAAAATGTAAGTTTTTGATTGTTTCTTCAATACAAAATTTTAATTTAAAGTATTGCAGACTTGTTGTTGGAGCTACTCGCTGGAAATGAAACGGTTGATTGGAGCTTAGATACCATGATTTCCGATGATCCCAACGACGCAGTTGATTTCCCAACCGAGTTCCTTAACGAGAAGTGCTCATCAGGAATGCCACCGCATTTGCTGAAATTAAAGGTTGCTGTACGTATCATGCTATTTCGAAATCTGAACGCAAAAAAACGGACTATTGAATGGCACGCGTTTCATCATACAAGTCTTGCATCGGAATTCCATTGATGTAGAAATTATCACTAGCAGTAATAAGGGAGAACGAGTCTTAATTCCTCGCATTGACTTAGAACCGAGCGAGCGCAGTTTGCCATTTAGGATGCGACGTCGTCAATTCCCAGTGATTTTAGCATTTGCAATGACTTTGAATAAGGCGCAAGGACAATCCTTTGATCACGTATGAAAACTTGAAAGTTTTTGTTAAAACACTTTTTAATCAGGGAACATCATTTGAAACAAATCCACGCACTTTCACTAAAAAATTGTGTCCTCAAATAACGTTTATATTGAATTAAAAAGTACGGACGTGTGTCACACACTGGTTCCCACCAAAGTTGCAGTCTGGAAATTATTTAAAAGTTGTGTGCTTCTCGCCTTTGCACTAAACTGTTCTTTTTTCTTCCAATAATTTTCCCTATATCTTAAATAATAAATAGAAAACACATAGTAAAGTGTCACAAATCTGCAATATATTTTATTGTTATTAATATGTGTTTTTTTTTTAGCTGTTTGGTTGTTTTCCTTTGACAGGAGTTTTGGATAAATTATAGCCCTTGAAAAAAAGTACAATGTAAGCATTTTCCTACAAAAGTAGAAGTCAGGAACTTATATGAAATGTGTGCTTTTCTATGATATGCACTAAACTGCACGACACTCAAAAAAGCGCTGATCATTTTATTGCAGCTAAGTTGCAGTTATAATTTAAATAATAAGTAGAACACATATTAAAGTCTCAAAACAACCATATGTTTTATTGTAATTATTGTTTTTTGGCGTTATATTGTCTCCCTTTGACAAAGAAGAGGATAAATTACATCCTTTTTAAAAAGGGCAACCACCTTTTTTTTTGTTCAAAACTGTACAAAATTAGGCAAATAAACTTCATTTAGAATCACCACTATGAATACCCCAATCTTCTAAATGTGCTGCAAATGCTGAAAGGTTACGACGTCAACTTTAATTCTTTCCGTCATTTTGACGAATATATTTACTATGGTACATGAAGAAGATTCTTTACGGAAGAAGTTACAACACCACGAGCT
Organism: Oreohelix idahoensis; assembly: GCA_024509875.1. Classification (NCBI taxonomy): domain Eukaryota; kingdom Metazoa; phylum Mollusca; class Gastropoda; order Stylommatophora; family Oreohelicidae; genus Oreohelix; species Oreohelix idahoensis. Next base: position 375,583 of record JAMPIV010007312.1, on the reverse strand, counting down.
AAAACTAAAGATTAAAATCGGATATATCATGCATCACAGCTAGGCTGTGGGACGATACGCTTATGCAAGCCGTGTTGCAGTTGCAGAAAGAAAGAGACTGGCCTAATCGAAGTGAGCAACCGAAACGTCTGAAGATGCTGCATTACGTCGAACTGAAGATGCAGAAAAAACAAGAGTGGCGTCACTCGAAGAGAGCCGTAGAAACACCTGAAGAAGATGCCTTACGTCAGCTGTAGATTTCCATAAATAAAAGAGATGTCATGCATGACGTCGAGCCCAAGCACCCGTATTGAGGAAATAAATCAAAGATGAAGAAGCACGATGTATTCTGGCATCTTTGCAGATAGCGCTAATCCTTCAAATCCCTATAATGGGAATGTTAAATTGACAATCAACAGAATGAAATGAGATGAAGCCAACGACTACTACTAAAATTAACAAGGACAAATGGAAGACAAGTCACTAAATGCCGAAAGAATTGGTTTATTTAGCTATAGTTTTCTTTGCTTTTTTTATTCATTGTTCTGCAAGAGGACAGTCGACTTTCAGTCTCTTGAATTCTTGTGGCGGTATCACTGGCGTGTATTTGCGACAAAATTTAATTGCATTAATTAGTTCGTTTTCTAATTCCTCCCTGTGACTATATGTGTTTTTTTTTTTCTATAATTGTTGTATCTTTCTATTGCTTTGATCTGACCTGTATTTCTTTTTAATTTTCTCCCTTTATTGTCGATTTTCATTATCAAACCCAGAGCTGGTGCGTGCTTTGTGTGACCTTTATCAATTAGTATTGTTGCCATGTTTAGTTGTTGTTATCGTTGTTGAGCTAGACCTGTTAAGCTTGTCGTTCTTCATAAACCAAATTTTATGTCATTGGCATTATCTACAGTGTAGATCTAAGGTTGTGTGACCGCTTGACCTTTCACGCTAGCTTTGTCCCTCCTACTTCACGATAAGCATTTATATGTGCTAGAAAATGCTACAAGAATGACAGACCTTAAAAGCAAATAAGACGTTTTTACACAAAACGCAGTATTCATTCAAAGTTCAGTTGCCGTTACTGCTCTGACAGGGTAAACGTAGGTCAGTCCCAGATAATAATGAATGGGTTTTATAAGCGCGAAAGTGGGAAATGAATGTTTGTGTGATCTGGTTTTTTTTTTTAATCCTATTGTTAAGTTGGAAAAGATCACACATGTGAAAATAAAGTCGAAATAACAGAATGTCGTGTGCAAAAAGGTCTAAAAGCTGAGGAACGGAGTGCAAATGTTAATTATTGTGTCGTGTGAAAAAAGGACGGGTCGTGTGAAAAAAGGCAGGAAAAAAGGAGAAATAGTATAAATAGAAGAGTTGTGGGCGATAGGTAGCGATTTCAGGACTTATGATTCCAAGGATACCATGATCTTAGACTAGAGGATTTTTACTGATAGCGTTAGGAGAACTTCGTCTTCGAGGATACCAAGACAAGTTTTTTTTGAGTAAACAAATCAGTAAATTATTTCTTGTAGATATACATATATTATTCTATCTGGATGTACCTACAATATTCAGTTGGATTACATATTTTTTTTCATATCGGATAACCAATCATCATTGTGAAATTTACAGTGTTTGTCTAATTACATCAATAAACTCTAATTGAATTTTTCTACATTGCTGTTTGTGGAACTTTACAATAATTTCTTGTGGATATACGTTGTTGTGCTGAAACTGTTTTGCTTATCACCAAACTCAAAGGGAAGAACATTCCTGGGTTGAAAAAAATAACAAAAGGTCAAGTATTACGATCTCTGGCGGAACGCCAGTTAGCACTTGAACCACCACAACATATGAAGGATTAACTCTGACTACATAAATTCAATATAACTACTAGTGCCGTTTAAACATACACGGCCACATATTATACTAATTGGCGCCGTGACCTTCCCTTTATTTTGGTGAAAACAGACAGGCATAATCAATAAAAGGGATCCAAGCCTAGAACAACAGCAGCAACAACAGGCGTTGTATACACTACAGCAACAACAACATATGTTATATGCACAGCAGCTACAACAGCTACAGGAAATGCAACAGGCAAATGTCAATCCTGCTAACATACCCTTACCTGTAGAGGCCGAACCCACATTGACCGCGTTGCAACGGATAACAGACACGCTATCCAATGTAGATCACTGTAATAAATATAACCAAATTCGCTCGGTTATAACCCCCTTCACGGGCGATTCTAACACATTTTGGAGATGGCTAATGAACAGACACAGATATACGAGCAACAATACATATTGCCAGAGAGAAGCAGACATCAACAATACATATTGCCGTAGAGAACAAGAGATCAACAATACATATTACCGGAGAAAACCAGAGAGATACAATACATATTGCCGGAGTGAATCAGAGAGCACACCACATAACTACAATAGAAGATCCCAAATCACATATCGAGACATTTGCAACAAAACGGGTCGTATAGCCACTGTCGACAGCCACTGGAAAAGTCTCAATAAAAGATATTGTCGCATAGCTGTTAGAAATTTTATCAACGGAATCTAACAACAAAAGATATGGGAAGTAAATAATGTCACAACGACTGATCAACAAACATGTATGATTACGACAGAAGATGGAATGAGGGTACATATCAAACCAATACAGCAATGGAGAACACCACCTAATATACATCACCAGGTCGGTTTTGTAACATCAAATGACACACGTTGGGCACCCATGATTACTAGTCAACCAAGGCCAGACTTACAAGTGAAGAAAACAAAGATCAATTGTGTTGCGACACAAACAAACGTTGACAGGTCAAGTCAGGTCAATGACCCAGAACCACAGGTGAAGAAACCAACTATGATCAGTGTAGCAACACAAACAGAGAATAGAGCTGCAGTTTCAGCAACACAAACAGAGAATAGAGCTGCAGTTTCAGCAACACAAACAGATGTTTACCTTAACACTGACACATCATGCAGGCGTATAGGAACAGCAGTAAGAAGGAATCCTATCGAAACAGATCCACAAGAAGTACAGGACATGGATACATTTTATAAGCGTACATGAACAGTACAGAAGACGAAACAGGGAGGTGTAAGCACAGAGGAGATGAAGAAAGCACTAAAAGACGAACTGAAGGGAGCTAAACCTGACACAGTAGTACTAAAATATGTAGAGAGATTTCTGGAGAGAAAGTTTGATACAGACTTATCAGAAAGGAAAGAAGAAATTCGCAGACTTGTGGTGAGAGTAATGGCGGAACTTAATTACTGGGGAATCAAAATAGTGGAAAGAGACGTGTTCTCAGATTCATCAAGTTACTCAGACAGTGTATCGTCAGATGAAGAAGATGAGTTAGAATGCACGGAGAGGTGCGAAATGGTGGAAAAGTTGGGAAAAGAAGTGAGAGAAGAAGTGAAGGACACAAGCAAGAAAATGGCTAAAGTGGATGAACCAAACATATGGGAGTTAAAAAAGGTAATAGAAGCCATCATAGCACGGCCTGAGGTTCATTTATCAAGGAGTATAGTATGGAGACTGCTACAGGAAAAATATCATACACACTTTCCAGAAACAAGAGTTGAAATAGATATGGTTCTAACGAAAATGTTAGATGACGAGAACACGAAGAGACACCAGAGAAGAATAGAGCTAGGAAATCGTGATCAAAGTCAGAGAATGAAGAAACAAAAGAGGTAAGACAGCTTGTGAACGATATGATGCAAGAGGAGTATGTGGAGGACACAGTTAAGAAGAAACACAGAAGCCCTACAGAAGAACTTATCACAAGAATGACATGAGAGTCTAGCCGCACTACACAGAAACAACACATCGGTGTTCGCAACGTTATTCACATGATCACAACCATAATTCCCTACCCCCTCATCAGCCCCAACATACTCCCTACGCGACCCCCATCGCAACCCCAGTGATTATGTGAAGCGAACATTTGATGACAGAAGACATACCATGGAACCCAGAGGACAAGTATACTACAGATTTGAACAGCCCACGACCAGTGAACCTACTTTCCCATTAGATAATCTCCTGCAACCTCAGAGGAAGTATCAAGATGAAAATCCCATCGAAGTCATACTACAAGAGAAGTATAGAGCACATCAGATAAATCGTAATGCACAGAAAGCCTTCAAGAAATGGCAGAAACAACATGATAAAAGAGCTAAATTAGAACAATTTCAAGTTGGTGATAAATGCGTTTGAACAAGATGACGAGAAGAACATAGTCACCAAAGCTCATGCAGCACAAATTAAGACAGCTACTCATCGCCTGATAACACCACCAGTTTTATCTAATGGCAGACCCATACATAAAGCCACATTGAACCACTATCATTCCACAGATACGTCAAAAAACCTCACACAGAGAATCTGAGAACATAAATACATATTGCCGCAGAGAATCCGAGAGCAACAATAGAAATTGCGACGAACACACAGACAACGCTGTTTCACAAGCAGAACGGCACACATCTGAACAAGATAATGATACTCGACACACAACACCGCCTAATGATGAAAATGAAGACAGCGGTACATGCACATTTGCGGAAGATATTATTCTTCCATCACCTCCATTCCGACACGAATCTGACATAGATACAGCAGATCCCGAGAGTGACCACGAAAGTGTGATCAGTCCAGACAACACTGACTTTCACACGGCAACGGGGCGCCCACATTCTGGTGCAGCAGATGACTCCCCACTGTTAACGGGATATGTCCGGTTGCCTCAGGAGCACATACGTAAGAGATTGCGTGGAAAACGCAGACAGCCCCACAACACGCAGCATGAGGTGCACCATTTCAACACTATTTCATCCTTACCCTCGACAACTGCAGCCACCACCCACTCGACAGTGCGAAATACGCCATCCTCTTATGATCAACGATTGACGAGAAAAAAAGTTCTCTTGATGGAAATCGCCAACTTCTTCATGTCAAATTCGTAAACGTCCAGTTCAACGATTATTGGTTTATTGGAGAATCAATCTTCTCTAATAACAAAAGGTACTCACCCAGCTAAAGTACCCAACGAGGGCTCTCTCTACAAATAGTACTCTCCCTCGTTACCCCCATCATCTAAAGTCACTAGTGTCCATTTTTTTTTTGGTAAGAAATTTTATCTTTTCAGAAAGATGTCAGCCTCAGTCAAGATCCTGCTGATGATACTGACGATATTGACAGTTACGACGTCTGCAACTCCCACATATACTAACAAGTTATTATGGCGTCACATCACTGTGTTTTAATTTTATACAATTATTTCAGATTCTTCGTCGTCGACATGGACTGTCATTAGGACTACATCTTTTACACCGCTACGTCAAGAAATTGAAGAACGTTCGCAAACATTCGCAGATCTACAACACTATGTTATCCAGGTTAAACAGAACTTTAAATTATCTCATTTGTACAAATTACACCACTTTTGCCTTTGAAAATCTTTATAATAGGACTTATGCTTTACAACAGTTTTAATTTTTTTTCCCCCTTCTTGGTGAATCTTGTGACAAATTCAAACACACTATATGCACACACATATTTTTCCTTTTTGACACA